>JASEVX010000001.1:73499717-73929420 GCA_031761405.1 Serripes groenlandicus
TCTGATAACTACATATGTTTGGACATGGGTTTATACTTGCCACTAACCTTTTCCCAAATACAGACACATTCTGATGCCTCTGGCCACAGACAGGTGTGAAAACATTGTGTCAAAAGGAGAAATTGCTCATAATAAGCAATTTTCTTCTTTGTCAATGTTTTCGGCTTCTTTCAATAATTGTTCTTTCAAATATAGAGTGGTTATATATTTTTGCTGTTAACAATTTTTAGTCGTTTGCTGCAGATTTGTTGTAAGCGGGAATAGGCTAATGGGCTATCTACAAGCTATCCATGTTCACTGTCTACCTGATGTAAAGTCGTCTGCTTTAACCTTGCCAGACATACAACAATAGCAGCAGACAACTTTGAAATCTTAAAGGCGAAAAATGTGGAAAATGTCTATAAATGAAGGTAAAATTACTGAAGAAAGTTTAAAACGTGTGGCAAATGGAGAAATCACTCATTTTGGAGCAATTTCTCAGTTAGTGACAATGTTTTCAAGTCGTCTGCTGCAGATAAATTGTGTACAACATCTGATCAGCATAATTAAAAACAATGCAAGCTTATAGGCATCCAAGTTGAGAAAAGGGGATACCCTGGTCGGATCAATTACTAAAGACTTCACGTGGCTTCCTTCCTTCAACTGCTCAGGGTTGCAAAGATGTCATTATGACTGATGCACTGTGTCAGGAAAGATTGGACCAGCAGTAGGAAACAGGGATCATATGCTGAAATACTGTTCAAAGTAGGACAAAACACCTTGCAGGGATAGGTAAGGGTCCTGGTGGTATTCTAGATACCATCCAGCAAGTTAAGGGTTAAAGTTGGAAAAGACTATTAACAGCCCAGCAGAGTTTCCCCTGTTTTGCCAAATATCACAGTTAATTGCCTAATAAGGTCATAAACAGCAATAAAACCAGCTTGTAAGGTTTAATTCCACTTAATCACACAAAAACCAGGTAACTGGAAATGAACAGGCTGATAAGAAGTGGAAAATTGAAAGTGGCATCACCCATAAAAATCTGTCAATAATTTACTCTTAACATGATAAATCCTATAAAACCATCTGACTGTGAGAAACTAGTTTCACAAAAGAGATTACATTGAGGGAAAGGGAGCTATTGCTCACTATGATCATTTCTCCCCTTTTCCCTCAATGTTTTATAAATGGATTTAAGACACAGTGTCAATGTGAGTTCAAAACAAAGAAAATCATTTTGTTTATAAACTTAATTAATTAAGGGCCGAGCCCCGGTAGCTCAGTCGGTAGCGACGGCGGTCTGACAATCCAGGGGTTGTGAGTTCAAATCCTGGCTCGGCCAACTTTCTTTCACGGCGATTGACAAAAGTCAAATGCGACATGCGTCATTCATCTTCCACCAATGGGCTAATGTCTATGTGGAAAAGCAGCCAGTTGTTTGGGAATATTGTTGTGTGGAGTACTGGTGTGAGAGACCAGGAAATGCATGAGTAGGTGAACTGGCCGTCGTGATATAACTGAGAATTGTTAAAAACGGCGTTAAACCCCAATCAATCAATTAAGGTTGAGTTCATTTTGGCTTTGAAATATTTTCAACAAATAGTAACCGATATTGATAGAAACAGGTCAGTGAGGCAGCAATTCTGATAGCTGAAATTGTATTGAAAGTCCACTTTGATAACATTATGCAGATATAATAGATCTGGTAATGGGCATCATTGAAAGACTATTTTTAACCAATCACAACATACAACACATCTGCAGCGGGATGACTTGAAAAACAAACTAGGCTAAAGTATTGAACATTTCTATATATATAAACTAGAAATGGGAGTGCTCGCGCGGAGCACATGACTTTGGTGTCATCTGCACCTGCTCATTGAAAGTGTGACGAAAAGTGTGACGGACAGACAGACAGACGGGCCGCTCCGGACAAAAAAAGAAAAGTATCCCAAGTGCCTACCCATTGCTACGCAGGGTGACACAATAAAAGTATTATCATTGACTAGTGTGAAAATATGTGGCAAAAGGGAGAAATTGCTTATTATGGCGCCAACGAGGGAGAGCCATAATACGTACCATTGTTACAGTCTTTGGTTATGACCCGGCCCGGGATCGAACCGGCGTCTTCTCCCATGCTACACCACCAATTCTCCAGATGCTACATATTCTTTCTTTGACCCTTTCCCTCATAAGACAAAGTTGCAGCAGACGACTTTGAACATGTTTTGCCAAAAAAAGAAAATCTTTATAATTGAATGGGGATAACCTATGACTAAAAGTGGAAAACCATTGTGGCAAAAGGGAGAAATTGCACGATTTTCAAATAATCGTCTGCTGCAGAGGCATCAGAAGCGTCTATTAGAGGGGAAAGGGTTAAATAATTTCAAACAGAAGACTTAAAAGAAGCTATGTCAGGTAAATGTTACATTACAGTTACTTTCCATCATTTGTAAAGTCTAGCTGCAAGCAGTGGCTATTTTAAAACATTACTGGAAAGAGTTGATCAAGACTATATTACTTGTTCTCTTAGAGAACAAGTAATATGAGTCTTAGTTTGATAAACTGGTACAAAATTATTCCATAGAGGAAATACATTTCAAAATGCAGTAACATTTTCAGACTCCTTGCCTTTAGTCGCATACAGTCTTCATCCAATACAATCTTATTCCATTTTCAGCATAGGCAAAATGAGGACTTTAGAAAGAACTTAAACAAAACCCAATCAGCATTTTACACATTCTCAAACTACAGCAGAGCGATTGAAAATGCCAAGGGCACAGTATGTTAAATCTATGACTCAGAACCGAAGTTGAAACACAGTTGCAAAAGCAGAAAATGCTCATGCTATACAATGCTTTCAAAACTCTTCTAATGCAGTACTGTGACAATATTGCGTCTGCAATTTGGAAATGGTTACATATCAATAAGACTATGTCTATCATATAGGGTGCTATATAACCCAGAACATTGCACAATGCACTACCTTCCAATAATTACATTGAAACGGGTCTGGGAATTAAAGACCCATCAAGGCAGCAATGAGATAAGATTCAATCATGAGAAAACTAAATAGAACTCGAGTGCCATGTCAATAAATTGAGAGATTAGCTATTTAAAACAATATGACAAAAATTGTCCTTATCCAAAATGAGATGAATTTTAAGCCATAGCTAAAGGTTTGTTAGTGGCATGGCGTAAATTTCTCCTTTAAACACAACATGACAACCAAATTTTCTCCTTTGCCTACAATTTTTAATAATCCTATTGTAAAACTATACATTCATAATCATCTATATATTATTTCTCAGGTGTTTTGAATTTGGAAAGGTAAAGTAAAAGCATAATCAATACCATAATGATTAAGGGCAAATAAGTCATTGAAAAAAAAACAATCAGGCACTTCAAATTATTCATTGAAAAAATAAATGTTGGGAAAAAAGACACATGGTCAAACAATAACATTGCTAAAAAGTTTCAAGAGATGATTGACTCTTATTATTTGATCATTAGGAAAGAGTGGTTACTAACCCTTGCCATAATATCATTCCCCGAATACAACAAATCTGGTAGCAGAAAAATCGAAAATGTGAAAAATCTCCCTAAACAAGAGATTAATTATCTAATAGAGTTGAAAACATTGTGGCAAAAGAATAAATTGCTCATTGATTCCTGAGAAGTCATTCTGAAGATTTGAATAAATTTGATTCTGTGAGGAATACTCTTATCAAGTTAAGTCTAATTACAACAATAATTGCCATATTAATAGTAGCATTTAATAATTAATTCCATATATTGAGATTTAAATATTTATTTAATGATTAATTAATTGAGCTTATTATTTAAATAGCGTGATTTCTTGTGGTAAAGAGTTAAATTATTTTTTTTCTGCTTCTTGGGGGCTTAATTCGCTTTTAAATTGTGCATGGTTGGCAGTCTAAAAATGTCTACAGAAAGCTCTTTTTAATCAAAGTAACATTATTTCTCATAAATTTTCTTAAATCTGTACGCTTAATAAGGTTAATGACCAATAATCTAAAAATACAATATACTCAAAGGATAAGTTCATGTGAGAGTTGTGCTTTCAAAATATTAAGTGCCCACTTACAACCTCAATTTGTTTTAATAATTCTTCGATTACCAAGATTAACCCAGATGTTATTAAAGTTGTTCTATTTAGAAATGATTCAATATCAAGTGGACTTGATTGTAGACAAACATTTGTCAACCTAACAGCAGACGGCTTTTGAGGAACCATTGTGTATAAGGAAGAAACTCGGACTAAGAACTATCACTGAAGATGATAAAGTAAGACCCCTTAAACAGCACTTTGACCTACACATAACTAAATAAGTAAAAGGGCCATAACTCTGTAAAATAATATTGCAATTGTAACCCTTTTAGGATATGCACACCCAGAGGTTTGTAAGAAATAGGCCGGACAAAATATGGCTTCCGGCCGACTGACCAACAGACAGACAGACTGCCCGACACAGTGACGTCCTATATACCCCCTCTCTTCGAAGGGGGTATAATTATATAGTAGTATTGGTATTTATTGAAAGAAAGAAATCATAACTAAATAGCTTGTTGGCTGTGGTTATAACCCTTTCCCCTCATATAGACGCTTTCTGACGCCTCTGCAGCAGACGGCTTTTTGAAAACACTAGTGACAAAAGAAGAAATTGCACAAAACCGTGCAATTTCTCCATTTTGCCACAATGTTTCCCATTTTTTCATAGGTTATCCATTCAACTATGGAGATTTTCTATGTTTTGACAAATAAGTTCAAAGTCGCTGCTGCGAGAATTGTCGTATGAGGGGAAAGGGTTATCGACAGCTTGTCCAAACAAGATGCCATTTAAGCAGGAATTGCTCAGCGTGAACAACAACTAATCATAGTCAATTGATCAAGCGAAAGACAATCATCGAAAAAGAAGCAGATCTTATGCAGAAAAGATAGAAGAGTGTGCCAGCTAGCTTCCTCTGATAAACAAGATGTGCCCATAAGTAATTCATGATCTCGCCTGATTTCATCAAAATTGTCTTTCAAACCATTTTATTGCTTTGTCATAAGCCCTAAAACATATCAAATCCTTTAGCAGATGACTGTTTAGAAAACATTAGAAAAAACCCTCATGGCTCATGGAAAAGGACCACTTGTAAAACTTTCCCCATATAGAGACACACTTTGATGCCTCTGCAGCACAACAATTTTAAAACAAGAGCACCACATACGGCCCAGACCGCTCGACTGATAGAAAACAGAAAAAAACCTGAGCTGAACAAAAAACCTAAACCGGACGAACCACGCCGCCGCCCGCCAGGGTCATGACTATAGCTCTTGTTTTTTCAAAAGTTGAGCTATTAATGGAGCAATTCTCTTGTTTGTCACAATGTTTTTCATCTGTATTGAATAATTATTACTATTGTCTAATGTTGGTGTGTTTGTAATTGTTGGAAAGGCCCGGGTTAACTTACTGATTACATCAAAACAACTTGGGTGAAATTAGATATTTGTAATTCAATAGTGACCATTTTCGTATCAACCATAAGCAATAGACATTGAATAAGAAAAAAGGCCAAAATCAAATCTCAGTGTACTGACCGAAATTCATGCTCAAGCTTCAAACTGATTGACCAATTGTAAATTTATTCTCAGAACTAAAACATTGAAAATGAATTTAAGCACCCACAAAGTTAATAACCAATTTAGACAGTAAGATAGAAATGCAAGAATTATAGACACCCCCCCCCCCCCCCTTTTTTTTATATGACATGGGAGTGACAAAGCACTTGGGAAAGTCTGGCTGTTCCAGGTGGCATGCTAGAGTCATGTGGTTGCCTTTTTTCAAGGTCGTAAAAGCTCCTAATATGACCTCCAACAAGAAGGTTATTAAGAGTTATTTCGATATTATTATTCTGCTTAATTATCATTGGATCTTTTATGTTAGTTTTAAAGCTTTTATTGGTTATCGGTAGAATCTAGGTCCCAGGTGACCACTGTTTAATACTTTCTCACTTATACAGATGCTTTTTGATGACTTTTGAAAACATTGCGACAAAAGAAGAATTTGCTCAAAACGAGCAATTTTACCCTTTTGCCACAATGTTTTCAACTTAATTAAAATAATTATACTTTTATCTACAGATATGTTCCAAATCATTGTGGATATGTTTTTCAAGAGTTTTTCTGCCACAGATTTGTTGTATGTGGAAAGGGTTAATACTTTTGAAAACATGCTGCAATAGAAGCCATTGTCATCACTTAGTAACATATGTTTTCAAACATGCCATATTAGCTGGGTCAAAATTACACCTTTTACTCAGACTATCATTATTATTAACAGTTTGCTATGAATATCAGATGGAAACTGTGTAAAAGTTATCAACTGCATTTATAAAATCAGTAACTGACCTGAATAGTTAAATAATAAAGGGCAATGAAGTTAACATTTCCCACAATGAAGACGCATTAGATGCAGACAGAATTTCAAAACATAATTTTCAATTTAAATTCTCATTTATAGAAAGTTTTAATACTTAGTTTGACCATAATATTTATATCTTCGATATCATCTGCGGACAGAGTTGTGTTTGTTGGGGAAGAGGGGTTAACCCTTTCACACAAACAACAAATCTGCATCAGACCATGAAAATGGCTACTAAAAAATATGAAAATCTCCATAATTGTAGGATGATTACTGGAAAAAAATACGAAAAAGTTGTGGCAAAAGGGAGGAAAATTGCTCGTTTTGAGCGATTTCTTCTTTTGTCACAATGTTTTCAAAAGTCTTCTGCTTGCAGATGCTTCGAAATGTGTCTGCAAGTGGGAAAGGGTTAATAGATTCAGAGACACATGCCCCAACACCTTTACTAAACATAAAATGTTACATCTGCCGGTATTTGGGACAAAGGACCACCATTTTAGGGTACAGTTAAAGGTCAATTTTATGGGCCCTATGATTATAGCGGTTACATTCTAGCCCCTTTGTTCAACATATTGATGACTACCCAGCTTTCATGTCTCTTTAATCATTTGTTAAAAAGGCTAGTTGTTAACAGAAAACTGTTTGTTGACCATTTCAGGGCAGTTTATTTTATCTATCTGCAGATAAAGCCCCAGTCCCCCCGAAGCCGGGACCCAAGACGGAGCACCCCAGATAAACACTGGAACACCCCCGGATCAAGAGATATCTTGATCTGGGGTGATCCTTGGTGAAATTGAGTCGACGGTCGCAAAACATCATCACATGGGACCAGCAAGGATCCAACGATAACTACAACGGATGAACAAGGAGCCAACACATGGCCCCGTCCTGGACCCAACACGGTGTCAACATGGATGACACTGTACCATCCCGGACTGTCCCGGACCCACCATGGACCATAAAAATTGCATTTTTGCTCTGTTTGTTGCGTAAGTTGCAGTTGCAACAACATCAGTTGCAGTCGCTATTCCTTCGTGAGGCTCATCTCGGCCATATATTATAAGGTGTGACAGGCGTGGAGTCGCAACACAGAACTAAAATAAATCTGAAAAATGCAACCCTTTATGGTTTCAAACTCAGGTCCGTGGTTATCCATCTTCATCCTGGGTTGTCAGTGTTTACTCCGGGACCACCCGGGACAATCTGTAACGTCACCTTGTTAATCTGTAGTCTATCCACGTTCATCCGGGGAAAGTCCGTGCTCATTCGTATGCCATCGTATTCATCCGTGCTTGGTCTGGCATGCACCGTGTATGGTCCGGGAGTGATCCGTGTCCAACTTGACATGCCGGATTGCCCAGGATAAACACGTGCAACTATGGACCTACCTTGAGCTAACACTGTCGCTACACTATCGTCCCCGAATATCCGGATTGAAAATCCGCCCAAAACGGTACCAGATGACCAACAGCAATTTTAAACAGTTTATAATTGCCAGGGGTGTTGTCCCGGACCATGACGGGACCATCTGACTGTCTTGGACCAAAACACAGATCTGGACCCCGGATCGCCAATTTTCAGTTCAGGACGGCTCCGGGACAGTCCAGGGGGAGGGGTCCGTGGACGTGGGGCTTAACACCTTGTTAAATTGGATGATTTTTTTTGTTCCATTTCCAATAAACTTATTTCGGATCAAATACTTGTGGAATAATAATTTGCTGTCTATAATGAAGACACGTAACATTATAAAGGTCTGTAGCTAGTGTGGGTGTGTTTCAAAATAATCAATAATCCATTTAACCCTTTCTGACGGCCGTCTGCAGTCAGACGCTTTTGTGAAAACATAGGTGTACATAAAGAAGAAATTGCACAAAACGTGCAATTTCTCCTTTTTGCCACAATGTTTTCCACTGTGGTGTGTCGAGTAGGTTATCCATTCAATTATGAGAATTTTTCTATGTTTTGACAAAATACGTTCAAAGTCGTCTGCTGCAGAATTGTCGTATGAGGGAAATGGATAAGCCAGATTAGCTTCATTGAATTGTGATCTTGACTTCTATAAACAAAATAATAGATCTGCATAATCCTGTTTATACGGTGTGACTTATATAATATAATTTTTTTCTGGTTAACTCTGATTTAAGTGTATTAAGGGTCAACAAAGCTCCCTAATAGAGAGAAAAAATCTTTCCTCATATTGATTATTGAAGCACTATTAGTTGTGGGTAACTGTAACAACAATTTTTTTTTTTTAAAAAGAGCTGCTGTATAATTAATCTTTGACAGAACCTATATGTGAGGAACTCTATCAAGGACTTAAGAGGATGAAATTTCATGTTCAACTACTATGCATATGATTTGGTTATATTTGTTTACAAAATCCCTTAATAATGAATTTCTTGGAATGTATGTCTTAAATCTCTTCACATGAAACAAAAAACACAATTTAGCACATACTTTGCATTTCTAATTTCCTAGAGAAGAGTATAGAAAATCTTTGACCTATTCCGTGAGGACCAAACAAATTGAGCCTGCAAAATCTCTCTTGTTCACACATTAGACCGTTAATCCTTTCCCACATTCATCAAATCTGCAGCATACGACTTTGAAAAGTTCTAGACAAAAGCGCAGAAAATCCCTTTAAATGGAAAACAATTATCTGAAAAGAGTGACAAAAGGAGAAATTGCTTGTTTTGAGCAATTTATTCTTTTGTCGCCATGTTTTCAAAAAGCCGTCTGCTGTAGAAGCGTCAGAAAGTGTCTATATGAGGGAAAGGGTTAAATTGAAGGTAACAACAACAATGGGCTTTGATGATAAAAATAAGATTTAAGAATAACGAAATTTGCCAAAAATATCTCATAAATGTTTGTAGCTGTTAAATCGTTACCCTCTTGTAAGAACATTTTGACATATCTACTCAGATGATTATGAAAACATTTTTGAAAACTGAGAAATTTCTCACAATGAGCATTTCACCTTTTGCAACAAATTTTTCGAACTCTACTCAATTATTAATTTTAACTTGCATCTATAAAGATTTTCCAAGATGTTTCAAAGTCATCTGAAAGCAGTTTAATTGTTGTGGGTGCATTCTAACGAATCTGCAGCAGACGATTTTTGAAAACTTCGTGACAAAGAGAGAAATTGCTCTAATTACGAGCAATTTCACCTTTTGCCCACTATGTTTTCAACTTTTTTTCAGTAAATATATATTCATATATAAGCTTTTCCATGTTTTCAAAGTTGTCTACTGCATACTTGCTGAATCAGTTTTGTATATGTTGTGGGAAAGGGTTAATTGGCACAGTAATGTGAATAGAATGAGGCAAATGGGAAGTCTCAAAGGATATAAAACATTGAGTGCAAACGAATCCTCCTCAGCCACAACTGTTGGTCCACATACCAGTTCAACATTTTATCTCTATAATTATGTTTGCTCAATATAGTAATCACATTTTGATTGTAAAATAGCTAGTAAAATATAGCTACTAAATATGAGTCCCTCAGATCACAGTGTTGTGGTTATGGGACCCTTTATCTTTCTAACTAGAATCATCAGAAGCTTTTCCTGATGCATAAAACTTAACCCCTTTCCCTCATATTGACACTTTCTGATGCCTCTGCAGCAGACAGCTTTTTGAAAACATAGTGACAAAGAAGAAATTGCTCAAAAATGAGCAATTTCTCCTTTTGCCCACGATGTTCTCCACTTTTAGTCATAGGTTATCCATTCAATTATAGAGATTTTCCATTATATTGTCGTATGAGGGAAAGGGTTAAGACATCTAGGAGTTTCACACGGACAGCTAGCTTTTGAAAGCATGGAAAACAAGAGAATTTCTGACACTGCTTTACTGAACAGCACTTTCCTCTTTCTCCATATTGTTTTTGAGGAATGTTTTCTTAGCAAAATACACCCAATCCAATATGTATATATATATAAAATAAAGCGCAGCAAAACTGACTTTTCCTTTTTTGTTCGTTAATAACAATGCGTTCTTAAGCCTTTCCCCTTTGTAGACGCTTTCTGATTCCTTTCCAGCAGACGACCTTTAAATACAAAAGGAGAAATTGCTCAACTCTTTTCAATAATTAAATTTCCATTTATAGAGAGTTTCTATAATATCTTGGCTCTATTGTTTTCAAAGTTGTCTGCTGCAGATATGTTGTATGTGGGAAAGGGATAATGGTACATTCCAATAATTCTGCTTCTATCAGAGAATTGACACAATTTCTAGATCAAGTGAATTAAGAGAAAACAAATCATAAAATTCTGACTACTTTTCTTATGAATCATTCTTTACAAAGTAACTCCCCCATATAACACACAATTTTGCGTATCCACAAGGGACAAGTTTTATTAGCCCTTTGTCACCAACTTCCAACAATAAAAAATTGGATACAATTCCGGAACAAAACCAGTCCGAGTTGTGTTACAGTTTTAAGTCTGACTAACTCATAATTACGCATCATAGTTCAATCGGTTCATTGCTGAAAGTAAAGATGAAATTGAGATTTTTCCCCAACTCCTTTTTTTTTTATTATTTAACCCTTTCCCAAATATTACAACTTTTCAACAAACAACTTTGGAAACATCAAGGCAATAATATTGAACATGTGACTTAAATGAAAAAACATACTTATTGAACAGAGTTGAAAAGATAATGGCAAAGGTTGATGAACAGTTCCTCCTTTTGCCAAAATATTGTAACAAGTCTTCTGCTTCAGATGCTTCAAATACTATCTGCATATGACAAAGGGGTAACTGTTTCTACATTTAGAGAAAATCACAACTTTGAAGGTGAAATACATTTAGGATAAAGTAATTACTGTTCAAATATTTCCGTAAAATGTTGTTGTTTTTATCCGAGTGGCATATTAAACAAAATGTGCCATTAATAATGAAATTATCCATAATTTCTCTCAGATTGGAGAAATCTAATTATCATCTGTATTGCCAAGGGTAAAAACCTATCAAGATAGAGATCTAGAAATGGAGTGATGATGCAGCCTTAAGTCTGGATTGATGTAAAAAATACCCAAATAGTTAAAATAAATGAGCTGTTGAATGATGTCATTGGTAACAAGAACTCTGAACTGACCCACAGTCTTTGTGTTATAGTACAAACTAAACTAGCCCGAAACCCATTAGGGACACACATTTGATTTAGTTTAACCTTTAATAATCCCACATACAGTGCTTTCTGAACACTCTACAGCAGACGCATTTTGAAACAGTGTGAATTAACCCTTTCCCTCATACGGCAATTCTGCAGCAGACGACTGAACATATCTTGTCATAAAATAGAAAATCTCTATAATTGAATGGATAACCTATGACTAAAAGTGGAAAACATTGTGGCAAAAGGAGAAATTGCACGTTTTGTGCAATTTCTTCTTTTGTCACTATGTTATCAAATAGCCGTCTGCTGCAGAGGCGTCAGAAAGCGTTTATATGAGGGAAAGGGTTAATCATGAGCAATTTCTCCTTTTGTCACCTTAAACTCTTTTCACTAGCATTATAAATATATACTTTCATTTAGCAAGATTTCCCATCTTTTATTTTACCTGTATGTTTTCAAGGTCAATGCTGCAGATTTATTGTATGTGAGAAAATCAGAAAGGGTAATTCAGTTTGATTCATTTATAATTGTTTTACGCGGCTTTCAACAATGTTTCAATTATGTCACAGCATTTCCTGGGTAAGTTACCAGTACTTCTGGTCCATTGATCCTGCGATACCAGCCAGTCAGTCATAATCCTAACCCTGCAACCCTGTCAGCACCTTAATGTCTTTGGTATGACCTGGCCATGGATCAAACCCGCCACCTTCCACACCCGAGGCAGACACTCTACAACTACACCAACGATGTAATAAGTGGTTTGTTTCACTCACTGTACAAATTGCTAGTTCCCATCTTTCCACTATGTTATCTAAATTGTAATTCAATTTTTTTTAACTTTATAATGTCATCATTTGTTTTTAAAACAAACAGCCCTACGTATGACCAATTTCTCCTTTTTCCACAAAGTTTTCAACTCTTTATATTCAATAGTTCTACATTCATTTATAGATATTTCATAGTTGTGTCTAGATGTGTTCTATAAACATCTGCTGCAGATTTGTTCTATGAAGTTCATGTTAAATATTTTGGTAGCTGATGTCTCAAGTCAGACAATGGGGAAAAATATTACCTTTTGAAATAAGAGTCAGACAAAGAAATAGGTTTTTGTGACAGTATTTCTCGAATATCAATTCAGAAATCAATCCCGCTTCACATTATTCTTCTGCACACTTTAATATTCTCCAATCTTTTGCCAATAAAACAAACACAAATACTACTGATATCTCACCATTAAAACTGAATATCCAATTTATATCTAAGCTATAAATTCACACAAATCTACATTTTAGATATTAGAGGTTGAGATCGTCTTTATCAAGAATTATTTGAGCATAAAATAAAATCCTGCAATAACCAGGAGATGATATTTGTGATGCTTCGTTCTTCCTACGCCAACCAGTATTCTTTTAAATGTTTACCTGACACATTATGTCAAGGTCATGGATTGATTGCCTTTAGAAGAACAAATCAAAGGCACAAATACTTACATTTATTTCTCGAAAATCTGAAGGATGATGTTCAGATATAATATTATAAACATTGTTGGAAAGCAGAAAGTGTTTGTTTTTAAATGTTTTAAAAAATTGTCTGCTGTAAAGATCTCAGAAGTCTTCTTTATACAAGAAAGGTTTATATTGTAACCCTTTTCCACATACAGCTGAGTCCCTGTAGCTCAGTTGATAGTGACGCAGGCTGTCAATCAAGGGATTGTGAGTTTAAATCCCAGCTCGGCTAACATTCTTTCCAATGTTTGACAAAAGTCACTGTGACAATGTCTTTCATCTATGGGCTATGTGGTAAAGCAGCAAGTAGATTGGAAAATATGTTGTGTGGAGTAACTGCAACAAGTAATTAGAAGACTTAACCTTTTACCACATAGAAACAATCCGCAGCAGATGACTTTGAAAACATCTAGATAAAAATGAGGAAAACTCTATAAATGAAAGTTTTATTATTGTATCGAGATGGAAACATTGTTTAAAATGGAGGACTTGCTCTCAATGAGCAATTTCTCCTTTGTTACAATGTTTTCAATAGTCAACCTGCAGATGTGTCGAAGTGCATCTGCATGTGGTAAAGGATTAATCTTGACATTGAAAATTACGGGGAAAGAAGTTGTTTCAAGGTATAAGTGGTTCGACCATTAATGTCATGTATGCATGTCAAAAAGCATGAGTGATCCCCCTTCCCCAGTGTAAATCATTTCTAGACTGTCAAACTGAGACTGACTGATCTCTATCACAAAGGTGTAAATCATCACAGATTTCAGCAACCAGTCTGTTATAAGAAATTGGCCATCTTACTTGATAAGTCTCTGAAGCCCTTGAGGGATTCCAACCCTTTTGTTTGATAATGAAACCTCTTTTCTGCTTATGTTGCTGAAGTATTACGGTAGTTAGAAGCCATTGCTCATCTAAACTAAGTCTTCTTTATCAACAATATTTTTTTCCAAGAGACAACCACAATGGTTTCAATCCAAAATTTCATAATTTGGGAAGTCAAAACTCAATATTTAGAGGTGACATGGGTTTGACCCTTTTGCTCTGTATTTTAACACTTCTACAGCAGGCGACTTTTGAAAACATTATTGCAAAAGGAGAAATTGCTCATAAATTATAGCAAGTTCTCCTTTTGCTACAATGTTTTCAAATCTATGCTATTAAATACTTTCATTTATAGATATTTTTGTCAATAGTTTCCAATGTCGTCTGCTGCAGATTCATCCTATGTGGGAAAGGGTTAACCATTCTTTGTATATGGCTGTCATATTGATACCATTATCATGGGACTTCATCATCAAATCATTGTAATTAATGTATTCACTTTTTACTGTGATCCCCGAGAGCAAGACAAATGTATCTTGGTATATCTCATAATAGTAATATAGTACGATAAAGCAAGTTGACTTGCCTACCTGTCAAATTAGTCAAATCAGCAGGTTTCACTTATTGACAATGTGTTAAATGTGGTTCAAAACAAGATTTGTTTTAGTGTTTGAACTTAATACCTTAAAGGTGACATATATTAAGATGAGAAAAACAGATAACTAATCTAAGCTACAAATCTTTTTCAAGGTTTCTGATACTTTCATCCAATTACAAGAATATGAGATCAAGTTCAAGGTCACAGGCATTTTTTATTGCTTATTGTATTCATTGCTAAAAACTAAAAACTGACTCTGAATGTGACACCCATTTAAGAAATGCTTTTTAATAATAAATATTTTCATTGATTTGATTCCATATCCATATAATTGTGTACAATTTACATACAGGACAATAATGTAGTTGAAAAAGCAGCAAATAATTGGCCATGCAATGCTGTCACAATTGTAACAAAACAACAGTAATTTAACCTTCTTCCTAGAACAGAGACAGACAACATTTGACCTAACTCACAGACAATATGTGAAAACATTAAGGCAAACAAAGAAATTGCACACAGTGAACAATTTCTCAACTTTTTCAACTCTCAACTTTGTCTCAAAAGTAATTTCCAATTTCCCAATTGTTACATCAAAAATATAATTCACCAGGCATGTTGTCAATTCATTGATTGATTAGGGTTTAACGCTGTTTACAACAATTTTTCAGCCATATCACGGTGGCCAGTTCACCTACTTATATGTTTTCTGGTTTTCCCACACCAGTACTCCACACAACCTACTTTCCAAGCAACTGGCTGCTTTTCCACATAGACTGTTAGCCGATTGGTGAAAGACGAATGATGCTTGTCACAGTGACGTTTGTCAAACTTTGGAAAGAATGTTGGCCGAGCTGGGGCATGTTGTCATTTAAGCCGTCACCACTAAATCATCGTATACATCCTAAAAATGGCTGGACTCTATAAAGTTAATATTTTTCAAGCTTTCAAGCAGCGGGAGGATAACATTACAAGAAAATTTATTACAGGCAGACTAAGAGGCCAGTTGCATTTAGACAATGGAGTATAAATTGCCAAAGTACCACTTGCAGAGTTGGGTTTCATAACTTCAGTCAACAGCTTTACAGTTACTCTGATTGTCTGTACAGCCATCTGTTACATCATGTCTAGGACACTATTATTGTGTTTCTTAGCAAATTTGTGAAAGGTAGAACTGAAGGAGTGTTAACCCTTTCCTTCATATAGATGCTTTTTGACGCCATGCAGCAGACGACTTTTTGAAAACATAGTGACAAAAGAAAAAATTGCTCAAAATAAGCAAATTCTCCTTTTTGCAAAAATGTTTACCACTTTTAGTCATAGCTAGGTTGATCCATTCAATTATAGAGATTTTCTATTTTTTGATAAAATATGTTCAAAGTCGTCTGCTGCAGAATTGTTGTGTGAAGGAAAGGGTTAAATAAGCAAATAATAAGGCTGTCATCAGATAAAAAGGAAAAAAAATTAAATACAAATTTGAATAAAAATATATTTTTAATGTATGAATGAACACCTGTTTGGAGATCACTTACCTACTGAAAGATTAATTAACTTTATGTTGAATCAATTAGTTAAATCCATCTTCAATAGAAAAAAGAAATGTTCACAACAGTATCCCATGTTATTGTCGAGATTTGTCACAGATAAAATTTCACAAGCACACTTGTTATAAAACCTTATACCATTATTCTCTTCACTTATCTACACTAATGTCATTTTAAATGTTCCCTCTAATCTTTTACTTTAAAAATAAATTATCTTTTATTTCTTTAAAACAAAATCTGGTATTTTAGAAGAAATGTCAAGTTAAGCCCTGACAAGTACATGTATAGATTTTATTTATCAATAACAATGTTAAGCCTCTTTTTATCCATACACTTTTTAAAATAATCCTTTATATCCATTTCCTTTGCTATTCATATAGAACAATTAATTCCATATTTGGTTGACTTTCCTAACCAGAATTTTTTTCCCATATAAAACGCTGTAAATCTATTTCACACTTCCCAAAGTTTGATATTATCCTTGCTTTCACTTTAATTATCCTTGCATTCATATATTTATTCATTCCAATAAATTTTACCACGCATATTAAATACAATATTTCCATCAACTGTCAAATAAATGTTTCTATTCCTAGAAACTTACAGGGCTCACAGAACACCATATAGATTGGGAGTGATCACATAAAAAACATTATAAAAACCCTGTAGATATTCCACCACACTGTGGCCCTAAACCATGAGTATGACCAACTATCGGGTTTTAATATCCCATTCATAACTCGACAGTATATCAACGAGGACCAACCTCACAATTTTTACGCATGTTCACCACACAGTAAACGGTTTTGTCTGTGACACAAGAATGAAGTAAAATGCTGTGTTTGACAAAACCACCCTGTTGCTCTGTCAAGCGAGGCATTATTAAAGATATATACCTTTAACTTTGAGGAAAGGATGAAAAACCACTGGGGTGTGTATCTTTAACCCTTCCCTACTTGCAGACCATTTTAACGTGTATCTGCAGCAGACGACTTTTGAAGTCAATGTGGCAAAAGGAGAAATCGCTCTTATTGACAGAAGGTTATAATTATGATTAAGTTTTATTTACAGAATTAAACAGATTTTTAAAAAGTTTTCTGCAGCAGATTTGTTGTATATGGGAAAGGGTTAAACCTCCCTCATCAGCTTGACAGATAATCTGATCCTATAAATATCAAATCTTGATATTCTTGCATTTTCTTTATGTTTCAGTAAAATTCTATACAGTAATAAAAATTAAGAACTTCAGTTGTTATATTTACCCATTCCGAACTGTAAATCACTTTTCAGACGGCTCATTAGCATATATTACAGCTTTTAAAATCATTTTGTGAAGAGGAAAAAGGTGATGAAAATTCTTTCTACTCTTTTCCATCAATGTTTCTAAGTATCAATGAGGTAAAATTGATAATTCCAATGTTCCAGATGTTGCAGTATTCTCCAACTATATTTATAACATAGACAAACCATTTCCAACATGCAGACGCATTTTTAAGCTGGTGCAGCAGAAGATTTTTGAAAACATTTTTAAAACTCTTTATAGGCAATGATTTGCTTCTTTTGCCACAATCCTTTCAATTGTATTCAAAAGTAGAAAACATTGTGACAAAAGGAGAAATTGCTCGTTTTGAGCAATTTATTCTTTTGTCACTATGTTTTCAAAAAGCTGTCTGCTGCAGAGGCGTCAGAAAGCGGCTATATGAGGGAGAGAGTTTAAAGTCATTGTGAACATCAGAGGATCTAAAGGACATTCACAGTTAGAAAAAAATTAAAAATGAGATAAAAATCTACTATAAATTGATAAACATCAACTTTAATATGAATGAAAATAAAACCTCACACCATGACTCAATTATAACAAGATATTTAAGGCATTTCCTGCAATGTTTTTTATTCATTATACCACCTTAATAGATAGAAATGCCAGTATGGTAAAATAATTATTGTTGAGCTTTTAGTTTTACTTAACATTATGAGAAGGGGTGAAGTACTTAACCCTTTCTCTCATATAGACGCTTTCTGACGCCTCTGCAGCAGACGGCTTTTTGAAAACATAGTGACAAAAGAAGAAATTGCACAAAATGTGCAATTTCTCCTTTTGCCACAATATTTTTCACTTTTTGTCATAGGTTATCCATTAAATTATGGAGATTTTCTATTTTTTGACAAACTACGTTCAAAGTCGTCTGCTGCAGAATTGTCGAATGAGGGAAAGGGATAACCTTTTCCTTCATCATGCAGAGGCCTTTTGCTCAAATTTACAGCAGACGGTTTTGAGAAAAGGAACATGACATTATTTTCAGAAGAATTTCCTCATAATAATAAGCAATTTTGCCTTTTGTCACACTATTTGTTATCTCTCTTCACCATTTTAACCTACATTTATAGAGATTTTCAGTATATATGTGTGGATGTTTTTCAATGTCGTCTGCTGCAAAAATGTTGTATGTGAGAAAGGTTTAATAGGGTTCAAATTATATTAAACCCACCAGACCGTTATCTTGGGAGGCAGTTTATCGGTCCTTCAATAATTTTCAAGACAGATATTATACTTTCCCCGATTCAACATTTTCTTCCCATTTATATATATACAAAGTTTATGAATTCCATAAAAGAAATTGATAAATCATTATGCTGAAATGAAAATCATAGGTTGGAAACAAGTTTTTGATCATGACCAGCAGTCACGTTACGTCTTTAATAAGTCGTCTGCTGCAGTTGCACCCATACAAGAATGCGTCTGCTGCACAAGTGAAAGGTTATCGTCTGGGTTATCTGCACCTCTATAACTAGTTACCCACTCAATATTTTCATGTTTTTAATTAAAACCTTTATGTTTGCAAAAATCAATTTTAGCTTGTTAAACTTAACATTTTATTAGTATAGTTTCCGTTTTATTTCATGAGTTTAGTAGAGTGTGGCTCCAATCCCAGTTTTTCTTTCAGGGATCATTTTACAGGTTATCTATCCCTTACCCACATATAGACACTTTCTGATGCCTCTGCAGCAGACAACACTTGAAAACATTGTGGCAAAAGGAGAAATTGCTCATAACGACCAATTTATCCTTTTGCCTCAATGTTTTCAATTCTACCGATTTTCTATTTTTTTGTCTTGATATTTTTAAAGTCGTCTGCTGCAAATTTGTTGAATGTGGGAGGGGTTATAATTATTACTAACAAACCTTATAACAAATTAACTATAATAATTCTTTCTTCTATGAAAATTGAATTCATAATGAGCTACACTTCCTTTTCAATGATGTTTTCAAGTGTCATTTGATGCAATGGTGTCAAAATTGTCTGTTTTAGGGAAAGGGCTTAAACTAAGACTTTACATATCCCACTATTGCACCATATATACCTCTCTTATAACAGGTTTGTTGTTGGCCATGTAAATTGATACAGGTGTACTTATTAACCAGCAGTAATAATAAACGGCCAATCATCTGTCCAGCTAACTGACATCTAGGTAAAATATTTAAAAAGGTCTTCATTTTTAAATCATTTGTCATAATTTGAACATTTTTCAATCGTGCTCTTCTTAAAGCAGTTCAGGCCAGGATAGATTTTGATTGCTTATCATAGCACTCATATGATCTTTTTGTTTTATTGGGGTTTTACGCCGTTTTCAATATGATTTCAGTTAATATCACAGCGACAGTTCATTTATTCATGATCCCTGGGTAAACAAACCCGAACTAGGCTAGGAAACGTGCCTTGCCCAAGGGCACTCCACCTGATAATGATGACCGTCTTGCCGCGACAGGGGATCGAACCCGGAACGCCAGGTTCCAAATCCCTGATGCTAACCACTTGACCACGACAAATTCCTATGAACTGTCATATATCAGTTCCAATCAACTTGCTTTAAAAAAGCTGTTCTGACAGAAATTTAATAAAAGAGCTTTCATGTAATAGTATAGTTCAAATCCAGACCAACAGTATCAGAGAAGATTTTCATATATATTGCACTATACATTGATGGTTAAATCAAACTATACAGCTGTAGACGTAAAGCATTGAACTTCATTTCTAATAATTTCCCATACAAGCTAATTCAATTACAATGATGTCAAACATTGTGCAACAAATATGCCATACTCTCACAAAATATGCCGGTCAGGGAGGCATAATTCTGGTAGAAATTGATTTTGCAAGGTGTTTTCTTATCACTTCCAAGGTTTTATGCCAATAAACATTCGCAGCAAATTTGATGATTATTGGATATATAAGAACTGTTGAAGTTAAAGAGCGGTCAACGAAGCAGGACTATTTGGCAAACTTTAAGATAATTCAAGGGCCATAATCATAAATCATAAAAACATCTTGTTGTTATTGGACTAGGCTAATACATTATGCCCTCAAACATGTTCACCATGTTTGGTGAAGATCAGATAAATTTGTTTGATTTAGAGAATAGAAAAAGTCAACTTGACAATTTTGAATAATTAAAGGCCCATAAACCAAAAGCGTCTCTGGTGAATTGGCTTTAATCAAATATGGCTCTTACTTTTTGCCCATAACACGTTAACCAAGTTTGGTGAAGATTGGGTGAAAACAATTTGACTTAAGAGAGCGGGCAAGGTTAATTTGGGAAATTTTTGATAATCCAAGGGCCATAATTCAGCAATGCCTTGTGCAATTTGACTTGTTATTGAACCTGGCCCAGACTTTCTGCCCACAAACATGTTCACCAAGTTTGGTGAAGAACAGATTAAACTGTTTGACTTAGAGAGAGGACATTATGTCCTGTCCTGTCCTACCATGGTGTTGCCTATCACCCCTGTGAAATGTTGTTCTTGAAATTATGAACTTTTCATGCCACTTATGAACTGTTCATGAACTGCCATTAAATAGTTCTTAATCACAGTTCAGGAACTTTAGTTCATGAACAGTAAGACAAACTTGTTCGTGAACTGTTCAAGAACTGAAGAAGAACATGGCAAATTCTTAACAAGTTCATAAACATCTGTCAAGTGTAATTCAAGTACTTTTAATGAACCCTATAAGTTCTTATTCTGTTCTTGAATAGTAAGTTTAATATAAATATATCACTGATTTTAAAATGATATTTAATTAAATTACAATGACTTTTTAACTCAGTGTGAATCTCTTAAACTACCATTCTGAATAGAGAAATAAGAACATTTATAGATCACTTCTAGAACACTTCTAGAACACTTCTAGAATACTTCTAGAACCAAAGAAGTTCTTATAAATGTATTATAGTGAACACTTTTGAAATCTTCTTGTCAAAAGTAAAGGCCCGAGTGAAAAACATTAATGCAATTCCAGTGAAATTTCATTGTTACCTGCTATGTTACTGAAATACCAGTACTCCAGTAGAATAACCAAAAATACCACTGGAACTGAACTTGAATTTGAAATATACCAAGGGAGTTAACTCAAGCATAAAACACAGGAACTCTTCAAAAAGAAGTTAGTAATGTTTACTACTTCCTTTACGTTTTTTGGTGGGAGGAATATGTTGTGTTTCAAAGGCACAGAGAAGTTTTTTGTAATTTCTTATGAACAACTTGATGGGCACATTTGGTAAATGTCTTAAATGTTACATTGTTTATTAAATTAGCAAATTGTATTATGCTATGTCATAAACAATAAGTTTATATTGGTGATTTATTTAAGTATCACATTGCCACATGTGAAAGAAGCCAATTGTCTTCATATAAAAAATATTTTTATTGAATTCTGGTTCAACTATGTTTCAATGAACCAGAATATTTTCTGTACATAATCTGCACAGGCTTTCTGTATTTTCTTCTGTACAAAATCTGGTTCTTAGGTCCACCCAGACTATTTCATACACTGGTTACCAACCAATTGAACATGCACTTTTCATGAACTGTTCATGAACAGTAGTTCTTGAACTGTTCATGAACTATAGTTCGAGAACTGTTCATGAGCGATAGTTCTTGAACCGTTCATGAACAATCCATGAAGAGAAAATGGCACAATGAATTTGCACTGGAAAAAGTTCTTGAACAGTTCATGTTTAAAAAGAAAATCAAGAATATTTCATGAATTTTCAGTTCTTGAACAATTCATGAACTGTTTAATGACAATGTTTCCTGAATGTGTCATGAACTGTTCATGACCTGTTCAAGAACTACATATTTAAGAACTTTTTAAGAATTTGTGCCATTTTATCTTCATATACATCCCATGAACTGTTCATGAACCAGGTACCTGAACTTTGCATGAATTATACAAGAACTGTTCATGAACAGTAATTATTCATTTCACAGGGGCATACTTATAATACAGACCATAATTATATAAAGGAGAAATGACATGTATACAAGTTGAACAATACTGAGAGGTAAACTGTATGAAGCTTTATTGTGAGATGTGAAAAAGAGAAAATAATCCAAACTAATGATTATCAGGGGCAGAGGTTAAAACAATGGTACACAGGCTTAATTATAACCCTTTCCTGTCCAGAATGCCTTTTGACACCTGAAAATATCTAGAACATGCCGGCAAAAGGAGAAATGGCACAGAATGATCAATTTCTTCCTCTACCACAATGTCTTCTACTCCTGATTAAATTGACCCCTCATCTTTTTATTTCATTTTAATCTTCAAATGCTTTAATTTGGGCGAGTCTAAATCAGTTGACCAATAAGGTAACAGGGTTTTACAGTAAAACAAAAGCAGACGGGACTAGACACTGAGACTGATAACAGATGTTAATTTAAAAACACCAAATAATTTAATGAATATTTTCCTCCACACTGAGAACACCCATCCATCATCAATTTACCCAGATATTAACCCTTTCCCTCATACAACAATTCTACAGCAGACGACTTTGAACATATTTTGTCAAAAAATAGAAAATCTCTATAATTGAATGGATAACCTATGACAAAAATTGGAAATCATTGTGGCAAAAGGGTGAAATTGCTTGTTTTGAGCAATTTCTTCTTTTGTCACTATGTTTTCAAAACGTCGTCTCACTGCAGCTGCAGAGGCGTCAGAAAGCATCTATATGAGGGAAAGGGTTAATTGAGCCAGTACATAGCAAAATATCCCTCTACCTTCAGGCATCTATAATTGCCAGACATCTAGGTAAAGGATCATTTTTCATGATCTGAATCTTTATTTGACACTTTAACCCTATGTTGTGGGTGCTCAAGAGAGTCATATCATTGAGTACCCACAACATAAGGTTTTGTTGAGTAATAAGGGAGATATTGAAGGAAAAAGGGCTGTTTATACCACCTTATCCATACATCTGTAAGACTTTAATTGATCATCCAGAGCATGCTTTAATTATATAGTCTGATCACATTCTTTACCTGAGACACATGTAAGCATTTAAGTTATTCAAGCTTATTAATATATTCAGGAGAACAAAATGAGACTAATGATAAGTTAGTGGAAACATTTAATATAATCTGAACGATCATGTTTTGCAATTTCCCTGTGTCATATTGGCTTATCCATGGCCATACTGTCTCTTTAAGCAGGTGAAAATGCGTCTGCAGGTGGGAAAGGGTTAACCTTTTCCCTCATATAGACGCTTTCTGATGCCTCTGCAGCAGACGGCTTTTTGAAAACATAGTGACAAAAGAAGAAATTGCACAAAACGTGCAATTTCTCCTTTTGCCACAATGTTTTCCACTTTTTGTCATAGGTTATCCATTCAATTATGGAGATTTTCTATTTTTTGACAAAATATGTTCAAAGTCATCTGCTGCAGAATTGCGGCATGAGGGAAAGGGTTAATACAAAAAGATCGGTTTCATTAGAACTATCTTCATATGAGTTTTCCAAGGTCAAATTTTGCAGAGGTATCAAAATGAGTCTGTATCAGAGAAAGTAGTAAAAACAATGAAAAGATGATCAGAAAAATCAGGAAATAACAGAATTAGGATCTGTAAATCAATTAAATAATGGCCTACATATTATACAAGTTGTTCCCTGAAATTCTAAGCTTGGCATCAAAACTGCAATGTTCATTTGTAGGTAATGGAAATATATGGGAAATCTTTGCCAACTATTCCATTTAAATTCTGGATCCATAGGAAAAACATTTCAATTTGCATTAGAACTTTGAGATAAACTTTCTCAAAAAGGAAACATTCAACTATCTTGTAAATCCATCAAATGGCTTTTTTAAAAAATTCATTACAGCTAATCTATTTCTGCAAAATTGTGCATCATAAATACTTGAATCCATGTTGTGGTTTTCTAACTCTTTCCGGGTTTTTTACCAATCAACACAACTTGAAGGAATCTCATAATGGGTCATCCAAGCAACATTTTTACCAAATTATATGAAAATCAACTTGATACTTTAGGAGGAGAAGATTTTTAAAATTTTAATTATGGCCATATAAGGCAAACCAGTCGCTCAGGTCCTAGCAGCCATGTTTTTTTTACCAATCAACGTGGCTTGAAGGAAACCTGATAGAGGGTATAACCCAAGGAACATTTCTACCAAATTATTAGAAATTCAGTCAACTAGATTTGGTGAAGAAGATTTTTAAAGTTTTTTCTATCGTTTGCCATGGAAATCAGAATTTTGCATGGATCAAAACAAATTGAAGGAATTAGAAAGAAAGGCCATTGAGAAGATAATTACTATGAAGTTTCATCCCAATTGACCCAGTTGTTACAGAGAAAAAGTGGCTTGAAGCCAAAAGTTCACACACAGATGACCCCAAAACGGGCCAATTTTGACCCCAGGAGCATAATTTGAACATTCTTTGTAGAGAACCACTTAAGACAATGCTACACACCAAATATATAAGATCTATGCCTTTCGGTTTCAGTCAAGAAGATTTTCAAAGTTTTTCTTTTAAGGAATTAGTTTCTTTGAACAACTTTGAAAAAGGATCACCCAAGGATAATTCCTACCAAGTTTAGTAAAAATCCATACAGTGGTTTAGGAGGAGATGTCATTTAACCCTTTCGCTCATATAAATGCTTTCGGCTTTTTGAAAACATAGTCAGACAAAAGAAGAAAATTGCACAAAACGTTTAAGGAATTGTTGACAACAGATATCAGGCAATCACAATAGCTTACCATGAGCACTTCATGCTCAGCCGAGCTAAACAGCCTCCTACAGAACAGGTCTCTTTCATTCACTTGTGAAAGGGCTATAAATTTCGTTACCCAATCCTAATTCTGACATGAAAATATTTAGAATCAGAATGTGAAGTTTTATTCAAGAGGTGAATACCTACCACAAACTATTTGATACCTCATTGATCCTACTAATTAAATTTGAAAACTACCTTTCCTATTTCACATTTAGGCTTAACCCTTTCCAATCTGCAGTCACATTTTAAACACTGGAAAAAAGGAGAAATTTCTCATAGTGAGTAATTTCTCCTTTTGTCACAATTAATGTTTCAAAAACTAATTTATAATAAAACTTTTATTCAGAAAGATTTTCCACTTTTTTGACATTCCACTTCAAACAATATATTCTGAACATAAAGGAAATGAAAAGAATGCTCTAGATGCAAGAAATTAAGTGAAATTTCTACAGATTCCTCCCCGAAAACTAATTATTAGTACTGTCATTCATTTCATCAGACTTACTAAAATTGACATATCAGGTTATTTGTTAATCCTAATTCTTTGATACAAATAAATTTGGACGTCATTGCAGTGGGAGAAGGTTTAGTTTTGATTGATTGATTGGGGTTTAACGTGGTTTTCAACAATTTTTCAGTCATATCACGGCGGCCAGTTCATCTCCTCATAAGTGTCATACCTGAGTACTCCACACAACATACTTTCCAAGCAACTGGCTGCTTCTCGAAATAGACTGTTAGCCCAGTGGTGAAAGACGAATGACGCGTGTCGGTGACTTTTGTCAAACGTCTGAAAGAATGTTGGCTGGGTTGGGGTTCAAACTCACAACCCCTGGATTGACAGCCTGCGTCTCTACCGACTGAGCTACCCGGGCTCGGCTGAAGGAGGTTTAGACATAGGCTACCAGAAATGATCCCATCAGGCAATGGGTTAACCCATTACTTAACATGTTATTTCAAATGGTGTCTACTTTACAATCAACGGAATTGAACAAGTTGAAAACACGAGCAATTTCATCTTTTACTGCAATGTTTTCAAAAGTCGTCTGCAACAGCAGGCGTCAAATGTCATCAGTGTGAAGTAATGGGTTAAATCAATACAATTACATAGGGACCTATTTCAGTGAAACCTACACCTGGTGCATTCAATAGTATGCAGCTAGGAAGAAAGCGTATTGTTACTTGGACCGCAAGTCAAACCTGTCCCTAAATATCAAATTATTGCCAATTGTAAATAAATCAGTTCACTGCCTAAATTAGATAAACAATCTAGAGAATATAACCTCACAACTTTTGACTTACACATAATTGAAATACTTTCGAAACTGCCTCGACCTTTTCTTACATACAACAAAATTGCAGCAGTGAGACTTTGAAAACATTTGGACAAAAATATGGAAAATCTCTATAAATTTAAGTAAAAGTAAAATGTTTAAAGTTTAAAGCATTGTGGTAAATGATTAATTTTCTCATAATAAGAAATTTCTCCTTTTGCCATAATTATTTAAATATGTCTAATGAAGTTGAGTCAAGATGCATCTGCATGCAGAAAAATAGCTTGATAATAAGAATATCCCAAATAAATAGCGACGAAAGCTCTTTTCAAGAGTTGGAATTACTTTGATGCGCAACTGACCTTAATATATATTTTTTTGTCAGCAGGAGACAGTTCTGTCAAAATTATAAAAAGTATTACATTTATGAAACCCTCAAGGTATGTTTTAAGATCTGTTTTGTATTGTTTTGAGATTCATCTGAACTTGTGGCCATGAACAAACAAATGGGACATCTCACACAAAACCGGACGTTTAACCCTTTCCCTCATATGACAATTTTGCAGCAGACGACTTTGAACGTATTTTGTCAAAACATAGAAAATCTCTATAATTGAATGGATAACCTATGACTAAAAGTGGAAAACATTGTGGCAAAAGGAGAAATTGCACGTTTTGTGCAATTTCTTCTTTTGTCACTATGTTTTCAAAAAGCTATCTGCTGCAGAGGCGTCCGAAAGCGTTAATATGAGGGAAAGGGTTAATACTTAGCAACCAGGATAAATCTAGGATCTGTATGTGCCTCATTACAGTTTGAGTTTGTGATTTGGGACAAATTGTGTTATGCAAAAGCAGAATAAACCACCCAAATAAATGAGGACACTTTAATACCTTATGTAATTCGTCTTTGGCTGTAAGAAAACAACTTACTTTGTGTGGTCATGTCATTGCTCTAAAACGAAATATCATATCATATTTCTATCCAACTTCAGGCCAACCATTGAGTTTTATAAATTTATAACATAGAACATACTTTCATTGTGATTTTTGCTCCCTATTTGCAATTCTAATGATTAGGTGTAAAATGCTGTATCACTTAAGTTTTGTTTTTTTCCATTTGACAAACATGAACAATTTGCAACCTAAGACAATGATAAATGTTTATAAAATTTTAGGACATATGGTAATATTTTAATAAACGCATAAACAATTCAGCATGGATTGCACTTTTACAATACAATTAAGTTATATCATCAGATCTTGTTTATGGTTCTTAAAGGTTATAAATGAGTAAATCATTACCAACCAAATGTTTAATAATGAAATCGACCAACAATGCCTCATTCAATTTCTGCTACGCTTGAGAAAACAAAATTATAATGTTAACTTGAAACAAGCAGAAGGACGCTTAGTTTCTTTTATAAATGCAGTCTGACATTCCAAGCCTTGTAATCAAGAGCAATTTGCACACTTCACCAAAACTAACGAAATACTATTAAATTAGTAATTGATACAGTCACAGCTGATTGGGAGACTTTGTTATATTCTGCTGACCCTGTCCTTATTCAATACAGAATAGGATTCATCTTATTTGAAAGAAAATATGGAGAACAATTTGACAAAATATAATGCTTTAAATTGCACTTAACAATTTCAGACAGCAAGAAACCTGAAAAGAAACAATGCATAGAAAGCGTTACTATTGATCATATCAAGACAAAAATAATCTTTTCTAGCAAATGTTTTCTAGACGTTTTAGAATAGGAAAAGTGCATATTGATGCTGCGATCATTTAAGCTGTGGGGTTAAAGACCTAAAATTAGCCCTGATTTGATCATTATAGACTGGGTAGAGTGACAATAGGGGATGAAGGCTGCAAAAATTGACATGAATTCAATCACTGTGACAACAAAGGGTTGATATTGACCACTGTGATCATGTGACAGGCATACGGTTCCATCGGCACACGATCGTCAATGGAGGAAGGCGTCCGTACACAATGGCCACGCACCATGACCACAGTCTGCTCATTCAGTGCACATCGGCCATATAATACCGTTGGCCCTCAGGGTAAAGTTGCTACTCTTAGCTTGATATGCATGACTTTTGTTAAGACAATTACTGAAACTGTTTTGGAAAACAATGCAATAGCAGTTCAACCTAGAATCATTAAACCAGTCAATTATTAGAATTGTCTTACTTTTTGCATTATACATAGTGTTTGCTAATGTGTCAGTCAGCTATGATATATATAAAACTGTAAAATACAGGAGTTTTAATCAGCTGTTAAACAAATATATATCTAAATATCAATGTTTATTTTATTGTTATTGTATTTTTATCTTAAATTTCAAAGTCTCCCGGTTCTCCCAACATTGTCAACAAAGCTACATGTAACTACTGTCTTTGGGATTTAACCCTTTCCTTCATACGACAATTCTGCAGCAGACGACTTTGAACATATTTTGTCAAACAATAGAAAATCTTTATAATTGAATGGATAACCTATGATTAAAAGTGGAAAACATTGTGGCAAAATGAGAAATTGCTCAATGTTTTGAAAAAGCTGTCTGCTGCAGAGACATCAGAAGGCTCTATATGAGGGAAAGGGTTAAGAAAAGTCTAATTATTCTCTGTAAAACTGTTACCAGATAATACTTATTTTCATTAAAGGTTTCCAAATTGAAAACATCTGAAATAATAGATATGAATTGTAGGAAATATTGTTGGAAAAAAAGCCATTGCTAATTTAATAAGCAATATTAAGTATTATGATTCAGATTCATTAAGGCAGTAACATCCAGAAACAGTGTCCATTCTTGATTTACAAAAATCGCCAGCCTCTTTCCAAGAGGAAAGGGTAGCCATGTAAGGACAATAGGAAGATGAATTATTGGGATAACAGCATAAATATTTATAAAATACTTTACAATGGCTGTATTCAGTCCAGTTAATGGACAATACAATTCTCAATGAGCTTGAAACATGACCGAATGTTTTTCACCCATAAATACAATAGTTATGGTAACAGTATTCTCTCAATGGCCACTATTTGTTTGTTTTCTGTCTCTGTATTCCTGTAACCTTTCCATAAAGACATAATGCTTCTTCATAAAGGACTAATTGTCGCAACCACAGCCAGGTTTTACCAAGATGCCGCAAGTCACCATCATCGCTCATCTGATTTTCCAAAGTGGCAATAATTCGTACAGTATGTGTGGTAAAGTTGTGGCCTTTGTTTTAAAAAGTACCAATAATCCTATGAGTGAGGTAGAATTATGGCCCTTGTTATAAAAAGTAACAATAATCTTATGAGTGTGGTAGAGTTATCGCCCTTGCAGTATACATGTAGTCACCTTATGATGATAAATAACTGTTCCAAAGTCATTGCTTGGCTTGTATGGTGAAGGAAAAAATTGGACCTGTTAAATGCAAAACAAACATGGGCCTATGCTCTACTGGCATGGTTATTTGGTCATTTTCAATCCAGGGCATGTATGTATGGTGAAGATCGGATAGTAAATGGAGGCTCTATTGTGTTCAAAAGCTGTATTATAACAATTTTGACAATTTCAAGGGCCATAGTCTAGTCTTGCATGGGCGGATCTGGCTGGTTTGCGAAAGGAACCAAGCTGAGACTCTATCTAAGTTTGGTGAAGATCGGATAGTAAATGGAGGCTCTATTGTGTTCACAAGCTGTATTATAGCAATTTTGACAATTTTGACAATTTCAAGGGCTATAATCCAGTCATGCAAGAGCATATCTGGCTGATTTGCAAAAGGAACCGAGCTATCGTCAATATTTAACTACTATCTAAGTTTAGTGAAGATCAGATAGTAAATGGAGCCTCTTTTGTGTTCACAAGCTGTATTATAGCAATTTTGACAATTTCAAGGGCCATAATCCAGTCATGCAAGGGCACATCTGGCTGGTTTTTGAAAGGAACCAAGCCCTCATCAATATTTAACTATTATCTAAGTTTGATGAAGATCAGATAGTAAATGGAGCCTCTATTGTGTTAACAAGCTCTATTATAGCAATCTTGACAATTTCAAGGGCCATAATCCAGTCTTGCATGGGCGGATCTGGCTGGTTAGCAAAAGGAACCGAGCTCTCATGGATATCTAACTACTGTATAAGTTTGATTGAGATACAATCAAAACTGAAGACTTCATCGCGTTCACAAGCAATTGTTTACAGACGCACGGAGGACAGACACAACGCCATGGCATAAGCTCTTCTGGCCTCTGGCCAGTAGAGATAATAATTATTCTTGTGAACTACATAGAAGAGTTATGGCAATTGCAATTTTTCAAGTAAATTACATGATATATTTAAAATCTATTTTGACCATTTCAAAATAGTTCTTATCCTGGATGCTCACAATGTATCATGTCCAAAGACAGCCTTTGAAACCAATGAATGTTACATTTTGTCCCTGGTCTAGATATCCAATATACAATATACATGTATACCGTCATACATTGATGCCCACTAACTTCAGGACAATAGAAAGTGTCCATGATGGGTCAATCAGCCTAATATGCATTAATTGATGATATCTACATCTCCCTGACCAGTCAGTGTAACATTTAAAGTCCATTATGATAATGATTCTGATGCTGCTGTTAATATGAAGACTAGATAGATGTCTATTATCTGGACTTCATCTTGACCCTTGACCTTCAAACAACCAGCTTTAATCCTTTCCCACAAACAACAAACATGCTGCAGAAAACATCTTTAATTATGAAAAATCTCTATACATAATAGTTATTGAAAAGGATTGAAAACATTTTTGCAAAAGGTGAAATTGTTTGAAATGAACTATTTCTTCTTTTGCAACAAATTTTCAACAAAAGTCGTTTGCTGCAAATGCATCTGGGAAAAGTTCTATTGAATGTTTGTCCATAATGTACTTAGCCTTAAATCGAAAATAAAATGAGCATCAAATTAACACATAAACCTCTTTAATTATAATCATATGTTGATTATGTATGTTTCTTTAATCATAACACTATTATTGGGAAAGGGTTAACCGTTTCCCACATATAGATGCTTTCCGACACCTCTGCAGCAGACAGCTTTTTGAAAACATGGCGACAAAAGAAGAAATTGCTCAAAACGAGCAATTTCTCCTTTTGTCACCATGTTTTCAACTCTATTCATTTATTGTACTTTCATTTAAAGGGAGTTTCAAAAAAAAATTGGCTATGATTTCAAAGTTGTCTGCTGCAGATTTGTTGTATGTGGTATAAGGGTTAAGCAAGCACTAGAAGCACCAGCCTCAGTATACAAACTGCATGGGAGGAGAAACCTGTTAAGCCATATTCTATTAATGACCACATGTTTAATGGATGCAAATGAGTTTTCTCACAACCCAAACACCAGTTGGGTAAAAGATTTATGGCAGTGTGCTTAAAGAACTCATAAAATTATACTTTTATGGTTAATCAATGATACGCTCATTCATTTTGGATTCTATGGATGATAATATAGAAATCCATTTCATGTCTTTTCCTACAAACCCATTGCCTCATGTTTTTAGACAGTCATATGCAGCATCTTCTGAAAACTATCTGGGCCAGACCTTGTTTCAAACTGTTTAGATGCTTTCTGATGCCTCTGCAGCAGATGACTTTTGAAGACTGAAGACTGTGACAAAAGGGAAAATTGCTCAAAACAAGCAATTTCCCCTTATGTCACAATGTTTTCAACTCTATAAAAAAAAATCCTTTCATTTAAAAAGATTTTAGAAATGTTTGTATAAATATTTTCAAAGCTGTCTGCTGCAAAATATCGTATGTGGGAAAGGGTTAAAATGTTTTCAGTTTGAACAAATCTAAAAATGACAATAGTTACTATCTGAATCACAAATATATTTTTATGTAAGTGTTTTTATTGAGCAAATTCAACTTTTGCCAAAATATTTTTTACAGACATAGGGTTAATACCCAACAAGACTATGCTCAAGATTTGTGTATTGGGTAAAAATACTTTTTCTAAGGAAAGGGTTTATTTATTACATTCATTTATGTCACCATAGTAACAAGTGATGATGATTTGAAAACTAAACCATTAGTATTTAGTCATCCTCATGTATTTTCCACTCTAATTAAGAAACAAAATCTTATACTAATTACTATCTGAGGTAATGTTAGCAAAGATCTGAACGAGACATGTGAAAATAATCCTTTCCATACATCAACACTTTCACAGTAAAAAAATAGTTTGTGACATTTCTGCAGCTGAAATTTACACTTGGAAAACTTTTAGAAAAACATCAATATCTCTTTTCCCTACAATGTTTTCTTTCTTTATAATGAACAACCTTTAATCATTACATGTTCTTTCTGTTCTATTTGGGTGTTATGATTTTCAACAGTTTTTCAGTTATGTTACGGTAACAGAACACTTATTCATGATTCCCAGGTAACAAACTACGCTAGGAAATGTGCCTGGCCCAATAACACTCCACAATGATGTGCCTGGCCCAATAGCACTCCACATTGATATGCCTGGCCCAAACGCACTCCACCATGTGCTTGGCCCAATAGCACTCTACAATGATGTGCCTGGCCCAATAGCACTCCACAATGATGTGCCTGGCCTAATAGCACACTGCCTGGCCCAATAACACTCTAAAATGACATGTCTAGACCAAATAACACTCCTACATGATGTGCCTGGCCCAATAGCACACCTCTATGACATGCTTGGCCGAATAGCACTCCCCATGATGTGTCTGGCCCAAATAGCACTCAACTATAACATGCCGGGGCCCAATAGCACTCTACCATGATGTGCCTGGCCCAATAACACTCCACCATGATGTGCCTGGCCCAATAACACTCCACCATGATGTTCCTGGCCCAAAAAGCATTCCACTATGATGTGACTTGCCAAACAGCTGGCGAGCCTGTCACAAATGGAAGCACACAAATAAGACATGCATTGCCCAATAGCACTTTACCATGCCATGCCTGGCCAAACAGCACTCTGCCATGCCTGGCCCAATAACACTCCACCATGATGTGTCTGGCCCAATAACACTCTACCATGCCATGCCTGGCCAAACAGCACTCTGCCATGCCTGGCCCAATAACACTCCACCATGTGTCTGGCCCAATAACACTCTACCATGCCATGCCTGGCCAAACAGCACTCTGCCATGCCTGGCCCAATAACACTCCACCATGATGTGTCTGGCCCAATAACACTCTACCATGCCATGCCTGGCTCAATAGCACTCCACCATAATGTGCCTTACCCAATTGCACTCCACCATGACCTGACCCAACAGCTGACTTCTGTCTCAATAGCACTCTAACATGACATGCCTGGCCCAATAGCACTCCAACATGACATGACTGGCGATCAAACAGGGGATGCCCGTTCTCAAATCTCTGATGCTAACCACTCTGCCTCGGCAGATTCATATGTACAAGATTATCTCTAAATAAAATTAGGCAGCATTATATTTTAGATGATTGACCATGGCACTCATACTAAATAGAAAATGTGTACAGATATGATGCTTTAATATTCCATGTTAAAATCATCATTAAGAATCACCTACCAGAGAAATACAAAATTAGCCTTTGCCTCTTTGCAGCCTTGTCAGAGTCTTCACTGTTTGTCATTCAATTATTTCACCCTTTTAAACATTGTGTGGAAAGAGGAAAAATTACTTCTTTTAAGCAACTTTTTCCTTTTTCAACAATATTTTTTTTCATATCTGTATCAACCCTTTCCCACATACAAAAAACTCTGTTCTGAGGCTTAAATATGAAACTATTGAACAAAGTTTAAAACATTGTGGCAAAAGGAGAACTTGTTCATTATGAGCAGTTTACCTTTTTCCATAATGTTTATAGAAGTCATCTGCTGCAGGTGCATCAAAATGTGACTGCAAGTGGGAAATGGTCAAAGTGAAACATCAAATCTTCCACATGCTGTATATTTACCTCAGATGTTTTAAAAGGAGATGACTAAACAAAAGCTTCCATAATATGGTGAAATAATGACATGGAAACCCCACTTATTGTAAGAACAGCTTCAGATACATTCCATTACTACCAGTTATGCAATTTAAATACGGGGGGAAAATGATACCTTTCATTTTGTTAATTGAAAATACTTAAAACAAGGTTTAAAAGCTGGTTGACCCTGCTACCTGTATAACAAATGGTTTAACAAGTTTGGGAAACTTTATATGCTATTGTAACCATAGCACCTAATGGAGTTACATTACATAATTTATGATGAAAGGGATATCCTATTTAGTATAATCCCTTTATAAATTCATTCTTTAACTCTTCTCCCACTTACAGACGCAATTTGCATGCCTCTGCAAGCAACTTTTGATAACATTGTGGCAAAAGTTGAAATTGCTCAATTTTATTCAATTTTTATCATGACCAATTTTATTCTTTTGATTTAATAATTAAACTTTCAATTCTAACGACTTTCTATATTTTTATCTAGGTGTTCGCAAAGTTGTTTAATGGAGATTTGTCTTATAAGGGGAAAGGTTTACTCATTTTAAAGCAATTTCTTTTACTTAGTCTTAATATTTTTGAAGCATTGAATGGGAAGTAGTCATAGCTCATCATGATGAAGTATTCGCTACTTTTCTCACAAACTTCCATCATGACTGCTATGTTTATTGTTTTACTTGTACCAACAAACCATATATGTAGACAAAAGTAACTTACTATTGCCTAACATGCTTTTACTATATAATTGATAATCTTAAGAAATGGATAAAACCCAAAACTCTCACTATCATACATAATTGCGGAAATAGGAGAAATTTCTCATCATGATAAAGTTCGCTTTTCGCTCAATGCATTCAACAGTTACCTTCTGCAGAATCAACAAAGTTTATCTTAATCAGGAAAAAAGGATTAGAGGGAATATTAAACCTAGGTTTCATTTAACCCTTTTCCACTTCCAGACCCATTTGCAGCATACAACTTTTGAAAACATTGTGGAATAAGGGGAAATTGAACATAATGAGCAATTTCTACTTTCACCACAACGTTTTCAACTCTATTCAATAATTATAGCACTTTCATTTTTGGAGATTTTTTTATTTATTTGCATAGATATTCTCAAAGCTGTCTACTGTAGATTTGTTGTATGAGGGAAAGGGTTAAAAGGGCGAGCCATGTGGCTAACCTTACATGTTAACCCTTTCCCTCATATAGACGCTTTCTGATGCCTCTGCAGCAGACGGCTTTTTGAAAACAGTGACAAAAGAAGAAATTGCACAGAACGTGCAATTTCTCCTTTTGCCACAATGTTTTCCACTTTTTGTCATAGGTTATCCATTCAATTATGGAGATTTTCTATGTTTTGACAAAAAACGTTCAAAGTCGTCTGCTACAGAATTGTCATATGAGGGAAAGGGTTAAAGAGGTTTTAAATTTGACAGAAACAAATGTTTGAACTACAATAGGTTTACAATTGGTGCATATCATTAACCCTTTCCCACATACAACAAATCTGCAGCAGACGACTTTGTAAACAGTGACAAAAACCTGAAAAATCTCCATAAAAGATAGCTTAATTGTAAAATAAAGTTGAAAACATTGTGGCCAAAGGAGAAATTGTTCATCATGAGCAATTTCACCTTTGGTCTTAACATTTTCAAAACTCGTCTGCTGCTTTTGCGTCAAAATGCGTCTGTAGGTGGGAAAGGGATAAAATGTCTCAAATCTGATTCACATTAATGTTTGAAAATAAACCCTTTCCCAGGTGCAACCAATCTACAGCAGACAACATTTATCATGTTTATGCAAAAGTCTGGAAAATCGAAATTTGTTATTATGGTTTGATTGATTGGGGTTTAACGCCGTTTTAACAATTTCTCAGTTATATCACAGCGGCCTGTTCACCTACTCATGCATTTCCTGCTTTTCTCACAACAGTACTCCACACAACAATCTTCCCAAGCAACTGGCTGCTTTTCCACATAGACTTAGCTCATTGGTGAAAGATGAATGGCGCATGTCGCATTGACTTTTGTCAATCGTCGGAAAGAAAGTTGGCCGAGCCGGGATTCAAACTCACAACCCCTGGATTGACAGCCCGCAATGTGGCTAAAGGAGTCATCTGCTAAACATGCGCCTAAATGCGTCAATCAGTCCGCTACTTAAGTCAACACTTGCCTGCTTTCTTCTAAGTAAAAAAAAGTGGCATTACTGAATAGTTATTATGAAAATATGGATAATTTTGAGTTATGAGGTAAGGCTAAAGTTGTGTGACGACAATGACTAGGACGCCAAGGGTTTCACAATAACCTGACTTTTTTTCTTTGAAAACTAGACGAGCCAAAAATGAATTTTAGAACAGTTAAAAAATGGTACATGATGAAACAAGATTAATATTTTGCACAATGTTTTTTTTAATACCACATGATTTTGAGTACCTACCTGTGGGAAGCGTTTCTGTATGGGTCTTGATCGAACATTCTGTTCCAGATAAGCCTGAGCTTGAATCCCTATTGGGGCCGATTTGGAAAGGTAATTGCCAGGACTTGATTTTGAACTTCGGTATCTGCAATGAGAAAATGACAGATGAAGAGGGTTGAATCTAGCTGACATGTAGACACATCTACAGCAGATAGCTTTTAAAAACTCTGTAGAAAGGCTCAGAATGAGAAATCTTTCCTTTTGCCACAATGTTTTCAACTATATTCAACTAATTTCATAATAAAGAAACCTTCCATATATTCAACTAATTTTATAATAAAGAAAGTTTGCCAAGATGTTTTCATAATTATTTGCTGCAGAAATGTTGCATGTGCAAAAGGGTTAAAGGTTGCTTTTATAATTATCTGCTGCAGAAATGTTGCATGTGCAAAAGGGTTAAAGGTTTGAGCCTTTTACTCTAAGTACTTGATGAACAGTTTAATGGTTAAAAAATTGGAAAAAAATAATGTTTTGAAAGGTTTCTGTATCAGATAGAATGTAAAAATATATCAGTTGATGAAATCACCCATACGTAATTATCATTGTACCAAAATGACTGATAAGAGACCCACAAGGACGATAATAGCCTCTTTTATGATGTCATTATAATAATACAACAACAATACTGTCGAGAAAGTTAGCCTTTGACGGGGAACACCACACAGTTAAAGAGAACGATGGCTTATAATGAGCAATATTTGCTGAGTTGTACATTGACTGTCACCATATATCCATCACAAACAACCCTATTTATCCAAATTCAATCTCTTTAACCCTTTCCCTCATACGACAATTCTGTAGCAGACGACTTTGAACGTATTTTGTTGAAACATAGAAAATCTCCATAATTGAATGGATAACCTATAACTTAAAGTGGAAAACATTGTGGCAAAAGGAGAAATTGCACGTTTTGTGCAATTTCTTCTTTTGTCACTATATTTTCAAAAAGCTGTCTGCTGCAGAGACGTCCGAAAGCGTTTATATGAGGGCAAGGGTTAACCCTTTAAAAAAAGCAGAGGCATCATAACTGATGCGTCTGCAGCAGACGACTATTGAAAACGTTGTTGCGAAAGGAGACAGTGATCCTGATTATTTCTCCCTGATTATTTCTCCTTTTTGTAACGATGTTTTCACATCAATTCGTATTTTCATGTATATAGGCTTTTAATATATTTTACCTCGATATTTTCAGTGATCTGTTGTAGATCTTTTTTATGTGGGAAAGGGTTAAAACAGGATAATATTCAATCTATTTTCTTGTGTCATAACCTACTTCATTTAAATCTATATCTAACTAAATGAACTCATCAAATTAACTTGGTATAATTACAAACAGTGCAGATTCAGTTCTGAATATGTACGTTTAAACCAATTGCTCTTTTAATACACTTTTTCGCAGGCATATATTGCTCAGTCAGTGTGACCAGTATAAGGGTTAGTTTTGTCCACTTTGACTGTCAATGAAGATACATATAGGATGACACGACTTGTGATAAGGTGGCTCAATTAAGTCATTAATGTCCAGCTTAATCAGCAAGTGAAGGCTTTATTGACACTTTCTCTCTCATACAAGGTTTAAAAGAAAAAACTAAATCAGTATCAATACTTTGATTACTAATGATATCAATTGGTAAACAATACATGGATATAGTAATGTTTAACCATCTTTTCCTGAAATGACCTGTTACAAGTTGTCTGCTTTAAAAACAACTGAAGAAAAGAGTGAACAATCTAAAAGGGTACATCCTCTCATCATGGGGAATAAGTATGCACAGTCCTAAGTTGCATGGGTATCTCTAAATTGTGTTTACAAGAAATTGCCGGCAGTAACCTTGACCTTTCTGCCAGTGATTTTAACCTTTGGCCCTGAAAATCAATAGGGCACATTTCATTATGGGGAACAAGGATGCCAAGTTTGATTATTCTCAGTGGTACAGTTTTCTCCAAATTGTGCTTTTAAGACATTTTGATTATTGTGTCCAGTGACCTTGACCTTTCTCCCAGCGACCATAACCTTTGGCTTTGAAAATCAAAAGGGCACATTTCATTATGGGGAACAAGGATGCCAAGTTTGATTATCCTCAGTGGTAAGGTTTTCTTTAAATTGTGCTTTTAAGACATTTTGATAATTGTGTCCAGTGACCTTGACCTTTCTGCCAGTGACCATAACCTTTGGCTCTGAAAATTAATAGGGCACCTATGGGGATCAAAGATGCTGAGTTTGATTATCCTCAGTCCTATGGTTTTCTCTAGATTGCACTTACAATTGTTTTCGATAATTGTGCCCAGTGAAATTGACCTTTGAATCTTAAAATCGATAGGGCACATTATCTCATTATGGAGAATAAATAAACCAAGTTCAATTGTCCTCAGTGGTTCTGTTTACTCTAAATATGTTTTCAAAGTTATCTGCTGCAGATTTGAAGTATGTATGAATGGGTTTAGGTCTAACATGCCAAAAGGCACAAAGAGGACAAGAACTGGTGATGTGAGATGAGTCTAGTTACTAAAGATCTAGGCATACATCACATACATATATAATATGGTATGTCTTTTGGAGAAAATTTATCGCTTTCAAAATTATTCATTTGCATAAACTAATTATCATTCACGATACATTACGTTGCCTATGTCACTGCCAGTGTCACTGGAGTCATCAATTTCAATTTCACAAGTGTCAGACATATATCTTATCAAATCTACATGATCTATTGCAAAACTTCTAAAATATAAGAATAAAAAATATTTTGTGCAGATAAACAGGCAGGCAGCTTCAAATAATAATAACAATAATATTTACAAAATAAATTGTTGTCTACATGCAATGCCAGTAACTGTATTTCTAGCAAATGAACTCTTTCCACATATATCTGTACTTTTTTTGCATCTGAAGCAGAGACTTTTTGATATTGTTGCAAAGCGAGAAAATGCTTGCATTTAGTATTTCCCTTTTGCAACAGTCTTGTCAACTGTAAACTATGTCTACAAATAAAATAATTTCCATAGATTTGCATTGATCTTTTCAAAGTTGTCCGCTGCAATTTTGTTTTATGTATGAAAGTGTTTAAAAAAGAGTATTTTATTGGCTTGAAAAGCTTATGTCTTCCTTTTTTGCACATTATTTTTGAAGATTTATATATCAACCTGTTGTTTTACCAGCTACAGCACCTTTTTTATGAGATAGTTGCCACACTTATTATGAATTAAACTCTCACAACCTGATGTAATTAACAAGTCATTGATCATAATCCATTGTACACTTAAGCTAAATACTTTAATACGGAAATACTCCTCATTTAACCCTTTCCCTCATATAGATGCTTTCTGACGCCTCTGCAGCAGACGACTTTTTGAAAACATTGTGACAAAAGAAGAAATTGCTCAAAACGACCAAAAATTTCTCCTTTTACCACAATGTTTTCCACTTTTAGTCATAGGTTATCCATTCAATTATAGAAATTTTCTATTTTTTGAAAAAATATGTTCAAAGTCGTCTGCTGCAAAATTGTTGTATGAGGGAAAGGGTTATTTGTAGAAAAATGATTACAGAAAAACATAATATGAGCCATTCCGCGAGAAAACCAACATCGTGGACTCTGCATGAAGTATCTAACCGGACCAGCATATGCATGCCCCGCAGGCTAATCCGGACAGAGACTTATCGCCTCCTGTGGATTTTCTGTTTCAAGAATCATTTCTCTATACCTCTATCCCCTAAGATGGAATGTGTTGGCCCAGATTAGCCTGCGCAGGCTGCTCTGGGTCGATACATTACGCAGAGTCCATAATGTTGGTTTTCTTGTGGAATGGCTCATATATATACTTGTTTTGGTGGCAAGCTTTAACTAATAAATTGATTGATGTTTGTCATCTTTTGTAAATATTTAGCTAAATCAAAGTTCATTGCGCTTGCCCCTTTCCGTCATACAACAATTCTGCAGCAGACGACTTTGAACGTATTTTGTCAAAAAATAGAAAATCTTCATAATTGAATGGATAACCTATGACAAAAAGTGGAAAACATTGTGGCAAAAGGAGAAATTGCACTTTTGTGCAATTTCTTCTTTTGTCACTATGTTTTCAAAAAGCCGTCTGCTTCAGAGGCATCAGAAAGCGTCTATATGAGGGAAAGGGTTAAGGAATATTGTATGGAAATTCAGCTCGCTTCTTGCGCTAAGTTCTTGAAACTAAGACTTATTTGCTATCCAATGATAATAAAAACAAGGCCCAACACATTACAGTAATCCAGTTTGATATGTTCAGTATGTTAATCATGGGGTTTTCTTTGGTTAATGTGCTTATGGCCAAAATGAAATGAACAGCTTCAGGCAAAAAGGGGGATTTGTGGCCTCTCCCTATCTTGTATCTTGAGGTTTGTATCTTATGAGGTTAATCCTTTCCCACATACAACACATCTGCAGCAGACGACCATGAATTTATCTGTGTAAAACATGGAAAAACATCTAAAAAAGAAAAGAAAATGTACTTACTGAAAAAGGATGAAAAGACTGTGGCAAAAGGAGAAATTTTTCATTATGACCAATTTCTTCTTTTGCCACAGTGGTTTCAAAAATTGTCTGCAGTGAAGTCCCTAGTAGAGACAGTACATGTGGCCAGATTCATCTTGGGGGCGGGGCAGTAAAGTCCCTAGTAGAGACTGTACATGTGGCCAGACTCATCTAGGGAGTGGGGTAGAGAAGTCCCTAGTAGAGACTGTACATGTGCACAGACTCATCTTGGGGGCGGGGTAGAGAAGTCCCTAGTAGAGACTGTACATGTGGCCAGACTCATCTTGGGGACGCAGTAGAGAAGTCCCTAGTAGAGACTGTACATGTGGCCAGACTCATCTTGGGGGCGGGGTAGAGAAGTTCCTAGTAGAGACTGTACATGTGCACAGACTCATCTTGGGGGCGGGGTAGAGAAGTCCCTAGTAGAGACTACATGTGGCCAGACTCATCTTGGGGGCGCAGTAGAGAAGTCCCTAGTAGAGACTGTACATTTGGCCAGACTCATCTTGGGGGCGAGGTAGAGAAGTCCCTAGTAGAGACTGTATAAGTGCACAGACTCATCTTGGGGGCGGGGTAGAAAAGTCCCTAGTAGAGACTGTACATGTGGCCAGACTTATCTTGGGGGCGTGGTAGAGAAGTCCCTAGTTGAGACTGTACATGTGGCCAGACTCATCTTGGGGGGCGGGGTAGAGAAGTCCCTAGTAGAGACTGTACATGTGCACAGACTCATCTTGGGGGCGGGGTAGAGAAGTCCCTAGTAGAGACTGTACAATTGCACAGACTCATCTTGGGGGCAGGGTAGAGAAGTCCCTAGTAGAGACTGTACATGTGGCCAGACTCATCTTGGGGGCGGGGTAGAGAAGTCCCTAGTAGAGACTGTACAATTGCACAGACTCATCTTGGGGGCGGGGTAGAGAAGTCCCTAGTAGAGACTGTACATGTGGCCAGACACATCTTGGGGGCGGGGTAGAGAAGTCCCTAGTAGAGACTGTACATGTGCACAGACTCATTTGAGGCTTCACTGTGCCCGATAAGAATATACAATGAATATATAATGACCCCATTTTGCAAGATATGACTCAAATGTTAATTCCATCTCTTGTTAATACAGAATATAATCCTTTCTTCATCAGTCTTATAATCCAGTTATTTCTTAAATAAGAATTTGACAAAATAAATAATAAAATATTATTAGAAAAGAAGTTGTTATGATCCAATTGAGCACATTTTTAAAACCTACGTGTCTAATGTTTCCAAATTCTATGTATGAAGTTAATAGTTGAAATACCACAGTTTTTTTAGTCATCAAAAGAAGCCATTAAAAAATTCATATTAATTATCTTCAAGTTTGTCAATTTGACTGTAAAATACTTTGAATATATTAAATCTATAACCCAGAGAGAAGCATTTTTTTTTTATTAATAAAGATGAACTTTTAAAACATTGTTGGAAAAGGAGGTTTTGCACAATGTGATTGCAAATGTCTCCATTTTCTTCAAATTTGTTTGGGCACATAATCATGATCATATCCTTTCATTAGCTTGGATTTTGTAGTTTTTTCTAGTTGGAGGAGTCTACGTGATTATTTACCCCTTTCCCCACATACAGATACTTTCTTAAGCCTCTGCAGCAGATGATTTTTCAAAAATATTGTTGCAAAAGGAATAATTACTCATTATAATTAATTTCCCTTTTTGCCACAATGATTACAACAAGCAAAATATTACCCCTTTATTTATCAAGATTTTTCCTTTTTTTGCTTAGTTGTTTTTTAAAGTCGTCTCCTGCACTTCTGCTATATGTGGGAAAGGGTTAAAGGGTTTTGTTATTTGATTGGTTTTCAATGTTATTGTCCACAGTATTATAGTACACCTATCAACGATTATAAGGACATAGTTCAGGCATCTTCACAATGGCATGGGAGAGTTTACATTAAGTAATGACATAGTTCTGGCAACTACACAATGGCATGGGAGGGTTTACATTAAGTAATGACAAAGTTCAGGCAACTACACAATGGCATGGAAGAGTTTACGTTAAGTAATGACAAAGTTCAGGCAACTACACAATGGCATGGGAGAGTTTAAATTAAGGAAGGACATAGTTCAGGCAACTACATACTAACATTGGAGAGTTTACATTAAGTAAGAACATAGTTCAGGCAATTACACAATGATATAGGAGGGTTTACATTAAGTAAAGACATAGTTCAGGCAACTACACAATGGCATGGGAGAGTTTAAATTAAGTAAGGACATAGTTCAGGCAACTACACACTGGCATTGGAGAGTTTACATTAAGTAAGGACATAATTCAGGCAACTACAAAATGGTATGGGAGTGTTTACATTAAGTAATGAGATAGTTCAGGCAACTACACACTGACATTGGAGTGTTTACATTAAGTAAGGACATAGTTCAGGCAACAACACAATGGTATGGGAGAGTTTACATTAAGTAATGACATAGTTATGGCAACTACAAAATGGCATGGGAGTGTTTACATTAAGTAAGTAGATAGGGCAGGCAACTACACAATGGCAAGAGAGAGTTTACATTAAGTAATGACATAGTTCAGGCAACTACAAAATGCCATGGGAGGGTTTACATTAAGTAAGGAGATATTTCAGGCAACTACACACTGGCATGGGAGAGTTTACATTAAGTAATGACATAGTGCAGGCAACTACAAAATGGCATGGGAGCGTTTACGTTAAATAAGGAGATAGTTCAGGCAACTACACACTGGCATTGGAGTGTTTACATTAAGTAAGGACATAGTTCAGGCAACAATACAATGGTATGGGAGAGTTTACATTAAGTAAGGACATAGTTATGGCAACAACAAAATGGCATGGGAGTGTTTACATTAAGTAAGGAGATAGGGCAGGCAACTACGAAATGGCATGGGAGTGTTTATATTAAGTAAGTAGATAGGGCAGGCAACTACACAATGGCAAGAGAGAGTTTACATTAAGTAATGACATAGTTCAGGCAACTACAAAATGCCATGGGAGGGTTTACATTAAGTAAGGAGATATTTCAGGCAACTACACACTGGCATGGGAGAGTTTACATTAAGTAATGACATAGTGCAGGCAACTACAAAATGGCATGGGAGCGTTTACGTTAAATAAGGAGATAGTTCAGGCAACTACACACTGGCATTGGAGTGTTTACATTAAGTAAGGACATAGTTCAGGCAACAATACAATGGTATGGGAGAGTTTACATTAAGTAAGGACATAGTTATGGCAACAACAAAATGGCATGGGAGTGTTTACATTAAGTAAGGAGATAGGGCAGGCAACTACGAAATGGCATGGGAGTGTTTATATTAAGTAAGGACATAGTTCAGGCAACTACACAATGGCAAGAGAGAGTTTACATTAAGTAATGACATAGTTCAGGCAACTACAAAATGCCATGGGAGGGTTTACATTAAGTAAGGACATAGTTCAGGCAACAATACAATGGTATGGGAGAGTTTACATTAAGTAATGACATAGTTATGGCAACTACAACATGGCATGGGAGTGTTTACATTAAGTAAGGAGATAGGGCAGGCAACTACGAAATGGCATGGGAGTGTTTACATTAAGTAAGGACATAGTTCAGGCAACTACACAATGGCAAGAGAGAGTTTACATTAAGTAATGACATAGTTCAGGCAACTACAAAATGCCATGGGAGGGTTTACATTAAGTAAGGACATAGTTCAGGCAACTACAAAATGCCATGGGAGGGTTTACATTAAGTAAGGACATAGTTAAGGCAACTACACAATGGCATGGGAGAGTTCATATTAAGTAAGGACATAGTTCAGGTAACTTACACAATGGCATGGGAGTGTTTACATCAAGTAATGACATAGTTAAGGCAACTACACAATGGCATGGGAGAGTTTATATAAGTAATGACATAGTTCAGGCAACTACAAAATGGCATGGGAGTGTTTACATCAAGTGAGGAGATAGTTCAGGCACGAGAGTTTAGATTAAGTATACATTCAGGCACGAGAGTTTACATTAAGTATACATTAAGTAATGACATAGATCAGGCAACTACACAATGGCATGGAAGAGTTTACATTAGGTAATGGCATGGGAGTGTTTACATTAAGTAAGGAGATAGTTCAGGCAACTACAAAATGGCATGGGAGAGTTTACATTAAGTAAAGTACATAGTTCAGGAAAATACACACTGGCATGGAAGAGTTTACATTAAGTAAAGTACATAGTTCAGGAAAATACACAAGTGCATGGGAGAAATTACATTAAGCAATGACATAGTTGAGGCATCTCTAAACAAATGCATGGGAGAGTTTGCATTAAGTAAGGACACAGTTTACGGTAACTAAATAAGTGAATGTGAGAGTTTACATTAAGTAAAGATCATAGTTCAGGCAAAAGTACAATAGCATGGGAGAGTTTGCATTAAGTAAAGACATAGTTTGGGTAACTTAATAAGTGCATGGGAGAGTTTGCATTAAGTAAAGGACATATTTCAGGCAAAAGTACAAGTGCATGGGAGAGTTAACACTTAACTAGGCTTGTTGACTAACATTCAATTTCCTCTAAAGTCAGATTGAAAAGAATCAAAGACAGTCAATGGAGAATTTAGTGCAAAAAAAATAAACTCATTTTACTGCAGCGCTTTCTTCATGCAAAAACCACCATAACATTGATGTACTTTTCATAGAAACCCTGCAACAGTTATTTACACAGGGCTAGATCATAGTTTAGCAATTTCTCCTTTTACCATAATGTTTTCAAAAGCTGCCTGTTAGTGGGAAAGGGTTAAGTAAGGGTCAAATAATTATTTTAAAACATGGAGTAAGTACCTTTTCCAGCGTTCTGATTGCTGCAACATGAAGGGGTTAATTTAATTTTTTCACCCCAGGTGTGGGGGGCTTTGAAACCGTTATCCCAATCCGGGAGTCTGTGCTGGCCGGATTAAATGTCAAGTCTGGTAAATCTGTACAATACTAGTATCCGCACACTACATATTTACCCTTACTCACATGCAGACATCTCTTGACGCATCTGCAGCAAAACCGTTGAAAATATTGAGACAAAAGGAGATATTGCTCATGATGAGTAATTTCTCCCTTTGCCATAATGTTCTCAACTTCTTTAAAAGATTATACTTTCACTTCACCTCAAGAGATTTTCCATAGTTTTGCCTAGATGAATTCAAAGTTGTCTGCTGTAGATTTGTTGTAAGTGGGAAACGGGTTCAAGCTTACATTACATACGAAGACACACACACACAGTCCGTTACCTGCCCTCTCTATACTAGCTCAATAATACATTAACTTAGTATTACTGGGCAATATTAACCCTTTCCATCATATAGACACTTTCTGACACCTCTGCAGTAGACAGCTTTTTGAAAACATAGTGACAAAAGAAGAAATTGCTCAAAACGAGCAATTTCTCCTTTTGCCACCATGTTTTCCACTTTTAGTCATAGGTTATCCATTCAATTATAGAGATTTTCCATTTTTTGTCAAAATATGTTCAAAGCCGTCTGCTGCAGAATTGTCATATGAGGGAAAGGGTTAACATGATTCTGACCTTTGTGCAGATCTACAGGTCATTAACCCTTTCCCATATACAACAAATCTGCAGCAGACGACTTTAAAACAAACAAACACAGGCAAACAAAATTGAAAATCACTATAAATGAATATATTTAAATAGAGTTGAAAATATCACGTGGTGAAAGTAGAAATTGCTCATTATTTCTCCTTTTGACTCGGCTGCTGTTTCATGTTTCAGAAAGCCTCTGAATGTGGGAAAGGGTTGAAGCATACCCATTTACTTTCATCAATTTATGATTTGTTTCAAGATGAAACACATGGTGTAATATATGCATTGCTGTATACTTTGAATGTTATTGCATGATGAACACTGTGATAAAAAAGTTTAGGTCAGATATATATGTTTTTAAATGGTGTTTTACGCAACTTTCAACCATAGGGGCCTGGCACTCTTTTAAAAAATAAAGCATTTTCTATTATATTTAGACAAGGACCTAATTACTTTTCCTCAGCAGAATTTGACCCATGTTTGCATTTTACAGAAAAAAAGCTGAGCTGAACAAAAAACCTTAACCGGATGACCACACCGCCGCCACAGAAAAAAAGCTGAGCTGAACAAAAAAACTTAACCGGACGACCACGCCGCCGCCACAGAAAAAAAGCTGAGCTGAACAAAAAACCTTAACCGGATGACGACGACGCCGCCGACGACGCCAGGGTCATGACAATAGCTCTCGTTTTTTTCAAAAGTCGAGCTAAAAATGACGATTGAATAAAGCGCTTTGCACGAGCATGTAGCCAAATACCTATCTTAAACAGTGGTCATGAGGATTTTATCCGCAAACAATGTTTACAAACACAAGACTTAAAATCATGACACTAACGGGGAGATTTGACAGATCAGAAACAAGTCTGTAACCTTACTTCGAGAGCACCTATGATAGTTGCAAAATGTCTTTGACATCTTAAAATAACCACATTAATATGAAAGTTATGGGTGAGTTTACTACATTAGTAGACCCGGCCGGGTAGCTCAATTGGTAGCGTATCTGACTCGTGATCTGGAGGTCACGGGTTCGATACCCGGTTGCGGCGACATTCTTTCGGGCGATGTTTTCCATTGCCCCTCACCTCTGATCTATGTGAGAAAGTAGTCAGTGGCTTCGAAAGAATGTTGTGTAAGTACTGGTGTGGGAAAGCCAGGAAAACATGGGTAGGTGCACTGACCGCCGTGATATGACCAAAGCTGTTGAAAGCGGAGTTAAACTCCAAACAAACAAACTACATTAGTCCTTATTGTAACAGGTTATTTTATTTGTCGCTTAAACTGAAACTGCCCGTCATGGCTCTCCTCAAAACCTCTGTTTAACGGAAGTTGCAGACTCGTGTCAAATTTCAATGTAAGTGTCATGATTTTAAGTCTGGTGTTCATAAGCCGATAGTTTGTGGATGAAATCCTTGCGACTAGTTTTTGGGGTAGGGTAGAATTATTTGGCTAAATGCTAGCGCATAGCTCTTTATTCGCTCATCGTTTTTTATTTGGAAATATAATCATTGAATTCATATATATGAAAAAAGGTGTTACTGTATGTCAAGACTTTGTTCATTTTAATGAATATTTCAGGAACCCCTTAGGCAATTAATACAAATATCTAACAGCTTTCACAGAAATCCAGACAAGCAGGGGTATACAGCTCTTTTCTCCATAATATTTCTTTTATTATCCAACCAAACCCTATGATGTAGGTAGATTAAAGGTTCAAATAAGGATTTTAGAACATGCAGTATGTCCATTTTCTAGAGCTGAGACTGCCTTCATAGGTTAGCCTTCATAGGTTAGCACATTAGCTGGGTAAGAATTTCATGCTGCATATTTTGTGGACTTTATTATCTGGATGTTGACCTTTAATATAATGTTAATTGCCAATGGGAAAAGCCTAATGAATTTCTGTGAGCAAATAAATAAAAAAATTCATATGCAATAAATGCATAAAGATATCAACCACTTTCATGTCAGTCCTAGAGTTATAAATAACATTTACACATTTTTTGCCTTTTCCATGTCTCATTTTGATTAAATATCAAATAAACTATTAAATATCATTTAACATACACATTTATAAAGGCTATGATAAATATTGCAGGCAATTAATAGAACACTGACATTCAATATTATACTGTTTGATGTAGATAGAGTTTGTGCATATATCAAAATTGAATGCAAACATTACTTATAAAACAGAAACTGTAACAGGACAGACAAGAACCATGTAGCTTGCAAGATCTGACAAGATTGTCAACTTAGAAAACTTGAATGTAAAACTTTAAAAATAAATCTTAATACCAAAGCTTTAACCCTTTCCCTCATGAAGACGCTTTCTGGCGCCTCTGCAGCAGAAGGCTTTTTAAAAACATAGTGACAAAGAAGAAATTGCTCAAAACGAGCAATTTCTCCTTTTGTCACAATATTTTCCACTTTTAATCATAGGTTATCCATTCAATTATAGAGATTTTCCATTTGTTGACAAAATATGTTCAAAGTCGTCTGCTGCAGAATTGTCGTATGAGGGAAAGGGTTAAAACATTTTGCTACCGCGGCCCCCCATGAACACCACTATCAACTATATGGTGACAACATAATTATGTCTCTTGGGAAAAATGTTTTGCTTGTGAATTAATGCATTTTAATAAACTAGGCTGCTTTGTTTATGAATGAGTTACAAAAAAGTAACTTGCAAATTGATTCTGATAAGGAAGTTATTTTGCTTCTGCATTAATTTCTCTCAATTTCATTGATCTGCTAAGCTTATATTGTTTTGCATGCTCCTTCTTACGATGAAAGATAAATCTCTATTACAAAGTTCAAGTCAATTCTTTATTTTCCTACTGATTTTTCTTAAAAATTGATTGTTTAGTATTTTACACCGCTTTCAACTATTTGTCAGATACATCACAGCGTTTCCTGTGTAATTAAGTTACCAGTACTTCTAGTCAATATATCCTGACACCGGCCATAGCTGTAATGCTAACCCACAACCCTGAGCACCATCAGCCATTACTACCATTTTTAAAGTCTTTGGTATGACTCTGCCTGGGATCATACCTGCGACCTCCTATACAGAGGCAGACGCTCTATGTCTACATCACAGAGGCAGTCTTTTTAAAAAACATTTTGAGATAGAGAAGACATCACACCATTAGAAGGGGAAAAGTCCATATCAGCAATATTGCTTTGGCCTACGGTGTTCTGTACAGGCAACATCAAATCAGTTCAAATTTAAAGGGCAGAGCTATTAAATAAATTGCATATTTGGTCTAAAAAACCTTGATTTTTCAATTATCAAAAAAATATGGCATGAATTATAGCCTACAATGTGAACTTGGTTCAACTCCGTGTGTGTTATAGCCCTGTTCAAACAGGCCATATATTTTGCTTGCCATTTGAGTGAACAAACTGCCACTGTGAGATGGTTTCTGTATATTTTATTGAATTAATTACTAGATTACTACGGACATCAAAGGAAGTGCAACAATAGCGCCATGATTGATATAACAAACAACACTCCACACCGGCGGACGAAATTGCATTTAAACACTTTATGCCTTTCCCTCTTTATTAAAATTGTGCTTATATCAATATGATGGATTAAAACAGCAAAGTGCTTAACCAAAGTCTATGTTGCAACTTTTACTTAATTAATATTGCAAAACTGTGAATTCCGAACAATATAACATCTTGACACATCTGTAGCAGACCACTTTTTTAAAAGATTATGGCAAAAGGAGAAAATGCTTATAAATTTTGAGCAATTTCTCTTTTAGTCACAACGTTTTCATTGATTGATTGATTGATTGATTGGGGTTTAACGCCGTTTTTAACAATTTCTCAGTTATATCACGGCAGCCAGTTCACCTACTCATGCATTTCCTGGTTTTCTCACACCAGTACTCCACACAACAAACTTCCCAAGCAACTGGGTTCTTTTCCACATAGACTTAGCCCATTGGTGGAAGATGAATGACGCATGTCGCATTGACTTTTGTCAATCGTCGGAAAGAAATTTGGCCGAGCCGGGATTCGAACTTACAACCCCTGGATTGACAGCCCGTGTCTCTACCGACTGAGCTACCAGGGCTTGGCACACAACGTTTTCAAAAGTCGACTGCTGCAGATGTGTCACAATGCGTCTACAGGTGGAATTGGTTAAAATTAACCCTTTCCCTCATAGGACAATTCTGCAGCAGATGACTTTGAACATATTTTGTCAAAAAATAGAAAATCTATATAATTGAATGGATAACCTATATATATAAGACTAAAAGTGGAAAACATTGTGGCAAAAGGAGAATTTTTTCTTTTGTCACTATGTTTTCAAAAAGCCGTCTGCTGCAGAGGTGTCAGAAAGCGTCTTTATGAGGGAAAGGGTTAATGTACAGAAATTGTGTTTTCATGTAGGTTCCGTGGACCATCATCACTCTCTCAATAATCCAGGGTTTAATATTGAACAAGGAAATTAGAGACTAAACAGTATCCCCCTAAGTAAATATTTGATTATCCCTCCCTTACAGTGCTATCAAATGTACTGCTCAGCATGATAGTTTTGTTCTTTTTCTGTATTTATTGAGTTTATAATTTTCACCATGTCTAACCCTTAGCCAATTCATAATTTTAATTTAACCTTGTAAACATATAGAAACAATTTACGAAGGAAAGTTCAATTTTTTAATAGAGCTGAAAAGATTAGCTGTGACAAAAGGATAAATTGCTTATAATGTGTAATTCGTTGTTTTGCCACAATGTTTTCCAATTTTAGTTGTCCGCTGCAGTTAAAGCTGCAGTTAAAGCTTAGAAATGTATTTGTCTTTATTATGTGGATGTAACATTTAATCCATCATAAAAGGACAATTACCGACAACAATATAAAACTTACTCAAAAGGATGAGAAAAAGAAAAGTTACCTATAAACAAATTGATAAGGAAGAAGAAAACAAAGTTATTTCATTGAATTGAGAGAGATTCACTGCAAAAAAATTTATGTTGAACTTTCATGAAGATCGGATGTTCAATAAAATGATGGTCTGTAGACTGTTCACAAGGTAATTGTATTGTAAACCATTATGATATATATAGTTTATATACGGAACATAACTGTACGGTGTTTCTAATGCCATCTGACATTTCCCTATGGTGGCTAACATTTTTCAACATATATTTTAATCAAATCCATCCAACCATGCCTTAGATATGGTTCTGGATAGAAGAAAGGAAGGATGGATGATCAGAAAGAGAGAAACAACCCCAAACCCAAATATCCTATCCACCTATATATGGCAGTCCTGATAACAAAAATTGGATTCCATTTTCAGATGAGAAATTAACGTAGGAGCATTAAATTTTCCTCTGCAGCAGACAGCTTTTTGAAAACATAGTGACAAAAGAAGAAATTACACAAAACGTGCAATTTCTCCTTTTGCCACAATGTTTTCCACTTTTTGTCATAATATAAGGTTATCCATTCAATTATGGAGATTTTCTAATTTTTGACAAAATACGTTCAAAGTCTTCTGCTGCAGAATTGCCGTATGAGCGGGAAAGCGTTAAGAAATGTTCCACACTTCAAACATACTCTTCATTAAGGAAAGTGGTAATTAAAATGTTCAAAACGGTCAGACTGAAAATGAGGCATTGCATGGGAAGAGGAACAAATTGGCATTTCCGAACACTGAAGGTCCAGATCAGATCAGCCTGTACATCTACTATCTACACAGGTAGACAGGAGCTACAAACATTAGCTTATAAATGTTAATAATACGCGAACAAGACTGGAGATCTCGCTGGATCTGCACTGTAGTTCACAAAAGGCAACCATTTCCTAATGGACAGGTTTCAATTAATGAAATTAGCAATGGTGATTAATTACATTATTCGCAGGTATTGACAGGAATATTAATGGTGATTATCTGCTACTTCAATTACACTTTCCAGATAGTGACTACTTTTCAATACCTTTGCAGAAATATGATTTTTGGAATTATTGAGGAAAAAGAAGAAATTCCTCATTTTTAACCCTTTCCCTCATATAGACGCTTTCTGACGCCTCTGCAGCAGACGGCTTTTTGAAAACATAGTGACAAAAGAAGAAATTGCACAAAACGTGCAATTTCTCCTTTTGCCACAATGTTTTCCACTTTTAGTCATAGGTTATCCATTCAATTATGGAGATTTTCTATGTTATGACAAAATACTTTCAAAGTCGTCTGCTGCAGAATTGTCGTATGAGGGAAAGGGTTAAAGGTAAAGAAAAGGAAAGGGGCAAGTTAAATTAGCAAGCATTACCTTCTCCGTCATGTTGTCTGCGTTACTTCCATGTACTTGCATGATAAGAGACATTTGGACGAGAATCAGTTAACATAAAAGATCAATTTTGGAATTAAAATTCAAAATGATCTAACCAGCCTTTCTCAGAAATACAAAATGTCAAAATATTGGTTTATTATAGTTCTTTAATATTACATTTATGTATACATAACTTTATCACAAAATTTATAATCTGAACATCAATAAAAAAGAAGCCACTAAATCATGAGATAAAATGGCTTTCTATTCTCTGCAATATGATCATTCCCTTCAAAAGAACTTTGCTAGGATATAAGGATTTTCTTTACAAAAGAGTAAATCCAAGGAATCAATATTTGAATGACAAATGTATTTTTTACAGGAACAGATCATGAAAGATGTTTCTAGGTTAAGTAAATAGGAAAATTTGATCTTAATAACATTTTAGTTCTGATATGAAGAACTGCAGAAATCATTTCAGAAATTGAGATGTGATCTCATCACTGTATTTGGTTTGCCAGGGATGCAGTAATAGATTGTACAAGAATGACAATAAATATTGTTCACCTGATTTTAAGTTTCACTATATATACTAATAAGAAAAACAAGTCTCGCCCCCCTGGGTTTCATGTTTTTCAATGAATCAGAATAATTTGAACGTTAGTGGTAAGTCCGGTCACCCAAGAAATATTTGTGCAAAATTATTTTCTAATCGGGCTAGTGTTTTTGTGCAAGAAGATTTTTAAGTTTTTACTATATATACACATACATTCATAAGGACGACAAACCCGTCCCCTGGCACCCGTGCATTGCAATAGGTCTGAATAATTTGAACAAGGAACATTTGTGTCAAATTATTTTCAAATCAGGTCAGTTCTTTTAGACAAGAAGATTTTTAAGTTTGCACTATATATGCATATTAGGAAAACAAGCCCTGCCCTTTTCAACGGTTCTTAATTATTTGAATAATCTTGGTCACCCAAGACTCATTTGTGCCAAATTATTTTCATATCAGGACAGTACCTTTTTACATTTCCTCTATAAAATGACAACTTTAACATTAACCAGTTCTCACTTAAACTTATAGACACCTTTTGACACATCTGCAGCAGACACCTCTTGAAAATATTGCGTCAAAAGAAGAAATTGCTCATAATGAGAGCCATTAAAAGAACATTAAATTTTGTGTGAATATATTTTAAAATTAGGCCAATGATTTTAGCAGGACATTTTATGAAGAAATTTTTTATCTTTAGCTTTGGTGGTCATCTTTTACAGCATTTCAGAACAAAATGACATTTTTTGGTAGAACTAATTATAAGGAGCAATTTCAAGAAAATATAATGAAATTTGGTCAGTGGTTTAGGAGCAGAAGTTGTTCAAAGATTTGTTTCTATTTTTAGCTCTGGCCTCCATCTTGTGCAGCGGAGTAGAAGTGTTTAAACAGTTTCATCGAAGGCCACATAAAGCACATCCCAGTGAAATTATTTTGAAATTGGTCTATTGGTTTAGGAGAAGTTTTTATCAAGGAACATGTAAACAGACAGACAGATGGCGGACACTGGACGGTGAGTAATTGCAATAGCTCACCTGAGCCCTTCATTCTCAGGTGAGCTAAAATGCTTGATAATTAACTGTAAGAATTGAAACCCTATTAACCCTTTCCCTCATACGACAATTCTGCAGCAGACGACTTTGAACATATTTTGTCAAATAATGGAAAATCTCTATAATTGAATCAATGACCTATGACTAAAAGTGGAAAACATTGTGACAAAAGGAGAAATTGCACGTTTTGTGCAATTTCTTCTTTTGTTACTATGTTTTTAAAAAGCTGTCTGCTGCAGAGGCATCAGAAAGTGTCTATATGAGGGAAAGGGTTAAACTGTTACACAGCATAAGTAAAACTTTCCTTTTCCACATTTTTTTATAATTTAAACATCAACAGAAGAACTTTATTCAGCAAATTTACTATTCAACTTGAACATCACTTTGAGCAAGCCGCTGTATAAGGGTAAATCTCACTTTGTTTCTCATAGAAATTCTAAATTGATTTTGCTTTCATATCTTCATTTATTTGAACGTCAGCTATCAGCAGAGCTTTGCCCTTGTCAGATTTAGGTTTGTCTTGTTGTTGGGTTTCCCTCCTTGAAAATGAGCAATGCCAAGTACAAATGACCCCTTTCCCAGATATATTTGACATTTTGACAACTCTATCAATGACAACATTTGACAACAAAGTTGGATAAAGAGAAATTACTTTAAAAATTTCTCCCATTTTCTGCGTATTTTCAATTCATTTACAAAACAAGACGGCCATGATAATCCTGGATCGCTCACCTGAGTTATGCCAATCGTGAAGTGAATCAAAATATCTTATTTTGTGGTCAGGTATTAAAAGCTAATAGTATTAACAAGATAAACCGTCAATTTGTCCTTGTGACCTTGTTTTCGTTTTGACATGACCCATATTTGAAATTGGCCTAGATATTATTTTCAAATCAGGACAGTATTTTCAGGCAAGAAGATTTCTAACATTTTTACTATATATATAACATATAAGGAAAATTATTAATTTCTTTGAACATTTTTAAAATGATGATTATCCCTGTGAACTTTCATCAAAATTGGAAAAGCAGTTTAAGAGGATAAGTTTGTAAGAAAAAATGAAAAGAAGGACAGACAGACAGGTGAAGGACGCCGAGTGATCAAAAAACCTCACCCACACTTCTGGCTCTGGTGAACTAAAAACTATTTACCAGATATGCCATTTTTGGAAGATCTTCTGTTACGAAAACTTTCTAAGAACGAAATTGTAACATCAGGAAAAGTGAAAGTTTAATTTTGATAAAGACAGATCTGAAAAAGGGATCAATAAAACGCCCTAAGATTAGTGCTAAAAGAGGTCATTTAGGCTTGGCAGGACTCTAAATGTATTGATATTCATAATCCTGATGTTGAACTGCATAGCTAGCAGAAAATGACAAGATTAGACGCATGCTGATTGTGTTTAATGCTCAGGATTGCATGGGATTACATGGCTGGATTCCTGTAGACATGGTCTTACACACATATGATAAGGATCAAAATCAGGGGAACACAATCAGCAGTTTATAATTTTCAATTGTTTAATGATAAATTATCACCATTTTTCACTGGACTTTTTATTAACCCTTTCCATTATACAGACCCTTTCTCAAATGCCTCTGCAGCAGAAGACTTTTGAAAACATTCTGGCAAAAGGAGAAATTGCTCATTAAGAAATTGCTCATAATGAGCAATTTCTCCTTTTGTAATAATGTTTTCAACTGTATACTAACTTACTGTAAATTAAATTTGAAAGGTTTTCAAGATTATACCTACATTATTTCAAAGTAGTCTGCTGCAGATCGTTGTGTTTGTCTGATGCAGATCGTTGTGTTTGTCTGCTGCAGATTGTTGTGTTTGTCTGCTACAGATCATTGTTTGTCTGATGCAGATCGTTGTGTTTGTCTGCTGCAGATCGTTGTGTTTGTCTGCTGCAGATCATTTGTGTTTGTCTGCTGCAGATCATTGTGTTTGTCTGCTGCAGATCGTTGTGTTTGTCTGCTGCAGATCGTTGTGTTTGTCTGCTACAGATCGTTGTGTTTGTCTGCTGCAGATCGTTGTGTTTGTCTGCTGCAGATCGTTGTGTTTGTCTGCTGCAGATCGTTGTGTTTGTCTGCTGCAGATCGTTTGAGTTTGTCTGCTGCAGATCGTTGTGTTTGTCTGCTGCAGATCGTTGTGTTTGTCTGCTGCAGATCAATGTGTTTGTCTGCTGCAGATTGTTGTGTTTGTTTGCTGCAGATCGTTGTGTTTGTCTGCTGCAGATCGTTGTGTTTGTCTGCTGCAGATTGTTGTGTTTGTCTGCTGCAGATCGTTGGGTAAGGGTTAAGCAGAAGGAAAAGCTAAGAGACATTAACACATAAGTGTAAAGATTATAATAGCTTTCCAATAGGAAATATAGATTACGTTGTAGATATGCCTTTCACATCTTCAAACGAGAAATGACTTCCACTTTTTACTAGAATAGTCTTTTGAATGAAGATTTAAATCAATAGGAAACAGATAAATAATATTGTTTATTATCGAATAGAAGATCATTTAACCTTTTCCCTAACACGACAATTCTGAAGCAGATGACTTTGAACATATTTTGTCAAAAAATAGAAAATCTCTAAAACTGAATGGATAACCTACGACTAAAAGTGGAAAACATTGTGGCAAAAGGAGAAATTGCTAGTTATAGGCATTATAGAAAATATATATTCCATGCTTGCAGACATCAATAGCTAAGTTTACTTTTCCAGTGTCTTAGGTTTTTAAAAAGTTTAAATCGTTAAAATCAATAAGCCACAGCAAAAGGGAACTAGAAATATCACTGAAGATGATAAATACCCCCAAAACAGCACCTTGACTGAAAATATGGCTTCCGACTGACCAACAAAAGGGCCATAACTCTGTTATCTTATCTTTATGATATGCACATCTCCTCTTAGTATAGAAGCTTCATGTAAAATTTTATTGAATTCCATTAAGTGGTTTGTAAGAAATAGGCCGGACAAAATATGGCTTCCCACCGACCAACATCCTAATAAGTAAAAGGGCCATAACTCTGTAAAATAACATGCAATTGTAAGGCCTTAAGGGTATGCACATCTCCTCTTGATATAGAAGCTTCATATAAAATATTATTGAATTCCACACAGTGGTTTGTATGAAATAAGCCGGACAAAATATGGCTTCGGACAAAATATGACCAACAACTTAATAAGTTAAAGGGCCATAACTCTGTAAAATAACATGCAATTGTAAGACTTTAACGGTATGCACATCTCCTCTTGGTACAGAAGCTTCATGTCAAATTTTATTGAATTCCACCCAGTGGTTTATAAGAAATAGGCCGGACAAAATATGGCTTCGGACAATTATGACCAACAACTTAATAAGTAAAAGGGCCATAACTCTGTAAAATAACATGCAATTGTAAGACCTTTACGGTATGCACATCTCCTCTTGGTATAAAAGGTTCATGTCAATTTTTATTGAATTCCACCAAGTGGTTTGTAAGAAATAGGACGGACAAAATATGACCAACAACTTAATAAGTAAAAGGGCCATAACTCTGTAAAATAACATGCAATTGTAAGACCTTAACGGTATGACATCTCCTTTTGGTATAGAAGCTTCATGTAAAATTTTATTGAATTCCACCAAGTGGTTTTTAAGAAATAGGCCGGACAAAATATGACCAACAACTTAATAAGTAAAAGGGCCATAACTCTGTAAAATATCATGCAATTGTAACCCCTTTAGGATATGCACATCTCCTCTTCGTATAGAAGCTTCATGTAAAATTTTATTGAATTCCATCCAGTGCTTTGTAAGAAATAGGCCAGACAAAATATGGCTTCCGACCGACCGACCGACCGACAGCCCGACACAGTGACTCCTATATATACCCCCCCAAAACTTTGTTTTTTTGGGGTATAATAATAATATTAACCTCTTCCTGCTAATAAAGACACATTTTTATTCCTCTGAAGCAGAATATATGTTTGAAAGCAATGAAGGAAAAGGAGAATTTGATCAAAACAAGCAATATCTACTTTTCTCAGGAAGATCGTAACTCTCTGACTTAATTAAAATGACTTATGTTTTACGCCGCTTTCAAACATTTTTAGTTATATCACATTGTGTCTTTGGTAACCATTTATCCTGTTTTGTCTTTGGTGTGACTCGACAAGCAATCGAACCCATGATCTTAAAAGTAAACTTTCAATATTTTAGATGTTAAACCCTATCCCATATGCAGAATCATTTCGGTGCATATTCAACAGAAAACTTTTTAAAATGTTGTGGCAAAAAAAGAAATTGATCAAAATAAGCAATGTTCACTTTTGCCATAACGTTATTTTGAAAACTCTGCAACTGGGAATTTTTACAAACATCATGTGAAAACAGGTAACAAGTAGAGCTGTCATCCAGCTTTATAGGTGGGGCTTGGTTCTCAACTATAATGTAAAAACAGTGAAGACTCGGACAAGATTAGTGAATCTGCGGGGCTAACCAGAGCCTTACCTTTCCGTCTACACGTAATACAGACTTAGAGGCAACTTCTGACAGAAAAATAGAAGTAGTAGCCCAACTTGTTATATACCAGTGTAGCTTTGAATGAGGTTATACCAGAGTCCATTCTCTACACGGTTAATTTTGTTATGGCACTGCAGCTCGGTTATGTACAATAAAATAAGCATGATTTAGGAGTCTATTATAGTTTAATGTTCATGTCACCTGTTGCCTACATAAACTACTAACTGTATTATAAAATCATAAATTATACCATTTTCCTCCATGTCTGCTGCATTTTGATTCATTTCCCCTAATCACTTTCCCTCATTTACCAATTTTTGGCCATAGCATAATTAACCCTTTCCCACATACAAAAATTCTTCAGCAGACGACTTTCAAAACATATTTGACAAAAACATGAAAAGTCTCAATAAATGAGAGTTTAACTATTAAATAGAGTTGAAAACATTGTGGCAAAAGGAGAAATTGCTTGTTTTGAGCAATTTCTTCTTTAGCAACAATGTTTTCAAAAGTAGTCTGCTGCAGATGCTTCAAAATGATAATTCACCCTTTCCCACATGAAGACACTTTCCGACGCCCTCTACAGCAGATGTGTTTTGAAGATAACTCTAGAAATTTAGACTTTATTTATAGAGGCTGCACAGTTGGGCATGCCCAGTCTTCCCTGTGGGCCTCTGTTCAAACATTTACAAATATTTACATATAACGCTGTTTTAAATTAAATTGTACTTAAAAGTTAATAGATGTTACATCTATGACAATTTTTAAAGAAAATGAGCCTTCAGGACAACTGTAGCGAGTTCAGGGTTAACTTTAATTCATGCCCCTTTTTTTCTGACCTCATCCCTCTAATAAATAACAGCTAATTGCAGCACCTGTTTACAGCCATACTTACTGATTTGATTAATTAAACATTTTTTTCATCTCGGCAAGAATCTAGATTGTTTTAGATATACTGACGGTTATCTGGGGATCAGTTTTTAAAGGAAATTAATACAACACAAAAAGGGTCTCTATAGAAATTTAAAGCTGTTGCTCAATTTTATCCAAGATTTTAAAACATTTTGGGAAAGAGAATTATAGTACATGCTTTCAATGATTATCTGATAAAATGATATCCAATTTCCCAGAAACTGCTGCATTGAATTTATGAACCCTTTCCCTCATATAGATGCTTTCTGACGCCTCTGCAGCAGACAGCTTTTTGAAAACAAACTGAGCAATTTCTTCTTTTGCCACGATGTTTTCCACTTTAAGTCATCGGTTATCCATTCAATTATAGAGATTTTCTATTTTTTGACAAAATATATTAAAAGTCATCTGCTGCAGAATTGTTGTATGAGGGAAAGGGTTAAACATTAACCTGCTTTAGATGAGATTGTAGAGACAGAAGAAATTGCATAAATCAATATTGGATAGGCTCACCTGAGCTTTAACTCTAATTTGAACGACCTTGACCTCTGATTAACCCTTTCCCTCATACAACATTTCTGCAGCAGACGACTTTGAACATATTTTGTCAAAACATAGAAAATCTCCATAATTGAATGGATCGATAACCTATGACAAAAAGTGGAAAACATTGTGGCAGAAGGAGAAATTGCATGTTTTGTGCAATTTCTTCTTTTGTCACTATGTTTTCAAAAAGCTGTCTGCTGCAGAGGCGTCAGAAAGCGTCTATATGAGGGAAAGGGTTAAGCTTCAAAGAATGTCTACATCTATAATGCACAGTACTGTCAACTGCCTTTTCCAAAACTGACACTACAAACAAAATACTTTGACTATGGTCCTTTTTACATGATACAGCTCAATAATTTGTATGATATTTTCTTTCAAGAGATAAGCACTAGGAGAGCTTACAATACTAACACAAAATCTAAAACTTTAAACAGTTGATGAAAGAACCCTAATTGTTTAACACCATGTTCTCTTTGAAAGTCAGTTGTTGGACAAGATTTCACAGTTGGTGTACCAATTGAAGGGATCTTATAGGTGAACTATCTTAACTTGTAACATCAAAGGTCAATTTCATTTTTGACTTGTAGATGATCATCTGACCTTCAAGTTGTCAAGGTCAAGAATCAATTTTAAACATGACAGTTACTGTTGGTTATCTGAGTTCCTTAGATCTGTGTTTAACCCTTTCCCAAAATACAGGCACTTCCCAAACCCTCTGCAGCAGATGACACTTGCAATAATGATCAATTTCTCCGTTAAACACAATGTGAGAGTTTCCTTATTTTTGCCTAAATGTTTTCAAAGTCAAGTGCTGCAGATTTGCTGTATGTGGGGAAGTGTTAAAGTCTTCAGGTTAACCCTTTCCATCTTATAGACGCTTTTTGACGCCTCTGCAGCAGTCAGCTTTTTGAAAACATGGCGACAAAAGAAGAAGTTCAAAACAAGCAATTTCTCTTTTTGTTACCATGTTTTCAACTCTATTCAATTATTGTACTTTCATTTAAAGGGAGTTTCCAGAAAATTACGTGTACATTTTCAAATTGTCTGCTGCAGAGTTGTTCCATGTGGGAAAGGGTTAATAACTTACATTCAATAGTTAACAACTTTAAACAATAATTGCGTATAGATCTATATTGCGTGACTTTCAACTAGAATTGTGAAATTGCGAACACTGTAGACCAATATTAGCCTGCACATTCATACAGCCTCTTAGACAACATTGTGCGCTATTAATTTTAATGTCACAAGCAAAGACTTCTCAATAAATGTACAGGGACATATCAAATATCCGTTTACAACCTGCAGACGCATTTTGACGCAATAGAAGCAGACAACTTATGAATGAAAACATTGTGGCCAAACCTGAAATTGCTCATGATGAGTAATTTCTCCGTTGGCCACAATGTTTTCAACTTTATTTAACAATTAAGCTATTTATGGAGATTTTTCAGGTTTTTGTCATTATGTTTTCTAAGTCGTCTGCTGCAGATTTGTTGTATGTGGGAAAGGGATATCAGGGTTGATGGCACAGGTTGTAAGTTTACAGCAGGCTGGTATGACAAGGGTAACAAAATTCAAGAAAGCTCTAAATAATACACAAAATCTGATTAACCCTTTTTGCATGCATACACATTTTGAGGGCTCTGTAGCAGACGAGGTTTGCCACAATGTTTTCAATTATCATACATTCATTTACAGAGACTTTCCTTGGTTTTGCCTTTATGTTTTCAGCTGCAGATTTAGTCTAAATGGATGGGAAAGGGTTAATTAATACCCCTCTACTGTACCAAGAATAACATTAAGGTAATATTAGAACAATGGAAGGGTAAGCTCTGCACCAAAGACATTGCAAAAATAATTGTAGCATGTTGCATGTTTAGGTTTTAGAGACCAGAAGCATGTAGCTAAAATAATGGATGACACAAACCATTTTATTCTATTCCATCTAAGATTATATTTCAATAAAATTTCACATTGAAGCTACCATTTGAAGATAAGTTACCTAAGTTTGAATATTCCTTACAATACAACAAATCTGCAGCAGACGACTTTGAAAAATGGTTTGGAAACTCCCTTTAAATGAAAGTACAATAATTGAATAGTGTAAGTGAAATCATGGTCGCCATGTTTTCAAGAAGCCTTCTACTGCAGAGGCGTCAGAAAGCGTCTATATCAGGGAAAGTGTTAAAGAAAGTCTGTCACAAGTCTCTTTTCAAAAATAATAATTCTCAATACCATACCATCAGATATAATAAGTTTTTCTAAATTTGATTTGTTTTCTTCTCAATAATTTAAAGTAAATACGATTAATATCCCTATAGTGCACCATGACTCATTTCAGAAAAGGCAATATTTGAACAAAGTCATCCACTGGGTAATTGCAGAAATATGACATGCATGAGTTTGAACATAGAAACAAAACACGGAGATAGTTATCATGTGCCTGATGAATCAGGAAAATAAAGAATTCCTTGGGCATACAAACTGACTTAATTGCCACACATGTGCATCATGAAAACCCATTTCCTTTTAACTGGAATGGTCAGTTATGGTCCATGGTCACAGAGGGTTCTAAACAATAAACAGAGCTCAAGATAACAGCAACATTTCAAATACATCTGATATTAATTCTGGATAAAAGCCCATATTGTGAGTACCTATTAGAATGCTCTCATTTGAACATTTCAAAGAAGTATCAACAAAGAAGAGATTGGTGAAGAATTGTTTAAAATAATCCGAAATACAAGTAGATTTAACCCTCTTTATCAGAGGCAACAATATGACCATACTAATCTAATCATCACTGACCACTGATCACAGCATTATGATATTGATATTTCTAAGATGAGGGTCCATAGGGGTCAAACAAGGTCACGGAAAACCATGAACAAGATTTTGCACTAAAGTCCCCTACAATATGATTGCTTCTTAGTCACACATCATGCATTTATTTGATGGTTATTCCATGTTCATAGGCTGCACCAGTCAAAATGTCACATTTGGGGGTGGTATATCAAACAGTTACCATATACAGGGAGTTTTAACATTTTCAGAGATTCTACAGACGAATACAAAATACTACTGAGTACCATAACTTTGAGTCTTTTATCATTTTACCCTTTCCCACTTGCAGACACATTCTGACACATCTACAGCAGACGACTTTTGTTAATATTGTGGCAAAAGGAGAAATTGCTTATAATTAGCAATTTATTCTTTTGGAAAAATGTTTTCAAATTTATTTAATAATTATATTTTTATTGATAGATATTTCCCCTATTTTCTATCTAGATGTTTTTAAAGTCATCTGTTGCAGATCTGTTAAATATGGGAAATGGGGTTTAACTAATTTTTCAATTTCTGCATGCGGTAAAATTGTCAAAAAACTTGTGAATCGAAAAATTTGGCTGCTTGAAACAGATTGGTTGGTCAGGAAGGGTTATTGGTTGTTGGTTCGATCCCTGGTTGTGTTGTATCAAAAACTTAAAAAATGGTAGTAATGGCTTCAGAGGACCTTGGTGCAGGGTATAGCATTATGACTGACTGTATTGTGTCAGGACAAATGGACCAATAGTCCTGGTAAAGTACCCAGGAAACGCCGTGATATAACTGAACAAGAGGCCCATGAGGGCCTATGCTCTACTGGGATGGTTCTTTGGTCATTTTTAATCCAGAGCATGTAAGTATGGTGAAGATCGGATAGTAAATGGAGGTTCTATTGTGTTCACAAGCTGTATTATAGCAATTTTGACAATTTCAAGGGCCATAATCCAGTCATGCAAGGGCACATCTGGCTGGTTTTTGAAATGAACCAAGCTCTCATCAATATTTAACTACTATCTAAGTTTGGTGAAGATCAGATAGTAAATGGAGCCTCTATTGTGTTCACAAGCTCTATTATAGCAATTTTGGCAAATTCAAGGGCCATAATCCAGCCTTGCATGGGCGGATCTGGCTGGTTTGCAAAAGGAACCAAGCTCTCATCAATATTTAACTACTATCTAAGTATGGTGAAGATCGAATAGTAAATGGAGGCTCTCTTGTTTTCACAAGCTGTATTATAGCAATTTTGACAATTTCAAGGGCCATAATCCAGTCTTGCATGGGCGGATCTGGCTGGTTAGCAAAAGGAACAGAGCTCTCATGGATATCTAACTACTGTATATGTTTGATTGAGATACAATCAAAACTGAAGACTTTATCGCGTTAACAAGCTGTATTTTAGCAATTTTGACAACTTCATAATCCAGTCATGCAAGGGCACATCTGGCTGGTTTTCGAAAGGAACCAAGCTCTCATCAATATTTAACTACTGTCTAAGTTTGGTGAAGATCAGATAGTAAATTGAGTTCACAAGTTCCATTATAGCAATTTTGACAATTTCAAGGGCCATAATCCAGTCATGCACGGGCGGATCTGGCTGGTTTGAGAAAGGAACCGATCTCTCATGGATATCTAACTACTGTATAAGTTTGATTGAGATACAATCAAAACTGAAGACTATAGCGTTCACAAGCAATTGTTTACGGACGCACACACGGATACCACTCTTCTGGCCTTTGGCCATTAAAGCTAAAAATTGCTGAAAGTGACATAAAACAAGTGACTCTTTTGAGTACCCACAACATAGGATTTTTTTGAGTTATGACAGATATATTGTTTGGAAAAGACCTGTTCAATCCCTATTATCCAAGTCCTCTGGCCGATTTTTGAAAACATACTTTTGCCATAATGTCTTCCAACACTTTTCAATAAATATACATACTCTAACATCCTTTTTTCCAAAGTCGTATGATGCAGATGAGTTATATGTGGGAAAGGTTAAAAAATATTGTACTGTAAATAGCTTTTCACTCTTTCACTAATGCGAACACATTTGATTTTTGAAAATTTACATATTGGCAAAACAAGAAATTATTCATGATGAGCCATTTCTCCTTTTGTGACAATGCTTTCAACTGTATTACAATTTTTCATATTTTTGTCCAAATGTTTTTAGAGTTGTCTACTGTATACTTGTGGTATGTCTGAGAAATGGTTGAAATCCAACCCATCCTAAGAGATTTAACAGTCTGTCTGCCCTGAAGACCACTAAATGCCTCTGTCTGAGATTATCAGGGTTGAATTTCAACAAATCTGTGATAATGTGCAACAAGTATTTTATGGACATTTGTCTCTTGTGAGTGCTATTTGGTCTTTAAAGAGCCACTGATACCCTTTATCCCTTTTGTATGTCTGTGAACAAACATGCAGTTCTTACCCACTTGCAGGCACAATTTGTTGCATCTGAAGTAGACTTTTGGTAACATTGTCACAACTCTATTTACTAATTATACTTCATTTAACCCTTTCCCTCATAAAGATGCTTTCTGACGCCTCTGCAGCAGACGGCCTTTTGAAAACATAGTGACAAAAGAAGAAATTGCACAATTATTGAGATTTTCTATGTTTTGACAAAATACATTCAAAGTCGTCTGCTGCAGAATTGTCGTATCAGGGAAAGGGTTAAAGAATTGATTGATATTTTTTTGCCTTTATGATTTCAAAGTCGTCTGCTGCAGATTTACTGTATGTGGAAAAGGGGGGCTTAATTAAATCAGCCATTGCTAATATTGCTAGAAACAGCATCTTTCCCCATATATTAACTAGACTAGAACCAACGAAAAATTAGTATGTTGACTGCAATGACACTTGTGATATGATATATAACTGTTTTCACTCATTATCATTAGTTTTTTTTTTATAGAGCTTGGAAAACATTGTGAGTAAAGGTGAAGTTGTCCATATAACAATCTTCTGTATCAGGGGGAATATTTAACACTTAACCCATGTACAGACGTTTTCTGACGCCTCTGCAGAAAACGACTTTTGACAACATTGTGGCAAAGGAGAAATTACTCATCAAGAGCAATTTTTTCATTTGCAACAATGTTTTCAACTCCCAGATGTTTTTGGGCATGTTTTCAAAGTCGTTTGGTGCAGATTTCTTGTATATGGGAAAGGGTTAAGAGATGTAAAACAGCATAATGAGGTGCCAGACAAATGATGTTAGGCCAATAATCCTTGTCTGTACACCAGGTTCTACAGGAATGGTGTTTTGTTAACCCTTTCCTTCATACCACGAATCTGCAGCAGACGACTTTGAAATCGTGCCCAAAAACATCTGGGAACTCCCTTTAAATGAAAGTACAATAATTGAATAGAGTTGAAAACATGGTGACAAAAGGAGATATTGCGCGTTTTGATAATATAATATAATAGTATAATATATTTAATTCAAGAGAGACAGTGTTAAATACAGTCATGAATTGATAAAACTGTTTATTGCTTGAACATTTTTAACCTGCTCACACAAACACAAATTCTGCAGCACATGCCTTTGATTGATTGATTGATTGATTATTTTGAGTTTTATGCGGCTTTCAAAAACAATTCAGTTATATCAGGGAATTTCCTTGGTAAATTACCAGTACTACCAGTACCAGCCAGCAAGTCGTAATGCTAACCTAGCAACCCTAAGTCCCAAGGAGGGCAGCCATTACTACCATTTTTAAAGTCTTTGTTATGACCTGGCTAGGTATCCAACCTGTGACCTCCCCCAACCTGTCAGGATGCATCTACTTGTTCTAAAGAGTTCACTAAATCTTCCAGAATTGATAAGAAATACGGACTTTTGCAGAAAAGAATGTAAAATCTCCCAGAATACATGTTAACCCTTTCCCTCATATATACGCTTTCTGACGCCTCTACAGCAGACAGCTTTTTGAAAACATAGTGACAACAGAAGAAATTGCTCAAAACGAGCAATTTCTCCTTTTGCCACAATGTTTTCCACTTATAGTCATCGGTTATCCATACAATTATAGATATTTTCTATTTCTTGACAAAATATGTTCAAAGTCGTCTGCTACAGAATTGTTGTATGAGGAGAAGGGTTAAAACTTGGTATCATTCTTGGAATTGCTTTCACCAACTATATGCTCTACGTTACCATCTTTTCATGCCATATTTATATCAGCACAAAGTTAAAGCCATAAATATTTAATAACCATTAATATCACTCAGATTTTTGAATAGTTTCTAAAAACTTTCTACAAGACATTTTCACATTCACATTATTTAACCATTTCCCGAATACAAGGAATCTGAAGAAGCTGATTTTGAAAATATCTTGGGGAAGAATATTTTAAAAAAATATATCCTTTTGCCACAATGTTTTTCAAAAGTCATCTGCTGCAGATGCAACAAAATGTGGGAAATGGTGTGTCAATTGAATAGTTAACACATAATCTCCCAAACAGAAAAGGTTAACAAGTTAACAACAGACAGAATAAGGTTTTCATTTTAAGACACAACATTGTAAAGAGTATAAGTATTGGGCAATTTCTTCAGTTCCCATTTCTTTCCACAAGTAACTGCTAAATGAGCATCTAAAGTCATTTCTAATAGGGAAAGGATAATCCTTTGCACACACAGTCACAGTCATACTACAAATCAGAGGTAGACAATTTTGAAAACATTTTGTGAAAAATATGATCTATACAGGAAAGTATGATTATTGAGTGAAAAATTCTGTCGCAAAAGGAGAAATTACTCTTTATGAGCAATTTCCCTCTTTTTCACAATGTTTTCAAAAGTTGAACATGAGGGAAAGGATAAAGACAACAGTGTTCAACAGCCTCATTTATGATGTACCTAATGAGTTTTGACCTGAAAATGAATGCATTACACAAATAACCATTACATCTGGTTAAAGCAAAGGAAACTTCGGCCTTTAATAGTCTTCTGACATGGAAACTTTGCTTTGGAAATCTTCTATACAGGCGCCTTATACTTCATACAATGATTTGTCACATTTTGTTTTTTGCTAGAACAAAGTTGGTTGCCACTTCCCTGTATACGTTATATAGATGCCTCTGCAGCAGATGGCTTTTTGAAAACATGGTGACAAAAGAAGAAATTGCTCAAAACAAGCAATTTCTCCTATTGCCACCATGTAATGCTCAAAAACGCAATTGGTATCCTGTTCCATGAAGGTTTAGAAAAGCTGTCTGTTGTTATCCAAAATGAGTTCTTCTGTAAAAGATTGCGGAAGCATTTGCCAGATCATAGGGGTAACAAGTGAACGATGTACTCTACAGATAGATGATTCACATTAACGCTTTCCCATTACAACCAATCTGCAGCAGACCACTTTGTAAACCATCAAGGCAAAAATATGGAATATCTCTATAAATGATAGTTTCATTATTGAATAGAGTTGAAAACAATGTGACAAAAGAGTGATAATGCTCATCATGAGCAATTTCTCCTTTTGCCACAATGTTTTCAGAAGTCGTCTACTTCAAAGAGCCTCAGAAAGTGTCTGTATGTGGGAAAGTGTTAAGCCTCTATAGGAAAAGGAACGTCTAACTTTTTATGACCACAAATAATAATCAGAGAGCTTTAATATCTCTGGTCAGACAGGGATCCAGTTTCGACTCAGACACAATGGTGTGAAAAAATTATTAACCTTGTCTATCTTCTTGCTTGTAATTAGGGAGAATAAAAAAGATTCTCTCCAGAAAGATGCTGGTTGTTATAGGATGCCTATGTAATAAAATGGCTTAACCCTTTCCCTCATATAGATGCTTAATCTGACGCCTCTGCAGCAGACGGCTTTTTGAAAACATAGTGACAAAAGAAGAAATTGCACAAAATGTGCAATTTCTCCTTTTGCCACAATGTTTCCCACTTTTTGTCATAGGTTATCCATTTAATTATGGAGATTTTCTATTTTTTTGACAAAATACGTTCAAAGTCGTCTGCTGCAGAATTGCCGTATGAGGGAAAGGGTTAACCCTTTCCTATATAGAACACGTATAAAACATTGAGAAAAAAAATCCTTATAAATGAAAACATTATTATTGAATAGAGGTGAAAGTATGGTAAAATTTAACCGTTGCAAAAGGAAAAAATGCTCATTATGAACTTGCTATTGCCACAGTGGTTATAAAAGTTGTCTGTTGCAGACACCACCAAATACATCTGCGTGTGGGAAAGTGTTAGAGAACTTAAGGCGGATATTGTAATGTTCCACAGAGGGCCATCATAATGGTGGTGGGGTAATACTATTACACTGACCATAGGGGTCATTCTTCTAGATTTTATTATTTTCACCTCTTTTGAACTCATATCAGATTTAAAATTATCCACCGTTAAAACTTCAGGTGGCGATACATTATTAAAACTACATAACTATGGATGACTTTGAATTATATACTATTCCTCCTAAGACTCCTATTGACCTTCATTGACCTCTGCATGAAGCAGACAATCTTTTTGGAAAAAACTTTATTGGAGCCCTTTTAGTTTATTGGATTGGCATTTAAGGCATCTCTTCCAGCTTTGAATGAGGAAAATAATTATATATAGTCACTATGCCCAGGCGAAATGAACACCATGGTTGACCATGGATACCAAGGTATTTTACTGTTGATTATGAACTACCATGAATGGCCATGTTTTTCCATGGTTTTACAAGTCATTTACCATGGTTGACCATGGTCAACCATTGACACAAATATTAACCATGGTCAGCCATCATCATGTCATGATCAAGTTTAACCATGGTCAACCATGGTAATAAAATATTAACCATGGTCAACCATGGTAATAAATTCTAGCCATGTCATAGTCAACCATGGTCTACCATGGTAGAAATTATTCTGCTGTTACACTGCAAGAACTTTGTAACAACTTTTTTTTAAATATTAATGGTTTTATTTGGACTCTAAATAAATGTTTGATAAATAGCCAAGATTAAAAAATATATCACTACAACATTTATTAAGGACACTTATAGAACACTTCTAGAACCAATTTAATAATTGCAACAACAACAACAACAACAACAGGAAGTTTAGATTTTAAATTTTCAAAATGGATGACAATGTGACATGTTAAAATTCAGGCCATGTTTTCTCAAAACACTCAGTTATAATGGAATGTCATCAAATATTATGTACATAGTGATTTGTAAATAACTTTTCTTCTCATTCTAATGATAAAAGCAGATAGAAAAAACATAAAATGAAGATTTACAAATACATTCAGAAATGGCAATGTATTCAACTTGGCTTGGAAACACTTGGCAGGTAAAACTTATGTTAATGAATGTTATTCAGTGATTTAAAGTGAAATTCATCATCTTTGGTGATAACTCTTATAACATGATTATTTTCTGGAACACTTTTAGGCCTTATAAGGCGGTTCCAGGCCCTGGCATTTTCAGTTAATTTTGTAATTGTGAACAATTTATAATGTAAGTCTAACCGATATATTCATGGTAAACCATTGTCTTTCATGGTAAACCATGTTCTACCATTGTATTCAGTCATGTCATTACAGGCAATGAGAAAACATGGTATCTCATGGTCAACCATGGTATTTCATGGGTTACCATGGGTATCAGTGACCACTGTCAACCATGGTATTCAATGGTTAACCATAGATATTGATGACCATGGTCAACCATGGTTATAAACTATGGTGCCATATAACATAACATGGTTTTCAATGGTAGACCATGGTTTTACAGTGATGGTATATCATGGAATACCATTTCATGGGTTACCATGGCTATCAATGACCATTGTCAACCATGGTATTCAATGGTTAACCATGGATATTGATGACCATTGTCAACCATGGTTATAAACTATGGTGCCATTTAACATAACATGGTTTTCAATGGTAGACCATGGTTGTACAGTGATGGTATATCATGGAATACCATGGTTTTTCACCTGGGTAGTCTTATGTACTGGTACCACTGGTTCAATTAACCCTTTCCCTCATACGACAATTCTGCAGCAGACGTCATCTTTGAATATATTTTGTCAAAAAATAGAAAATCTCTTTAATTGAATGGATAACCTATGACTAAAAGTGGAAAACATTGTGTCAAAAGGAAAAATTGCTTGTTTTGAGCAATTTCTTCTTTTGTCACTATGTTTTCCAAAAGCCGTCTCCTGCAGAGGCATCAGAAAGCGTCTATATGAGGGAAAGGGTTAACCATCTGCTTGAATTGTTTAACACTGCTTGTAACAGTATTTCAGTTATATCACAGGATTTTCTGGCACAGCAGCTAGTATGCTTTTCCAGACGTCAGTGGACAGGTCATGATGCTATCCTGCATCCCTATACTTAAATTGTTTAACCCCTTCCCACATACAACAATTCTGCAGCAGATACTTTGAAAATATCTAGACAAAAATTTATCTACTCTATTTGGCAAGCAAAATGTCACATCTTGGAGAACTGGGAGTTTGTACTGCAGTTGTGTCCAAAAGCTTGTATGCATTTGGGAAAGGGTAGCATCCAGGAGCCTAGACACATTTCTATCTCAGTGAATTAAGATCAACTAAACAGTCAAATATTCATCCCAAAAGATTGGGCAAAAGACCACAGTAAATGTAATAGATCTATTAAAGATAAAACAAACTCTTTTGATTTTCAAATAAATGTTTGTATACCAAATACCAATAGCTTAGGATTGCCTTTAACTATTTCCCTTAGAGAAACAAATTTAGATGAAATAAAACAGTAAATTTTAAGAAGAATAGCTCTAGTTGCAACATGTGAAATAAATCCTTCTTCTTTAAATGTTAGGGTATTTATTTAATGCCCAACTTACCTAATTGTTTTCAACATTATATATTTATAAATTTTAGTTATATATTTTTATTTCATTTCATTTGCAGAAGTCTCAAAATATGTCTAAATGTGAGAAAGGTTCAAATGAGAGACATGAATGTTAACTCTTTCCCACATACAACAAATCTGCAGCAGATGACTTTGAAAACATACCCGAATATTTTCGAAAACTCCCTTGAAATGAAAGTACAATAATTCAATAGAGTTGAAAACATGGTGACAAAAGGAGAAATTGCTCGTTTTGAGCAATCTTTTGTCGCCATGTTTTTAAAAATCTGTCTGCTGCAGAGGTGTCAGAAAGCGTCTATATGAGGGAAAGGGTTAACCATGCAAATACAACATAAACGGTATATTACTATGTCTCTATGCTATCTGAAGTATGTAAATCTCTCCAAAATGCTTGTCTTATATTGTCAATTTAAATGTTCAGGATGTTTACGTTTCTGATGAAACATCAAAATAATGTGGCGTTTGCCCTATACAAACCATTCATTTCACTTTCATTATGGGCCAGAGATATGTAAATTGACTTCGATCAAGAATTTTTCAGTGGAATAAATTATTTCGTGGTCTACACGATATCTACCAACGTATCAAAATTGTTGCTAACAAACAGAGGATAGTTATCTCTCATCCTTTTCCTGCAAAAACATGTAACCGCAAATAATTTAAAGTACATAAATTTCCCTGATTCAATCAACTTCTGATGCAACAGTAGCAGACAGCTAGCATCTGAATTGTTTCCAAATGCAGATGACATCCTACAGCAGATGACGTTTAGGAACATTGTGAAACATGAGAGCCAAACTGTCGCTCTGGAATGGCGGAGGAGATCTGGCTGGAAATCCAACTTGGCCAAGAAGTCATCAAGATTCTGATAAAGTTTGGTGAACATTAGAGGACAGATATTGTAAGCGGACATTTTTGTATCGAAGTGGTACCAAAGTTTCACTAATTAAGGGGTCAGAAGTGGTACCAAAGTTTCACTAATTAAGGGATCATAAGTCTTTAGGGGGATCTTGTTGGACATTCAACTAGTTCAACCTGATGGTTTAAATCCCCATAAATATTGTGAGACCAATTTCCCCATTATCTGCAATGTTTTCAACATGCATCAATATCACATTTTCAATTTTAGAGAATTTAAGTTACATTAGTGTTTTTTTCTGTATATATAATATCTGACACTATCAGCTTAACCCTTTCCCACATATAGACGCTTTCTGCAGCAGACGGCTTTTTGAAAACATAATGACAAAAGAAGAAATTGCTCAAGATGAGCAAATTAACTTTTGCCACAATGTTTTTCACTTTTAGTCATAGGTTATCCGTTCAATTATAGAGATTTTCCATTTTTTGACAAAATATGTTCCAAGTCGTCTGCTGCAGAATTGTGGTATGAGGGAAAGGGTTAATTATTTTGCTCTTACAGAATACGAATACATAAACTTTTTCTAAGATTCTACCAATTGATTCATGGCAGCAAGCACATTTTCTACATACAGACATATTATACTGAAGAGGACTTTTAAAATCATTGAATGAATGTATATTGTTTTATGGCGCATCGACAGCTAAGGTCATTTAGCGCGCAATTAAATTTAATTATTCATGATCCCTGGGTAAACAAACCAGTACTGTGCCTTGCCCAAGGGCACTCCACCATGACCATAGTGCCGCGACTGGGGATCGAACCCGGGACACCCGGTTTCGAAATCCCCGAAGCTAACCACTCGACCACAGCGGATTCCTTTAAAATCATTGATGCAAAAGATGAAATTGCTAATATTATTTTTGCTTTAAGGCAATAATTTAACTTGCCATGATAGAGATTTTCCATTTTTTAGCTAAATGTTTCTTAAGACATCTGGTGTAAATATTTTCCACATGGAAAAAGGTTAATCATTTATTATAATAGTCTTTTATAGAAATTTTGTTTACAAGTTGCCTGCTGCAGATGTGTCACAATGTGTTTTTTTGTGGAAAAGGATGAATTCGGGAAAGCATTTGAAAAACTAAATTGGGCAACATATAAGCAAATGTCTGTCTTATTGAAGGACTTATTTAGCATGTCTCGATTGCAGTGCTAACTATGTTAACGACAGACCTATTGAAATATACGACCCATTAAAATGCACATAAATATGTAAATTATCTCTGATGGACTGTATCAACCTGTTCCCACATGCAACAAATCTGCAGCAGATGACATATTTGAAAAATTATGAAAAATCCCAAAATGAAATTATTATAATTATTGAAATGAATAAAAAACCCTTTCCCTCATACGAGAATTCTGCAGCAGACGACTTAAAACAAATTTTGTCAAAAAATAGAAAATCTCTATAATTGAATGGATTACCTATGACTTAAAGTGGAAAACATTGTGGCAAAAGGAGAAATTGCTCGTTTTGAGCAATTTCTTCTTTTGTCACTATGTTTTCAAAAAGCTGTCTGATACAGAGGCATCAGAAAGCGTCTATATGAGGGAAAGGGATAAGGAGTCAGGATGTTTTCATTGTCATCTGCTGTAGATATTTTTATGTGGGAAAATGTAAATTATTAAGCCTTATAATCTTACTATCGCCTGTTGATGGAAAAAACAAACTATTGCCTCCAACAAAAGATACCAATAACAGCAAACAAATGGATGAAACCACTTTTATCATTCCAATCAATGTAGGACAAACAGGCCCAGGAACTGTCCGAGGTGACAGCATGTCCAAATCCATATTTCATGAATCAAGGAGACATGATTGTGATTAAATTAGTCTTCCAGAACCTTTTTGATTGACATCTCACAGCACCAGGTTAAAACACAATCACTGATGGGCCCAGATTAAAACTTACCCTTATACAGACTCTTTCTGACGCCTCTAATAAGCCAACAACTTTTGAAAACATTGTGGCAAAAATGAGAAATTGCTCATCATAGGCAATTTCCCAATTTGCCACAATGTTTTCAACTCTATTCAATATTTATACTTTCATTTAAATATCCCCTTTTTCTGCCTAGATATTTTTCGAAGTCGGCTGCAGCAGTTGTTTTGGATGTCTGGAAGGGTTAACTCTTTTTCGTCCTTTCACCATGGATTGTCTTCCAAGTAGGCTAATATAGATGCTTCATCTTTTAAAAAAGTTGTTAATAATTTGAACTTAACCTCAGAGAATGGCTTAACAATGGCTTTTTCGTTTTTTCTATAATAAATTGTAACAGCAGGTGCTCAATATTAATTTTATACATTATTGTTTTACAATAACCAATCAGGCACAGAGTTTGAACGATGGTCCAGACAGCTAGCCACCGTTATCTGATGAAATTTCAGCCCTACAAAATGCTGGACACTTTAATCTGATTGAATCAATCATTTTATTGTCATTCAAACTTCAATTTGTTCTCAGCTTCATTTAGATTTTGAAGCAACCATTTTGTGAAGATTGCCTCCAATCATTTGTCTTATTCATTAATATATAATCCAGCAACAAGTGGCCCCCGTTTGTCCTATAAATTATGAATACAGTATCATGATCGATCCTTATCAGTGGAAAACTGACCTCTTTTGGCAATATGCAACAAACTAACACAGATTCAGATGGATCTGTGGCATTATGCATGCTGATCAGGGTCTTCTAATCTAGTCATACAAGCGTTTGAAGAATTATCAAGTCAGACAAATTAGTGTGAATAAACTTTACCATATAATACAACAAATCTGTTGAAGACAACTTTGAAAACATCTAGGCAAAAATATGGAAAATCTGCATAAATGAAAGTGTTACTAGTGGAAAGAGACGACGACATTATGACAAAAGGGGATATTGCTCATTATGAGCAAATCATAATTCTCAATTTGCCATAATGTTTTCAAAAACTACTATGAAAATAAATTAAATGAAATCATGAAAACTCTCCATACATAAAAGTTTGTAATTGAGTCCATTCGAAAACACCAACAGACACATTTTGATGCAACTGCAGCAGAAAACCTTTGAAAACATTGTCACAAAAGGAGGTATTGCTCATAATGAACAATTTCTCCTTTGATCACAATGTTTCAATGCTTAATTCAAAAGAAAATCTTCAGTTTAAAGTCATTTTCCATAATTTTTTCCCCAAGATATTTTAACCCTTCTCCACATACAGATGCTTTCTGATGCCATTGGAACAGATGACTTTTGAAAAATTAAGACAAAAGAAAATGCTCATAATGAGCAATTGCCCCTTTTGCCACGATGTTTTCAACTCTTTTCAATAATTTAACTTCCATTTCAAGAGATTTTCCATATTTTTACCTAGGTGTTGTCAATTTCCTCTGCTGCAGATTTGTTGTATGTGGGAAAGGATTAACAGTTTGATGTCTGTGGGAAAGGGTTAAAACCGTCAGCAAAAAATCACCATATAAAGAAAAAGTTGTTTATGAATGGGTATTTTTCCTCTGTGTTCAACTTCAAACAGTTTAATGACTGTTTTATAGCCCACTGACATTTTACAAATATCCAAGTCTCTAGCCCATTCATAAATATATATGGTATTATTACCATGACTAATAGTCTGGGTTGTACCCAGACCTATATTTGCCTTTTTTTTGTAAGACTTTCTTTCATCATAACATTCATTAACCCACAAACTTGTACAACAAATTAAAAATAGTATAATCATCAAATAGAGTAGAAAACATTGTGGCAAAAGGATAAATTGCTCATTATGAGCAATTTCTCCTTTAGACACAATGTTTTCAAAAGTCATCTGCTACAGATGCGTCTATATGTGGGAAAGATTCTTCATCAGATTCATTTTAGACAAAGATGTTTTCAAATTTGTACACTGCAGATTTGTTGTATGTGTGAGAGGGTCATTTGAGCTAGGGAATCTGTATGAATCTTGTTCACACATTGGAAAAATCTGGAGCAGATGACTTTGTACACAATGTCATATTGGCAAAAATATGGAAAATCAAGCAAATGAAAGTATTATAATTGAATAGAGTTGGCAAAAGGCGAAATTTCCATTTCCATTTTTGGCACAATGTTTTCAAGTCATCTGCTGTAAGGCGTCAGAATGAGTTTGTATGTTTGTTGGAAAGGGTCAACAGAACAGCAAGGGATATGGGATTGAAAGCAGTGAGGCTACAATTCTAGTTTTGTGTCTCAGTTACATCAATTGTTCTGACCAATGTTGGTCTAAAGTGAAGGCTCTGTTGTAACTGTGCATATATTATGTATCCCCAATAAAGTCTTTACTGCAAAACTATAGAAAAATACACTATTTTGTCTGAAGCAGCTATTATTTTATTCTTTCAAAAACATGTAACAATTATAAAATTAACTTTGCATTATCTTTCAGCAGAGCACTTTTCTCCTTACACAAACATTTTTAATGGTTGTCTCTCTCAAAGTCATCATTAACTACTTCCCACATACAATAAATCTACAGCGAGGACTTTAGGCTAATCTTACTTGCTCATTATGAACAAGTTCTCCTTTTGCCACAATGTTTTCAATAATACTCTGATGCAGATATGTCAAAGTGTGTATGTAGGTGGGCAAAGGGTTAAATATATGATGTCCCTAAAATAGCATGATAAGTTTTTTTCACAACAAGGAAATGTAACTCTTCATTATCCTTTTTGTTGCAGGTGAAATAAAGAAGACATTGGTTACCTCCCTTTACAACACCCATTGTGTTCAGGTTTGAGATAGGAAAAGAAAACATTATTGGGGGAGAAGTTACTTTATCCAAGCAAATCATTTTTTTTTTTTCACTATAAAATAAAGTCGCACATCTTCTGCAGAGGCCTCACATTTTGCCTGCTGTATCAGGATTAGCATTTAGTAGTGGAAGAATGGGCAGACAATGGAAATTTGTTAGAATTGAAATGATTATCATGGCTTCAATTATTTACGAATGCCTCATCACACTAATTTCAACTATTGGCTCATTCAGACATGTTAACCCTTTCCCTCATATAGACGCTTTCTGTCACCTCTGCAGCAGACAGCTTTTTGAAAACATAGTGCAATTTCTCCTTTTGCCACAATGTTTTCCACTTTTAGTCATAGGTTATCCATTCAATTATGGAGATTTCCTATGTTTTGACAAAATACGTTCAAAGTCGTCTGCTGCAGAATTGTCGTATGAGGGAAAGGGTTAATATGAAATTGGTGAACCCTTTCGACTTTAATGCAGTAGAAGACTTAAATGAAGAATTATAGACAACAGTTGAAAACATTTTGGCAAAAGATTTCTACAGCAGAATACATCAAAACGTGTCTGTAGAAAAGGGTTAAACTTGTTTCCAACTTTTTTTCCACAAGCAGATGCATTTATAAAGCAGACAACTTTTAAAAACATTGTGGCAAACGGAAATTATGCTCATCCATAATGTTTTAACTCTACTCAATAATTATACTTTCATTTAGAGACTTTTCTCCAAGTTTTCAAAGTTGTCTGCTACAGATTTGTTGCATGTGGGAAAGGGTTATTAAGCCTGTCCTTAACTATTTTTCAACCAGATAACAGTATTTCCTATTTATTTACCAGTAAAAGTCATATTTTACAGAACATTAGGCATATAAAAAAAAAAATCCCCATAGAAATGGAGATATTACAAATGTTATCTTTAACTGTTAAGATATTTTTAACACAAACTGATTTGTAAATGTTGGATGTAAATAAAATGTGAAATATGAAAAAAATTAAGCATACTTAATATGTGTTACAAAGTTGAATCTTACCTTTTCTTGAAATATTTTCAAAGAGTTCATCATCATCATCATTATCTCTAGTAATTGCCTCACTCTTGAAAGAGTATACTCGTAAGTTGTCTCGCTGTGACAATTGATTGATTGAATGGGGTTTTATGCAGTTTTCAACAATGTTTTGGTAATATCGTAGCCATTTCACCTCCTCATATGTTTCCTAGATTTCTCACACCAGTAATCCTCACAACAATCTTTCCAAGCAACTGGCTGCTTTTCCACATAGACTGTTAGAGCATTGGTGAAAGACGAATGACGCTTTTCACAGTGTCTTTTGTCAAATGTTGGAAAGAATGGCATCGCAGCCAACTGAGCTATTGGACCCGATCGGCATTTGTCTGTGACAAAGTAGAAGTGTACTCTTTCATAAGACATAATATGCCATTTGATATTGTATTACAACAATTATTTTTTAGAATAAATCGGTACACTAACAAGGTAAAAAAATAAATGGTGGTAGTGGGGGGGGGGGGGGGGGGGGGGGGGAGAGTTACTTAATAATGCTATTATTTCCAGATCATAATGGTTAAATATTTGACTAAAATTATAGAAATCTACACAACTCAACATGTAATATTTGGTACCTGGCCATCCAAAGACATGAAAACATGGAGAGAAAAGAAGGAATTGTTCATTATTGACAGTTCTCCTTTTCCCCTTACATATTCGAAATATCTATCATAAAAAAGGTGAATGTAATCTATTTAGAACTTCAGCTCTAGATAACCTTCAAAATTCACGTTCTTAAACTTTCCCCCATATAGACGCTTTTTGACGCCTCTGCAGCAGACAGCTTTTTGAAAACATAGTGACAAAAGAAGAAATTGCACAGAACGTGCAATTTCTCCTTTTGCCACAATGTTTTCCACTTTTCGTCAAAGGTTATCCATTCAATTATAGAGATTTTAAACTTAAAAGCAATGCTGTTGGTATTAATAACTAAAGTCAATCGCCGCACCAAGACACTTCATACGAGTACCCACAATATAGTGTTTTATTCAGTTATAAAAGATATATTGTACTATAAAGACCTATTTACTCCTCGTTATCTGAGCATTTGCAGATCTATCTAAATTCCTTGTACTTTATATAAAAGACTTTCTGTCAAACAATGTGACCCCTTTAATTAAGAGGTCACCCCTTTTCAAAGGACATAAATAAGCTTACGTTTTATACAGGTGGTACTCAACGGTTTACAAACGATCTTCAAAGCCAGACATAGTTATTATCCTAGATAATGATTTTATAAACTATGCTTTTATACAATAAGACATGAATTTATGAGCTCCCAAAGATTAAACAAGAAAGTATACTAACAATACATAAGAATAATGTCCCCCTCCCTCATGAAAAGTATGGTCTGAATTTCATCTGAATTAAGCTGAATTTTGCTGAAAACTTGTCTGAATACCTTCTGAATTATTGCTGAATGTGTGCTGATAACCTGAAACTGCAAAAGCTGAATCATGTCTGTTCAGAATAAATCAGCCTTGTTAAGAGTCTTTTTATTCAGATTTTTATATCTGAATAATGGCTGAGGTGCTGAAAAATGGCTTAAAATGGAACAATCCAGACATAATTCAGACAGCTCAGACAATATTCAGAAGGTTGTTCAGACAAGTTTCTCAGACAGTATTCAGAGAAATATTCAGACAATGTTCAGAGAAGTTACTAGGACTATAATATTCAGATTTTTATTTCTGAATAATGGCTGAGCTGCTGAAAAATGGCTTAAAATGGAACAATCCAGACATAATTCAGACAGTTCAGACAATATTCAGAAATAAAATCTGAATATTATAGTCCTAGTAACTTCTCTGAACATTGTCTGAATATTTCTCTGAATACTGTCTGAGAAACAAGTTGCTAGGACTATAATATTCAGACATTGTTCAGACAAGTTACTAAGACTATATTCAGAACATTGCGCATAGAATCGACAGACAATATTCAGTTGCATATCAGATTTTTCGTGAAACCTTTTTACAACCATTCCCGAGTAATGTCTGAATTTTTTCATTCATAGTCTGTCAGCCTGTCCTACCATTACACTGGACACTAAAAACAACAATAGCAGTTTCATCACATTATATGATCTGGTTTAATCATATTATATGTATCAAACTACAACATAGTCAAATCATCTTTAAAACATTTTTATACAATGATGTAAATATTAACCTTCACTTACTAGTTGTTTGCTAGAAAAGTGGATCTGAAACTATTCAAAATCAGAACTCAACTGCTGCAACAACTGGTTTTAATTTGTTTTTAACATACACAAATTACATTGATATGTATCTTTATACTTCATACAAGAGGCAAACATTTAATCACTATAGCCATAAAACGCAAAACAGCCTGCCCCCTAGCGGCCATGTCGTTCGATCAATCAACATGGCTTGAAGTTATCTGATAGGGGGTCACTTAAGGAACATTTCTACAAATTATTCAAGAATTTTTCTAGAATGTAGTTCTAGAATATTCAAGAAACATTAAATGGCCGCTTCTTGAAATGAAATTCAAGAATTGTTCTAGAATTATCCAGGAATGATATGGAATTATTCTAGAATAAAAATTCTGAAATAATTCTAGAATCAAAGTTCTTGAATAGTTCATTTAACCCTTTCCCTCATACGACAATTCTGCAGCACACAACTTTGAACATGTTTTGTCAAAACATGGAAAATCTCCATAATTGAATGGATATATAAACTTATGACTAAAAGTGGAAAACATTGTGGCAAAAGGAGAAATTGCATGTTTTGTGCAATTTCTTCTTTTGTCACTATGTTTTCAAAAAGCTGTCTGCTGCAGAGGCGTCAGAAAGCGTCTTTATTAGGGAAAGGGTTAATAATTCTTGAATAACAATTCAAGAAGCGGCCTGGTGATGATTTAACATTTCTTGAATATTCTAGAAGTAAATTCTATAATTATTTTTTTTAGAATTTTCTTGAAACTGAGGAACTTTTTCACTGGTCCAAACCAAAAGTTACTGGCCACGGACCATTGCTAATTTCGCAGACTGACATAATAAACAAGATGTGCATTGATATTGTAAACATTCAATCCACATGATCTTTGACTGTACTATTCACTGAACAATTTGAAAAAACTTCATAAAGAATTCTCAATTCCTTTCACTGGTTAGTGTTCATTTTCTTTGAATTTTCGTTTAACCGCCCGAGTCTTCAGCACAACATCTGAGGGAGATACGTTAAAACGTTTTTCCACCAGTCTGCTCATCATATTGAAATGTTTGGGATCAAATTTAGGTTTAGCGGTTTTGTTTTTTTGCCTTTTTCCCCGTTGCACTATGGGGGTTTATTCAATCTTCTGTGAACAGTTTTGTTAGTCCTGCTTTAACAACTTCATAGGGTCCTTTTTGTTAATTAATAATTGTTACTAGTTCCCCCTGTGTTTCAGATTGATTACTAGGTGTATTTTCCATTTTCTTATTAAATCTACGAAACTCCCATACTCTTCAAATTTCATCGCCAGATCTTCAAGAGTTTTGTGTACCTGAAATATTTATTAAATACAATATTTATAAATTATCTGCTTTTTCCATTGTATGGTCAACATGGTTTAATTCATGTCATTAACCCTTTCCCATATATAGACACTTTCTGATACCTCTAGAAATTTCTCCTTTCGCCACAATGTTTTCAATCCTATCCAACAATTAAACTTTCATTTATAGAAATTTTCAATGTGTTTGCCTAGATGTTTTCGAAGTCGTCTGCTGCAGATTTGTTGTATGTGGTAAAGGGTTAATTTCTAGCAGTAAATAGTGTCTTGACCGAAGTCATGGATTGAACCCACTACTTCTAGATTGACCAGGCAGTGCATCAAGGGCTGCTATTAGATCTCGCCACTTTTAACTTGTGAGATAAAGTTGTATGTATTTCAAGAGAAACAAGTACACCTACCAGGCAAGCTCCCATGGACGGTTCTTTTGAATACCCATAACATAGTGTTAGATGGTCAAATAAGGATTTTAAAACATGCAAAATAAAACATATCTAGAGCTCTGCTGCAGATTTATTTTATGTGGTAAAGGGTTAATTTCTAGCAGTAAATAGTGTCTTGACCGAAGTCATGGATTGAACCCACTACTTCTAGATTGACCAGGCAGTGCATCAAGGGCTGCTATTAGATCTCGCCACTTTCAACTTGTGAGATAAAGTTGAATGTATTTCAAGAGAAACAAGTACACCTACCAGGCAAGCTCCCATAGACGATTCTTTTGAATACCCATATAAACATAGTGTTAGATGGTCAAATAAGGATTTTAAAACATGCAAAATAAAACATATCTAGAGCTCTGCTGCAGATTTGTTTTATGTGGTAAAGGGTTAATTTCTAGCAGTAAATAGTGTCTTGACCGAAGTCATGGATTGAACCCACTACTTCTAGATTGACCAGGCAGTGCATCAAGGGCTGCTATTAGATCTCGCCACTTTCAACTTGTGAGATAAAGTTGTATGTATTTCAAGAGAAACAAGTACACCTACCAGGCAAGCTCCCATAGACGATTCTTTTGAATACCCATAACATAGTGTTAGATGGTCAAATAAGGATTTTAAAACATGCAAAATAAAACATATCTAGAGCTCCGACGCATGACGGACAATTCGCCATGACATAAGCTCAACTGGCTTTCAACCAGTGGAGCTAAAATCAAATTCAAATCTTTTACATTACTTTAAGTTAAAACCAGCAAATTAAAACAAACATTTGTGCCTTTACAAACAACAGAATTTTGGAAATTAAAAAAAGACCATTCACAGTTGACAGAAACACTCAATTCTTACCAGCAGTAGAAGCATTAGTCCCTTGCAGCAAAGAGCATACTACCAACCAGCTACCAACAAACAGTTCTGGATCTGAATTTTTATCAGCACTGGATCTACAAGAACAAGAAACAATTGACATACATGTAATCATTATTCATACAATCCATAACACCATCATATGTATCCCATAACTCTAGAGGTTGGAGAAAGAACAAGCTGAATAACCAGCCTGTTTCAAGTAGTATGTCAAGTGTATGGTCATCAAATAACGAAACTAACAAGGGCACCGCAAAGCGGATGCATTCCCTCGGTATTCAATTTAAAAATATGGCTAAAAATATGGCCAATGACCTGGATATTAATGACAAATGTTATGTACCAGAAAACTAATTTTATTTGTCCTTGCCTTTATTAAATTGTTATCAATGTTATGTACCACAGAACTAAGTGTAATTTGTATCTGAATGGCAAATTTGGTTATGATCTGCGAAGAGATGATCAATGTAGAGTGGTCACAAGGTTGTTGATATGGGAAAATAGTTAAAGTCCAATTTTAACCTTGACCTTTAACATATGATCTGGAAAATAAATAGCTTCTAGACCTTGCCATATACTTACTGTATACCAAGTTTGTTTAAGATCGGTCGAAGGATGTTCAGTGTAGAGTGGTCACAAGGTTGTTGATATGGGAAAATAATCAGTCCAATTTTTGACCTTGACCTTTAACCTTGAAAATAAATAGACTTCTAGACTTTGACATCTACTAACTGTATACTAGTTTGGTTAAGATCGGTCGAAGGATGTTCAGTGTAGTGGTCACAAGGTTGTTATGGGAAAATAGTCAAGTCCAATCTTGACCTTTAACCTATGACCTTAAAAGTAAATAGGAGTCTAGACCTTGCCATATACTATCTGTATGGCAGGTTTGGTTATGATCTGCAAAGAGATGATCAATGTAGAGTGGTCACAAGGTTGTTGATATGGGAAAATAGGCAAAGTCCAATTTTGACCTTGACCTTTAACCTTGAAAATAAAAAGCTTCTAGACTTTGCCATATACTAATTGTATATCAAGTTTGGTTAAGATCGGTCGAAGGATGTTCAGTGTAGAGTGGTAACAAGCTTAAGGTTGTTGATATGGAATAGTCAGTCTAATTTTGACCTTGACCAACTTATGACCTTGAAAATAAATAGGCTTCTAGACCTTGCCATATTCTAACTGTATACCAAGTTTGGTTAAGATCGGTCAACGGATGTTCAGTGTAGAGTGGTCACAAGATTGTTGATATGGAAAAGTCAGTCTAATTTCGACCTTGACCTTTAACCTAGAAAATAAATAGGCTTCTAGACCTTGCCATATACTAACTGTATACCAAGTTTGGTTAAGATTGGTCAAAGGATGTTCAGTGTAGAGTGGTCACAAGGTTGTTGATAAGGGGGAAAATAGTCAGTCCAATTTTGACCTTGACCTTTAACCTTGGAAATAAATAGGCTTCTAGACCTTGCCATATTCTAACTGTATACCAAGTTTGGTTAAGATCGGTCGAAGGATGTTCAGTGTAGAGTGGTCACAAGGTTGTTGATATGGGAAAATAGTCAAAAGTCCAATTTTGACCAAGACATGTGAAAAGCAATATACCCCCTCCTTTGAAGAGGCCATAATTAATAGTTCTATTTGATTTTCTACATAATTTGCCACAGAATTTATTAAACATTTATTAACCTTTGAGTTTTTAACATTACCGGTAATTCAAATTACCAAATAAAGGTCGCGCAAGTTTCTTTATTTTCTTGTTTTTCCAGCGAATTACTTGTTGTGTAAATCTGCAGAGGTTCAAATCATCCAATTGGAAGAAAAATATTGCCTACAGAGTGTAACTATCATCATTAAAAACCTCGACCCCAAGTTATTATTATGGCATGTGACTGACAACAGAAAACAAAAATGCTGAAAACCCCCACCCACTCACCTCCGAGAGCAAGGATTTCAAACGTCTATTGGCCTAAACATCCGGGAAAAATGGCAACTCCACGGTCACGAACTTCATAAAAAAAAATCTTCGGCTCCTGGATATGTTTCAGATGGAGAACTGACAGTCTATCCCCGTCGTTTTGTCCATTTCATTACAGCATGCGTGTTTACAGACGATTTTTGCGCCATTTTGAAATGGTTTATGACATCACTCCGCGTCGACCACGGAAATCGTTACGGAAAACCCCGATTTGTTCCGAATATAATATCGTACCTAGTCGGCCAAATCCGTGATAGCTCGGTATTTACATGTGTTTGCTTATATGTGGGTAATGTGCAAGTATACTAATGCGTTGTTCTTATTCGTTTTATCAAATTGTTTGAAACTGTATTTATTAATGTACGTTGTTATTGTAACATGTCCTGGAAACATGTCCAACATGTTGTAAGCGTAGGTGGGATCGGCTTTAGTCGGTCGTTTCCGGAATACCGAGTGACGTCACCACGAGATGCGCGCGCTGCCTATTCGGAGGGCCTCGGTCACAATTATTCTAAAAATTGTCACAGACATTGACCGTGGAGCCGATTGACGTGAGAGCGATGGTATGCGTTTGTTTTGTTTTTGAAGGTAAGACCAGATAATGTTTTCCTGTATTCGGAATGCAGTTATTTTAGGTCTCTGTTTAAATATTTCAAGTCACTTTCACTTTATTTCCTTTTGAAACACGTTTTCTGATTGGTTCATATGGATACTGCCTGCCAATCAAATATCGATTTACAAAACAAAATGGCTGTCAGAGTAAAAATAAATGTTTTGGATGTGGATAAATAATCGAATAAAGCTTAAACGACAATGGTCCGAATTTGTTTGTGAAGAATAAAAACATGCTAAGCTCACCTGATCACGTTGTGATACAGTTAAGTGCAATAGCATTCTTTCTCTTCGAATAAGCGAGTTAAAATGTCGAATACCACACTGACCTCCAAAGTTACGAACCACATAATAAACACTATTTAGTGTTGTTGTTTGTTGGCGTTGTTTACCCTCGCACTCGGCAATATTGAGGTATTTTTTGCAGGTCTTAAGTATGCTCTGATGGGGTGACGATAGGGCTTAAATGGTGTGAAAAATATTGACATCTTTATTTATAACACGGACGTAGACGTCCCTGTTTATAATGTATCGTATGTAATATATCCAAATGGCATTATTGCCGAATGCGAGGGTATCAACATCAGATCATCATACTTTTATTGAACAACGAACATAACTATTTCTGCAAAAAGATTTGATGATAAAAAGCAAAATGCTCATAGCAAATAAATCTAATGTATGCAGACCTTTAAATCAGTGTAGGAAAAGCAGAAATGACTCATAATAAGTTGAAAATTTCCCAAATCTCCACAATATTATTTAATTTCTAACACAATGTAACATGTTGAAATTACTTATCCCTTACCCACATGCAGACACATTGAAAACAGTGGGTGAAAATAGAAATCACTCATCATAACAAATTCTCATTTCAACAATGTTTTCAATTATTTTCAATAATAATTTTCATTTAGAGAAATATGGAATAGAGTAGGTTCTTGAAATAAATAGTTGTTTTCATAAAAGCAAAATCCAAGGTGGTTATATAATCAATCAATCTATGTGTGGTATGAAGTCTCCGTAAATCCTCCAGGACCAAGTATGTTCTGAATTTGTTTAACCTTTCCCTCATATAAACACTTTCTTACACCTCTGAAGCAGGCGACTATTGAAAACAATGTGGGGAAAGAAGAAATTCCTCATAATAATCAATTTCTCCCTTCGCCACAATGTTATCAACTCTTTTCAATAATTAAATATTTTTTGAGAGATTAAGTAAGGTAAATTTTATTTCAAAGTCGTCTTCTGCAGATTTGTTGTATGTGGGAAAGGGTTAAAAGCATTAGTCTCTTATGTTAACTGTCTCTAGCTCTTGATGGCTTTAAACAAAATTACTTTGAAGATTGTCTGTCAGGTGACCTGTTAGATTAATTTAGGATCAACATGACCCTCGGATGCATATTTTGTAAATGTAATGTACCACATAAATAAATATGTGACAGTGACCCCAATTGTATTACAATGTATTTATGGTATATTTTGATTTAAAGGTAACTCTGGAATACCGGCAGATGCCAAAAGCAGACCTATTTTAACAAACTGAGAACACGAAGTTCAGTTGCAAAATGTGTGGGAAAAGTTCTGTCCTCAAAGCAAAGAGTACTTTCACATCATTCTGCATTTATTACATGAAATGATGATTTAAGTAAGTAAAATTCATATTTTATCTATTACCATTTTAATACTTTAGATCACAGAGGCAAATTAACCGTTTCCCAGATACAACCAATCTGTGGCAGGCAACTTACAAAAAAATCCAGGCAAAAATGTGAACAAATCTCTGAATTGAAGGATAATTATTGAAAGGAATTGAAAACATTGTGGCAGAAAGAGAAATTGCTAATTATGAGCAATTTGTTCTTTTGCCACAACGTTGTCAGAAAGCGTCTATAATTGAGAAAGGGTGAACATTCTGATGGAGACATGGTCCCCATTCAATAATTAATAGGATTTATGCAAACAAAACACAGAACTTTATTTCTGGTAGCTTTTGCATAAAAGGAGTGAAAAATTTACCCGATTTGAAAATAATTAGGCACAAATGTTCCTTTGGTGATCTTCTTCTAAGATTGTTAAAATTATTCCGATACGTTGATAAACATGGCCACCATCAGGCGTGGCTCATTTTGCTTATATGTATCAAGATTAAATTTTGAAAACTATTGAAGTTCAATTAAATCAGGTGAGCGATCCAGGGCCATCATGGCCTGGCCCTCTTGTTTAATTATCTCCATAAAGACATATGCTTGTCCAGATGAAAAGTATTGTAGGGATTGACTTGGTACTTCACATATTGTTAGAGGTCGTTGAGAGGAAGTGCAGTGACAAAGCACCATAACTCTATCATGGCCAATTTTTAGCTCACCTAAGCATGAAGTGCAAGGTGAGCTTTTGTGATCACTCACAGTCCGGCGTCGTCGTCTGTCAACAATTTCCTACAAATGACTTCTCCTACTAAACCAATGGACAGATTTCAAAATAACTTCACAGGAATGGTCCTTAGGTGGTCCCCTTTCAAAGTTGTTCAAAGAATTTAATTCCAAGTAGAACTTTGGTTGCTGCGGCATCAGAAAAGGGGAAAATTGCCAAATCTTAAAAAATCTTCTTGTCCAAAAGTGCTGGCCCGATTTGAAAATTATTTTGCACAAACGTTCCTTGAGCACCCTCTACCAAGATTGTTGAAATATTTCAGATCCGTTGAAAAACATGGCCGCCAGGGGGTGGAGCTTGTTTTCCTTATATGTGCATTGTTAAAACTTTAAAAATCTTCTTGTTCAAAAGTACTGGCCCGATTTAAAGATAATTTGGTACAAATGTTCCTTGGGTAACCCTCTTGTAAGAACTAAGATTGTTCTAATGATTCTGATCTGTTGAAAACATGGCCACCAGGGGGCGGAGCTTGCTTTCCTATTATAGGGTAAAACACTTTGAAAACTTTTGAAGTTCTATTAAATCAGGTGAGCGATATAGGGCCATCATAGCCCTCTTGTTTAATTTTCTACCTTTATTTTATGAACAAAGCTTGTCCGGAACTTAACTCGAAAAGTATGAAACAGATTGAATTGATATTTCAAACAATGATAGATCCCATTGAGAGGAAGTGCAATGACAAATTAAAAAACTCTAGCTTTCCCCTTTGTTATGCTCCCCAAAACAAAATCAGGGGAGCATATAGTCAGTCGCTGCTTCGTCTGTCTGTCTGTCTGTCTGTCTGTCTGTGAATTAATATTTATCCAGAACATAATTCATGAGACAGATTCACCTGATATAACCTAGGTGATAGAAGATACAACACAATTTATTTACCAATCATTTACACAATTCATGATTCTTATTCTGATTGTAGAAGACTTCACAATTTGTTTGGATTTTTTTCTATTTTAGGTCCTGTTAAACCTTAGAAGAAATTGTACATATATGATGATTCTGTACAGCACTCATGAGAAAAAGAGGATGCAGTAATGTTGATACAGATTTAAACCCCAAACATAGAAAACCTGATAATACCTCTTCTGAGCCAATTGGAACACCATTAATCTGCCAGAGAAATGAAAATGCAACACCTTATGGATTGGAGCCTGCCAATTGTGAACCTGTCACTCTACAAGGTGATATCTCAGATTCTGTGTCTGTAGAACCTTCAGAACAGGCAGATATATAGAACACCAGCATGATATCACTGACACAATACAGGAATATTCTTATACAGACCTTTATACAGACAGTTCAGATGAAACTGATCGACCTGAAAGCAGCTCCATTGAATAAACTTCTAGTGATAATGAACAAGAAACAGTGAAAACAAAACTAAAGATGACCATGAACTTTATACTCATTTGGAATTGCATCATACTATTATATTCTTCAATACAATTTATCCAAAAGTCCATCTGAATCACTTTTAAGCTAAGTGAAAGCACTATGCCCAAACAATAAAATGTTGACTGTCTTAACACTGAAGAAAATATTTACTGAAGTTGATAAATCAAAGTATAACATTTTTCACTACTGTAACATCTGTTTCGAAACACACCCAGATGATGTTGATGTTTTTCAGTGTTCAACTAAGTATTTTATAAAGAATATTGTCACTGATAAGATATATATGCAGTTGGATTTGTGGTTAGTTTGATAGAACCTGTTCATCCTTTTGATGATGTTCAGTGTACAATTTGGGCACGACTTTAAATTGATTGATTGATTGATTGGGGTTTAACGCCGTTTTCAACAATTTCTCAGTTATATCACGGTGGCCAGTTCACCTACTCATGCATTTCCTGGTTTTCTCACACCAGTACTCCACACAACAATCTTCCCAAGCAACTGGGGCATGACTTTAAAGTTGTGGATATAAATTTGATCAGACAAATTTTTTGTAATACAAAGTGGTCAGTCTGAGGCTAAATAATATTATGTAAGTCATGTTCCAAATATGTATGGTCAGTCAGTTTCCAAGTAAATCAGGAGATGATACATTTTATTATGTTTATATGATACAGTCATGTAATGTTAAACCCTTTCTCTTGTATAGACGCTTTCTGACGCCTCTGCAGCAGACTACTTTTTAAACCATTGTGACAACAGATGAAATTGCTGAAAACAAGCAATTTCTCCTTTTGTCACAATGTTTTCCACTTTTTTCCGTAATAAAATCTTTTTTTAAAGAGATTTTGCCTAGATGAATTCAAAGGCAGAAGCAGATTACGTATTAAGCATAATTGGTGCACACAGGGTTGAAGATTGTAAAAAAAGCATACAGAATATTGCTACATGGGAGAACCATAATTATGTTCGAAATTGTATATATAAGCGAATGGAAAAAGGATCTGTCGTACAGTATTGTGTGATACAGGTGAAATGTTTTCAATTAAGTATTTTATAAAGAATATTGTCACTTATTATATAAGATATATGCAGTTGGATTTGAAGTTAGTTTGGCAAACTACTTTTGAAAACATTGTGACAATAGAAGAAATTACTCAAAACAAGCAATTTCTCCTTTTGCCACAATTTTTTTCCGTAAAAAATCTTTATTTATAAATATGAATAATTATACAAGAACTTGGAACTATTCTAAAAGTTTATCCATTGAAGAATTCTGATTCTTTAAGGCAATTTTTATGGACGATGTTGTAAAATTTTGTCAGTAGTAGAATAATTATTCAAGAACCTAAACGGGTCCACAGAATCCTGATTCTAGAATTTTAGCAAAGTTCCAAAATTTTCATTGTTAAGAATAGATATTCTAGAACCTGTGTTCTTGAATGTGTAGGGTGATTCTTGAAGAATTCATGAAGTTCTAGAATAATTCTAGAACTGAAGAAAATTCTTAAACATTTTTCGCAGGTGATTCTTTCATTTCTGTTTCATTCTGAACAGAAAGCATGGAATGAACTTTTTCTTGCATGATATTAAAAAGTTGAAATTACCTGTGACATTCCAGTTCAAATTAAATAGTAAGTTTCGATTATTTGAATAAATATTAGTGCATATTTTTCGAGCTATTAGAAGAATGATAAACATCTTTGGAAATCCCGATGTGGTATGCTGGAATAATTTTCATAACATACATACATACATGCGCTGATCTAGCATCTTTCGAGGTTATGCATTTATGAGTTTGTATGAGATAAAATGTAAAAGAATAAATCATGTAGGTTTTTTTTCATTGAAACTTGCAGTATCAATTCTGTGAGTAATGATTTTACATTGTTGGAGTTGTTCATGATCACCTAGTTGAATTCGACTGTTGTGATTGCAGTATACTATAATGTCACTGAACAGCTGCATTACTTAAACACACCTAAAAGTAATGTGTACAGAACTCTAAAATACTTGTCATTTTAAAAGTCTGAATTGTTCAGTATTTTTAAAAACTCCAGTATGATACTTTAAAGTCTGAATTTTTTCAGACATTTTAATAACATTTGTCATGACATGTTGTATGATTTGTTTATTAAATATTTTCTAGCCATTGCTCATATTTTATCTGGAACATAACTACAAAAGAAGTGAATGTAATTCATTCAAACTTTACACATTGATAATGGTCATTATATGGAAGTATGATGCCCATATATTGTCTGTTCTGATCAATTATTTTAGAATGTCTGTCTAAATTTAGTTGTAGTGAACATTAAAGGACCTGGTGAGCTTCCTTGTTTTAAGTCACAATTGTTTTACTGTGTTTTTGACATTTTTTTAGTTCCTGAACATGCAGAAAATGAGTCTTGAATATGGCAGAAACATCTCAGACAAGTTTCAGTTTAAGTGATTTTTAAAAAAGTCTGAATAAATCAGAAACGAAACTGGCTGCATCTTTTTTTCAGTATTTCTTCAGACATTCGCTGAAGCTGAAAGAAGACTGAACTTTTGGTCTGAACATGTCAGTTTCTTTTCAGTATTTCTTCAGACATTCGCTGAAGCTGAAAGAAGACTGAACTTTTGGTCTGAACATGTCAGTTTCTTTTCAGTACTTTTTCAGACATATTCTATGAAGCTGAAACAGGTCTGGATCTTGTCAGCACTGTTCAGCTTTTATTCAGACATCATTCAGATGCTAGATTTGGTTGTTCAGCAATGATTCAGTCACCAATTTTGCCGTTAGACTGAATTCAGCATTGATTCAGCTTAATTCAGCTTAATTCAGACAAACTTCAGACTTTCTGTTTCATGAGGGCTGGCAGGTTACAAATTACATTGTTACTCTGTCTTGTTTCTGATGCTTTATAACTTTCAAACAGTCAACCACTCTTTGGAAAATGTTATTAAATTAACCACCCTTTCCCACATAAAACAAATCTAAAGGCAGACAAAAATATCTAGGCAATATTATGGAAAACAAGTATAATTTTTCAATAGACTTGAAAGCAAAGCAGCAAAAGGAGCAATTGCTCAACATGAGCAATTTTTCTGTTTACCACAATGCTCGAAAGTCATCTGCATCAAATTGCATCTGAATGAATAAAAGAGTTAAACCTTTCCCACCTGCAGACGCATTTTGACGCAATTAAGCAGCAGATGACTTTTGAAAACATTGAGCAATTTCACCTTTGGCCACAATGTTTTCAACTTTTTTTAACAATTAAGCTATTTTTAATAGAGATTTTTCAGGTTTTTTTTACTATGTTTTCAAAGTTGTCTGCTGAGATTTGTTGTATGTGGGAAATGGTTAACAAAATGTGACGTCAGATAATTGTTTCTGCAGCAGATTTCCTTTCGTTTCGGTGCTTAACCCTTTCCCACATATAGACGCTTTCTGACGCCTTTGCAGCAGACGACTTTTGAAAACATGTTGGCAAAAGGAGAAACTGCTCAAAACGACCAATTTCTCTATTTGCCAAAATGTTTTCAACTTTGTTCAGTTATTGTACCTTCATTTATAGAGATTTTTCTGGTGTTTGCGAACAATTGCTTTCAAAGTCGTCTGCTGCACTGGCGGCTGGTTTGCTGTATGTGGGAAAGGTTAGTGCCAAGGTAATAAGAGAGAAAAGGGTTTTCACATTTTTCCTTTGTAATTTAACGTTTCTTTAATACCGTGTCACCCTTTTTCAACTTCTTGTTTTAAAATTAAACTGCTTTTCATACCTGCAAGCAAGGAGGAGTCCAAAATTTGATATAAAGTAATGAACGCGGAAGTATATAAATCCACTGACTGAGTTGTAAACCAGGGTTTTATTTCATGTTCTTACATCCTTAGTTGAGAGCCAAACATTAAATTTTGTTGTAGGTACCCGAAAGAAAAGTCTCACAAGGAAGAATCATCTTTATTTATTAACCCTTTCCCTCATACAACAATTATGCAGCAGACGACTTTGAACATATTTTGTCAAAACATTGAAAATCTCCATAATTGAATGGATAACCTATGACAAAAAGTGGAAAACATTGTGGTAAAAGGAGAAATTGCACGTTTTGTGCAATTTCTTCTTTTGTCACTATGTTTTCAAAACGCCGTCTGCTGCAGAGGCGTCAGAAAGCGTCTATATGAGGGAAAGGGTTTAAATAAAAAGGTTCAATTACTTTCATTTTGTCTTATTAAATCAAGAGTAAATCTCTCTTTTTTTCCACATTGTTTTTAACTTGATTCAATATTTATATTGTAGAGATAAGCCATTGTTTTGCATGATAAGAGTGAACCACCTGCAGACCCATTTTGAGGCATCTGCAGCAGACAACTTTTGAAAACATTAATTGTGGCAAAGGCAGAAATTGGCCAATTTCTCCGTTTGCCACAGACTGTATTCAACTCGTTTTATCAAATATAATTTCATTTATAGATATTTCCTATAATTTATGCTACATGTTTTCAAAGTCGTCTGCTACAAATTGTTGTATTTGGGAAAGGGTTAATAGTTTCCCTCACAGAACTTACTACTGGGAGTGAGCTGGCCACTTTGTAACAATTATGGGAAATTTAGACTATGGAATATCTTGATAACTCTAGTTTAGCAGCAATTTCGAGATTAACAGAAGATAAAATTCTAGCAAAATGACAAATTGCTTTTCCCCTCAATGTTTGATACTGACATTTCAAGAGGCGTTGGTATTTGGTAAAGAGTTTACAATAGAATGTTGTAACATTGACAAGCATTGTGATAAACTTTCCTCTTTTTCCATGGCAGCCGGGCTACAGTGTGTGGCTCTTATCAGGGAGGGTTAAATTACTGATTTGAAACCTATAATCAAATTTGAAAAGACGTTTTTTTCCTTATCAGAATCAGCGTTACACATCGTAGTGTAACCAGCCATAATTACACCTGTTTTAATGAAGAATGTAATGATTGTGCAGAAATCATCCGTTCATAAACAAGCATTTTTATTTATCTTCGTCATTCTACAAGAGCTTAAAAAAACACATTTATTCTGTTGACATTCAATTTATGTTTTTTCTTCTAAATTTATAACAAGGCCGTAAACCCATTCCTCCATGAAGACACATCCGCAGAAGACAGTTTTTGAAAACATTGCAACAAAAGGAGAAATTGCTCAAAAAGAGAAATTACCCCTCTTGCCCCAATGTTTTCCAATCTATTTTAACTATATCTTCATTAATAAAGATTTTCCACAGTTTAACCAAGATTTTTCAGTCATCTGTTGCAAATGTGTGCTATGTGAGAAAGGTTTAAAGAAACTATAAACACATTTAAGTGAATGGATCAAACCAAACATTTCTACAAAACATTAAGTGAATGGATCAAACCAAACATTTCTACAAAACATTTTCAATTGACTTTACACTATGCTTTGTTACTTTTTAAACAACATTCTGTCAGATTCAAAAACTGATTACAATTGTAATAGAATAATCTATTCTTTGATTTCTGATCCTCGTTTTAAAATACTGCGGGGAAAAGTGAAATTGCATGTTTTGAGCAATTTCTGTTTATCCCAATATGTTGAAAAGTAACCTTTCTGAGGGAAAGAATCCAGTGAGGTGATGGGTTACTAAACCCTTTCCCTCTGATGATACAACAATTCTGCAGCAGACGACTTTGAACATATTTTGTCAAAACATAGAAAATCTCCATAATTGAATGGATAACCTATGACAAAAAGTGGAAAACATTGTGGCAAAAGGAGAAATTGCACGTTTTGTGCAATTTCTTCTTTTGTCACTATGTTTTAAAAAAGCCGTCTGCTGCAGAGGCGTCAGAAAGTGTCTATATGAGGGAAAGGGTTAACCCTTTCTCACATACAACAAATCTGCAGCAGACGACTTTAAAAACATTCCCACATAAATTAGTAAAATCTCTATAAAGGGAAGTATAATTATTAAATGAGGTTGAAAACATCGTGGCAAATGGAGAAATTGCTCATTATGAGCAATTTATCCATTTGTCACAATATTTTCAAAAGTCGTCTGCTGCAGAGGCATCAGAAAGCATCTATATGTGTATGTGGGAAAGGGTTAAAGACCAAAGATAGTGTTTCACCGAAGAGACACTGGACATTGGTTGACAAGCCACTGTGAAAGTGTCATCCAATTCAAGGATATAGATTTCAAGATCTCACCAGACAATATTGCCCCATCATGGTTATTCAACCTTAGTCAGTCACTATTAGGGTATTTTCACCCATTACCTTCTAAAGTCAGTTTTCGACTCTTCTAATTTAAAAACTTCTGAAGAAAAAGACTATGTTAATTGTTAAAAACTTGTTAACCCTTTCCCTCATATAGACGCTTTCTGACGCCTCTGCAGCAGATGGCATTTTGAAAACATAGTGACAAAAGAAGAAATTGCACAAAACAAATGCTAATCATCGTTTAAAAGCCGAATATTGGATAATTAGAAGAATGTTTGGATACAGAGATGAAAGACATTGTGGGGAAAGGAGAAATTGCGCATTTTGAAATCAGAAGATCTCCTCTGCTCGAATGGAGTTGTATGTCTTCTGCTCAAGGAACAGCGTTAACCCTTTCCCACATACAACAAATCTGCAGCAGACGACTTTTGAAAACATACCGGAAAACAATTGGAAACTCCCTTCAAATGAAGGTACAATAATTGAATAGAGTTGAAAACATGGTGACAAAAGGAGAAATTGCTCGTTTTGAGCAATTTCTTCTTTAGTCGCCATGTTTTCAAAAAGCTGTCTGCTGCAGGTGTCAGAAAGTTTCTATAACAGGGAAAGGGTTAATCAAGAAATCTGGCTGTCTCCAGCCCAGGATACAATTACTTTTGATAACTTTGGTAAAGTTGCAATTAACAAAGTATTGACCCCTGAATTGGGTAAGTTTTTACAATTTAGGTTTTTACTCTCAGATTGTTTAAGTTCATTCACATTTGATTTGATTCATTTAAATCAGCCGCGAATCATGACCCTTTCCCAAATATAAATAGCTGTACTACTATTTCTATAGCTGATATAAAACATTTCAAAAGCATTGTTCACATTATGTGAGGTTGAACTGCATCAAAACACAACACAATACAATGCAAAATTGTTCATCAATTATGCCATTTACAATTCATGTTCTTCTTTAACCCTTTCCCTCATATGGCAATTCTGCAGCAGACGACTTTGAACGTAGTTTGTCAAAACACAGAAAATCTCCATAATTGAATGGATAACCTATAACAAAAAGTGGAAAACATTGTGGCAAAAGGAGAAATTACACGTTTTGTGCAACTTCTTCTTTTGTCACTATGTTTTCAAAAAGCCGTCTGCTGCAGAGGCGTCAGAAAGCGCCTATATGAGGGAAAGGGTTAACCCTTTCCCACCTGCGGATGCTTTCTGACCCATCTGAAGCAGATGACTTTTAAAACCATTGTGGCAAAAGGATAAATTGCTAATGATATATGAGCAATTCTCCTGTTGCCACAATGCTTTCAACTCATTCTATTCACAAATTATACTTTCATTGATAGAGAATTACTAGAGTTCTGGTCAGATGTGTCTCCACTAGACACTGTTGTGTGAGGGAAAGGGTGAAATATCATGATTCCCATCTCAGCCGTAGGAGGAAATAGGAAAGGTTTAGCTATCAGACAATTGATTAAAATTAAAAATGGAACACCAAGTCATGAATCTGTCATGAATTTGTTCTCATTGACATTATTATTATTGGATGTTACTCATTAATCCACTGCCCTCATAAACCATCTTCTTAACATTTTCAATTTCAGGACTACTGCAGCTGAACGGCAATTATTGAAGGAAACCTAGCAAAGTCTCCTTGTACAACAATTCTCACATGACAAGTAATTTTGTTTGCAGTCCCCACCTTTCATACCAGTTTCAATCTTTTCTTGACTAAAATATTTTTTTTAAATTTTGCATTTGGTTTAGGGTTTATGATTTTAGAAAAATCAAACAGAACACATTCAAAAGCATAAATTTTCTTTACATGCTTTTAATGATGAGAGAAAAAAAATCATTGTTGAATTATGTTAATAAGTTATGGCTGGATAATTATAAGTATCTTTCTATTTTTAATAAATTTTATTTCTTTTCCCATAAACTTTGATTCACAATAAAGACCGGAAAATGGTAGGGTTATGAAAGCCAAAGTTAGTGAACTCATTATCTATTGTTAAATCAGATCCACCGTTACGATTAGTGTCCCCCTGATTGGACTTCATTTAGTTGTTCTCAGACGGGGAGACTCGGCCAGGAAACTCAAGGGAATACTGATTCTATACCCTTTACCATATGGGCCTGACTTAGAATACAGGAATTTTTAATTTGAAATTTGTGATAATTAAAACTATTAACTCTTGGATCTCGATATCCTGCAGCGGCCAATTTTGTATTGAGAAACTGTAATCATTAAATGTTGGTCAAGCCAGTGAAAAATAGAGAGAGTTCAAAACTTTGATAGAACCAAATAGAATTGTGTCTTTACAAGAGCTGTCAAATTATGAGAACATTGAAGTAAAGAGAGAAAATTTCCGTATTTTTTGTTTACAACTCTCACTGGTCTTAAAGCCCCAGTCCAACTGACCTCCCGGACTGAAGTTTTTCCAGTTCAGGGTCAGATCGGTCTTGGATCTGCGTTAGGTCCTGGCTTATCTGTGATAATCCGGGACACTCTGGGATGATCCTGGATGGTCCGTCATGGGTAGGGACACCACCCTGGCAATTTTTAACTGTTCAAAATTGCCACGGTCATCCGGGACAGTCCATGTTGGCTCCGACAAGGTCCGTAGTGGCACTGTGTTGATTCTGGGCTATCCGGCATGTCGTGTTGAGTCCGGGGTGGTCCTTGTTGGGTCCAGGAGTGGACTGACACTCGACCTTTCTTACTCTCGACACTCAAATTTTCTTACTCGACACTCAACCTTTCTTACTCAACACTCAACTTTTCTTACGTTTATATTTCTCTTTTGGAATTCAGTATATGTATAGAAGTTACTTGTAAATAATTTTGATAACATGAGCTACATGACACCTTCACACCATGAAAGCGACCAGCGTTGATTGAGATCAGTTTGTGCCTTCACAAATGTTGATCAGGAATTTTCATATGATGGTTCAGCCATTCAAACATACAGACACTTTGAGGGTTTCTAATTGTCGAGTTGAGTGTCTCTGCAGCAGACAGCTTTTTGAAAACATAGTGACAAAAGAAGAAATTGCACAAAACGTGCAATTTCTCCTTTTGCCACAATGTTTTCCACTTTTTGTCATAGGTTATCCATTCAATTATGGAGATTTTCTATGTTTTGACAAAATACGTCCAAAGTCATCTGCTGCATAATTGTCGTATGAGGGAAAGGGTTAAGGAAATAACAACTACAAGTCGAGATCAGCATGAACCTCTGAAGTCAGATCAGAATCTTCTCTGCTTAATATGATGGCTTGCCTTACAAGCATCATTCCAACTTATTTTCACACATTTGAAGTAGAAAACTTTTAAAAAAAAATTGTGGCAAAAGAAGATGCTCATAATTAGCGATTCCTCCTATTGCCAAAGTGTTTTTAACTGTTAAATAAAGATTTTCTGTTATTTTGCATAGATAATTTACTGTCACTTGTAGTATGTTATGGGAAGAACTATTATGACCAAAAACTAACTTAAGTTTACTTTGCATTTGATTGTAATTATCATCAGTATAAAAAACTTTAAAGGACAGTTTTCATTTGATATGAATCAAATGACCAATTTCTCCTTTTGTGACAATGTTTTATTGCTCATAATGAGCAAGTTCTCAACTCTTTTCAATCAACATAATCTAGTATTGATTTATTCCAAATTTTGCCTAGATGTTTTCAAAGACGTCTGCTGGAAAGGGTTGACATAAAATGATTAATAACATTCATGTCATAATAATGTTAACAGCATGAACGAAATCACCAGAATCTCACTTTTTAACCCATTCCCACATACAACAAATCTGCAGCAGACGACTTTTGAAAGCATACCCGAAAAAATGGAAACGCCCTTTAAATGAAAGTACAATAATTGAATTGAGTTGAAAACATGGTGACAAAAGGAGAAATTGCTTGTCTTGAGCAATTTCTTCTTTCGTCGACAATTGTTATCAAAAAGCCGTCTGCGTTACACAGAGGCATCAAAATTTAAGCATCTATATGAGGAAGAGGGTTAAGGAAGGATTAATCTTTAGCCAAATAGGACATTTTGATAATTGTCTGCTGTTGAAAACATCTGAGGAAACACTTCAAACATCTTGAAACTTAAAGGTATGTTTTTAAAACATTGTGGGAAGAGATGATATTACTCACTTTGAGCAATTTCTCCTTTTCCTACAATGTATTCATCAGTTGTCAAATGTCATCTGTAACAAAGGGTTAAGCTAAGCTAGTGGTGTCATTAACTCAACTTGTCGATGCAATTGGGACAAAATTTTAAACAAAGGCAGTTTAATTAAGTCAAATGCAAGATGGTGCAATGAAAATCATTAGCAATAAATCAAATTGATCTCACTTCCAGAGCTTCACTCCCTTTACTTTCATATGAACATATTATACAGTTTGTATTTATATTTTAACCTGGGTGTCTACTGTGAGTTTTCCAAGTAAGGCCTTTTGCTCACCCAAAATAATGACAAACATAGAACTGTCCAAGTATGCATATATATCTGCAAACATCTTTTCACACTACCTTCCCTCATTTTGAAACCATCTTTTAGAGGACTTTGAGGAAAAAGGCGTTACTCATGATAATTACTCCTTCTTTCATCACGTTTTATCAGTACTGTGTTTAATTGAGCGATATCTCCCTTTCCAGTGATATGTTCAAAAATCCTTCTACTTCAGAGTATTAACTGCAAAATAAATTCCAAATTTTAACTTCAAATTTTATAAATTGTTTTTGCTTCTAAATCATGACTAACTATTAGATAGTTATTTATTATGCAAAGTTCTTATATACCTGAATTCGGGTTTTCTTTACAGATACTACATAATTGTCTACTTCCCTGGGCCTACCAAATAATTCATCTCATTAAAATATTAATATCAAAATACATGTCAGGTTTTTTTAAATCTGTTTTAATTGGTTCCTATTTGAATGGATTCAAAATGCATTAGGAAAGATGATCTACTTCAAAGGTCTAATTTAAACATATTGAATACTGGAACAGATGATAATGAACTTCAACAAAATAGAAAACTTTGTGGAAGAAGAGAAATTGCCGATTATCAGCAGTATAGTACATCTCTCTATTTTCAACTGCCGATTATCAGCAGTATAGTACATCTCTCTATTTTCAACAATGCTTTCAACCCATTGATTGATGCAGAAGCATAACATATATATATATGACTTAAATTTTATTTTTTATAGGATAAAATGATTAATTCATGGCATTTTTTGGGTATACTTATTAAAACACCACATTATGTAACTCATAATTCGATCTGCAGACTCAAATCCATCAGTCCTATTAAGCCCTCCTTTCAATCCAAGCTCAAATGACCCATCAGTCCTATAATGCCATCCTTGCAATCCAAGCACAAAGGACCGATCTGTCCTATTATGCCCTCCTTGCAATCCAAGCACTAAGGACCCATCAGTCCTATTATGCCCTCCTTGCAATCCCAGCACCAAGGACCCATCAGTCTTATCATACCCTCCTTGCAATCCAAGAAGAAAGGATCCATCAGTCCTATTGCCTGGCCTTACAATCCATGCAATTCAAGCACCAAGTACCATTCAGTTCTATTATACCCTCCATGCAATCCAAGCACAAAGGACCCAACAGTCATATTATGCCCTCCATGAAATCCAAGCACCCATCAGTCCTATTTCCCTCCATGCAATCCATGCAATTCAAGCACAAAGGACCCAACAGTCATATTATGCCCTCCATGCAATCCAAGCACAAAGGACCCAACAGTCATATTATACCCTCCATTTAATTTAAGCACAAGGACCCAACGGTCATATAATGCCCTTCTTGCAAACCAAGCACCAAGGACCAATCAGTCTTTATGCAATCCAAGCACCAATAACCCATCAGTCCTAGTATACCCTCCTTGAAATCCATGCACAAAGGACCCATCAGTCATATTATGCCCTTCTTGCAATTCAAGCACAAAGGACGCAACAGTCATATTATGCCCTTCTTGCAATTCAAGCACAAAGGACCGTCCAGTCATATTATGCCCTCCTTACAATCCAAGCACAAATGACCCAACAGTCATATTATGCCCTCCTTACAATCCAAGCACAAAGGACCCATCAGTCATATTAAGCCCTCCTTGCAATTCAAGCACAAAGGACCCATCAGTCATATTAAGCCCTCCTTGCAATTCAAGCACAAAGGACCCATCAGTCATATTATGCCCTCCTTACAATCCAAGCACAAAGGACCCAACAGTCATATTAAGCCCTCTTACAATCCAAGCACAAAGGATCCATCAGTCCTAGTATGACCTCAATGCAATCTAAGCAAAAAGGACCCACCAGTCATATATTATGCCCTCCCTACAATTCAAGCACCATGGATCCATCAGTCATAGTATGCCCTCCTTGCAATTCAAGCACAAAGGACCCAACAGTCATATTATGCCATCCTTGCAATTCAAGCACCATGGACCCATCAGTCATATTATATGCCTTCCTTGCAATTCAAGCACAAAGGACCCAACAGTCATATTATGCCCTCCTTACAATTCAAGCACAAATGACCCAACAGTCATATTATGCCCTCCTTACAATCCAAGCACAAAGCACCCAACAGTCATATTATGCCCTCCTTACAATCCAAGCACAAAGGACCCATCAGTCATATTAAGCCCTCCTTACAATTCAAGCACAAAGCACCCAGCAGTCATATTATGCCCTCCTTGCAATCCAAGCACCAAGGACCCATCAGTCATATTATATGCCTTCCTTGCAATTCAAGCACAAAGGACCCAACATTCATATTATGCCCTCCTTACAATCCAAGCACAAAGGACCAAACAGTCATATTATGCCCTCCTTACAATCCAAGCCCATGGACCCAACATTCATATTATGCCCTCCTTACAATCCAAGCACAAAGGACCAAACAGTCATATTATGCCCTCCTTACAATCCAAGCACAAAGCACCCAACAGACATATTATGCCTTCCTTGCAATTCAAGCACAAAGGACCCAACATTCATATTATGCCCTCCTTACAATCCAAGCACAAAGGACCAAACAGTCATATTATGCCCTCCTTACAATCCAAGCACAAAGCACCCAACAGTCATATTATGCCCTCCTTACAATCCAAGCACAAAGGACCCATCAGTCATATTAAGCCCTCCTTGCAATTCAAGCACAAAGCACCCAACAGTCATATTAAGCCCTCCTTGCAATCCAAGCACAAAGGACCCATCAGTCATATTAAGCCCTCCTTGCAATCCAAGCACAAAGGACCCATCAGTCATATTAAGCCCTCCTTGCAATCCAAGCACAAAGGACCCATCAGTCATATTAAGCCCTCCTTGCAATCCAAACAACTGAAGGAGGAAAGTCAAAAATATATATATATTACATTTAGAGTATGACCCAACACAGGATCAAACCAATATCTCCTGCTATTGAGATGGATGCGCTAACCCCAATACCATTAACCCTATTCCATATACAGAAGCTTTCTGACACCTCTGCAGCAGATAAATTTTGAAAACATTGTTGCAGAAGGAGAAATTGTTCATAATGAACAATTTCTTCTTTAGCCCCAATCATTTCAACTTTATTTAATAATTGTTCTTTCATTTATAGTGTCCATATTTTTTATTACATTCTTTCCAAGTCATCTGCTGCAGGTTTGTTGCATGTGGGAAAGGGAGGGTTAAAGTAACTCTTTTAGATGAGTATAGCTGTACCACTATCAGGTAATAAATTATCAAATGGCAAGTGTGAGGAATTTGAAACCAGGTGTTCCGGGTTCGATCCAAGCTTACATCAGTCGTGTTTGAGTGCATGCCCTTTATTTAACCAGGGATGCATGAATAAGTGTTCTGGCACAATGATAAAACTGAAATAATTTTGAAAAACGGCATAAAACTCCAATAAACAAAAATAAACAAACATCAGGTATAATTTAAATGGATGAATATAAAGATTACAAAACCCTCCACTGACCTGGAATTTACAGGCTTTTTAATTCCAACCTTTTTCACACACTGTTTGCATGGTCTGTCACAAAGTCATTAATATTCACTTATAAACTTACAGTATATTTCCTTTCGAAAAGTATAACATGAATATCATTACTCCTCTCCCATGTTAACACTACATCAGATCAAGTATCAATCAACCCTTTTCTCTTATATTTCAACGAATAACAATAGCAGCAGACGACAAAAGTTATGTGAACAAGACAGTGCAGATAAGCTGTTTTTCCCTCAATGTCTTTGTCAAATTCTATCTTTTGATATCAAGAAGTAAAAGAATATTTCTAACTATTCTCCTCTCTATCAGTTTGGTTTAAATGCTTAAGACATTTAAAGTAACATCATTACAATAAAATTTAAAAGAAAAAGGTTAATCTTTTATACCACATTAATCCAAATAGATGTTTATATTCCGATCATAATCCATGTCTTAGCCCATCATAAGTAACTGTCGAAAATAATTCTTTCTTCCACCATGAGAATAGTTTAATACAAGTATTAACTATACATACCACATTAAACACACAATTTGCCTCTTAAATACTTTATCGGAAAAAAAGTCCCACACCAAAGTATTGTCAAACAGCGAGTTGTTAATATCCTTACGCCACTAAGCCTTGATATCAATGACAGTTGAATACTACATTGCTATCAATGACGGTCAAATAACTATGGCTGTACAACATTTTCAAATTGAAGGAGCCTGTTCTAGTTTTATCTGCCCAGACTGTCTGCAGGTTTAACAACTTCCTAACATGGAGCTCAGTTTCAAATTAACCCTTACTCTGTGACCTGCAGCCTCATTTTGATGCATCTGTAGCAGAAGAATTTTGAAAAACATTGTTTATGGCAAAAGAAGAAATTGCTCATAAGGAGCAAATATTCCTTTGCCACACAATTTTTTTCAATTCTATTCAATAACCTTTAGGAACTAATCGTATTTGATTCATACATGATTTTACAAAGTCGTATGCTGCAGATTTGATGTATGATGGAAAGGGAAATCTGCAGCAGACAAATGAAAGTTTAAAACATTGTGTTTAAAAAGTTGTCTGCTGCAGATGCATCAAATACCCGTCTTTAGGTGGATTAGCGTTCACACATTGTGAGCTTTACATGTAATGATTGTTTGAAAACTTCCAGCACTTGCCAACCTCAGATTTTCCTGATTACATAGATTATTACATTATAGACTAAGCTTTTCACTTCTCTGCAGCAGATGCCCTTAGAAAACAGTTGTGGTGAATTGTTGAAATTGCTCAACTTGAGCAATTTATTCCTCCTATTCCCATTGTTAACAAATCCATACCTGATCAAAATGTGGTACTTTCTCAGCGTATCCCTTTTTCAATGACTTTACTTAAGAAGTCGCCATAGTCCTTACTGAAATTAATATTCTACGTATATCAAAATCATACTTCCTGTTTTCAAAATGATACACGTTTCTATTTAGATGTTTTCAAAGTGTAAGAATATATAAATATCAGCAGAAATAAGACTTATCATTTCGGGAAAAGAAGACAATTTGCATATGAAGAGAAGTTATCTATCTATACAAACACCCTACAATATTAAGCCGCTATAAAATTATTGTGATAATAAAATGACTACAGAAGTATGCAGCTTGATCATGGCTGCCATACATTTTAATACTTTTTAACCTTTTCCCACCTGCAGATGCAATGCCAATGTACAGCAGACGACTTTTGAAAACATTGTGGCAAATTGAGAAATTGCTCATAACAAGCAATTTCTCCTTTTGCCATATTGTTTTCATCTTATATCGATTCTTTAAATAGATTCAATGACTATACTTTCATTTATTGAGATTATCAGTTGTTGTGCCAACTTGTTTTTAAAGACATCTGCTGCAAACTTGACGTGTGTGAGTAAAGGGTTAAGGTCAGTTTTTGTATGACATTGTGTATATAAGATGTCCTGCAGAGAGTAAGAAGGCAGTGTTAGAGAAATCTTCCTAATTTATACTCTGATTGATGTATTGATATTAGGTTCTCTATTTTAGGTGCTTTCATACCAGAAACATAAAAGTAATCACCAGATATGGTCACAAATATGTAAGTTTGCACTTAATGAATTATAAATTGCTTCTAAAATATATTATACTTAACCCTACCCAGATGCATTTTTGACGCATCTGCAGCATTTGTTCTTTAGCAAATACTGTAGCATGCATACTAGAAATGTTCAACTCTATACATTTTCATACTTTTTCATTTATAGAAATGTCCCAAATTGTTTGCCTAGATATTGTTTTCAAAGTTGTCTGCTTCAGATCTGTTGTATGTGCGAGAAAGGGTTAAAACAAAACAATTTTCTCCTCCTGTTAATAATATTTATCTTTTCAGTTTAAGAATGTTTCAGATTTATTAAATGTTTTTCAGCGGTTTCCAGTAATGACAAATTAAACAAGTATATGACGTATTGCAAGCAATACATTTGTGCCAAGTTTCTTGGAAATCCTATGATGGATGGTTAAGATTCAGGCTGGACAAGGTACAGTCCTATCAAACAGTACTCATTTTGACCTTTGACTTCTAAGTGTGACCTTGAAATTTGAGGTTCAGACCTGGGTCTTGAGCGCGACACACCGCCTCAACATGGTGAACGTTTGTGCTAGGTTTCTTGGAAATCCTATGATGGATGGTTAAGATGCGGTCCGAACAAGGTTAGGTGGGACTGACGGACTGACAGACTGAATCAACCAAACCTATAGTCCCCCAAACTGGTCTCTGACCGGTAGGGGACTAATAAGAGTATAACTGGTTGGGGAGTTAATAAACCCTTTCCCACATAAAGACGCTTTCTAAAGCCGCTGCTGCAGAAGACTTTTGAAAACACTGTGGCAACAGGATAAATTTCTCAAAATGAGCAATTCTTTCCTTTTGCCACAATGTTTTCACTTCCATTTAATGGTTTAAACCTCATTTATTGAGATTTTTCAGATTTTTGTCAATATGATTTTTAAAGTCATCTGCTTCAGAATTGTTGTTTGTGCAAAGGGTTAAAATGAAACACAAATATTTTAGTCATCTACAAACATTTAACAAGGAAAACTTTTGGAAGTGAGTACAAACAGAACCACCTTCACCGTAAAAGGTCTTACACATAATCTCCCCTGAGAGTACTAGAGCTAAAGAGACCAATGAAATTTTAATGAGGGATGCATCAAGGAAGCTGCAAAACTAATCATATAAACAAAACCTGACATATTTATGTATCACATTATCAATGACACGGATTGTATCACTGAAAGTGAATCTCACGTTTACCCTCATACAGACGACTTTTAAACAACATTTTCGGAAAAGAATTGCTTAAACCTTTCCCTCATACGACAATTCTGCAGCAGACGACTTTGAACGTATTTTGTCAAAATGTAGAAAATCTCCATAATTGAATGGATAACCTATGACAAAAAGTGGAAAACATTGTTGCAAAAGGAAAAATTGCACGTTTTGTGCAATTTCTACTTTTGTCACTATGTTTTCAAAAAGCCGTCTGCAATGCAATAGGTCTGTTTTAAAAGTCTTTTCACCTAAATATTAGACATCATATGAACTCCTCCCCCTCCATCTTACTTTTAAGGACGAATTTCACAAGATAAGCAATTTCTCCTTTTCCCACATTTCAATTTTACCCTTTCCGACATACAACAAATCTGCAGCATTTACTTCGATTGGGGTTTTTACGCCGCTTTCAACATTATTTCAGTTATATCACGGCAACAGTTCACTTATTCATGATCCCTGGGTAAACAAACCAGTACTAGGCTAGAAAATGTGTCTTGCCCAAGGGCACTCCACCATGACCGTAGTGCCGCGACTGGGGACACCCGGTTTCGAAATCCCTGATGCTACTCGACCACAGCGGATTCCCAAATCTGCAGTAGAAAACTTTGAAAACAATAAGAGCATAAACATGCACAATCTCTATAGATGATAATATAATTACTTAATACTTATTATAATTATTTTTGAGCAATTTCCCCTTCTGCCACAATGTTTTCAAAAGATGTTTGTTGCAGAGGCATTAGAACACATCTGTATGTGGGAAAGGGTCAATGCTTTTTAACTAAAAATGAGTAAAGGAAATTCACACAACTGCACGCTTCCTAATTATGTGTGTGTTTTACTGTTTGGGAAAAAAGGGTTCATAAAACTGTTCTTTTTTATATGGATAAAGAACTCGGTCGAACAATTCAAGTACAGTTTGAGCAGTTCTTTTCGTCAAAAGTTCAAGAACACTTCAGGGATACAGCTTCAGTAATGTTAAATGAGACAACTTGTACAGTTAAAGAAGTACAGTCCAAACAAATATTTTTTAACCCTTTCCCTCATAAAGACACTTTCTGACGCCTCTGCAGCAGACAGCTTTTTGAAAACATAGTAACAAAAGAAGAAATTGCACAAAACGTGCAATTTCTCCTTTTGTCACAATATTTTCCACTTTTAGTCATAGGTTTATCCATTCAATTATAGAGATTTTCCATTATTTGACAAAATATGTTCAAAGTCGGCTGCAGAATTGTCGTATGAGGGAAAGGGTTAACTGTACCAGAAACGTCCTTGAACTGTGCTGAAAAACAATCCAAGCACTGAGCTCTCTAGATAATGGGGCCTTTCTAAAATCCTTATTAACTCTCTAACCCTATATTGTGGGTACTCAAAAGAATCGCCTCATTGAGAAGATTCTTTTGTCTTTTGAGTACCCACATCATAGGGTTTGGTTAGATAATAAGAAAGATATTTTGGGGAAAAGAGCTGTAAACCCCTTCTTATCTGGACCCCTGAATTCAAATACAGTTCATGAAGAATTGTCAATAACAGTTCATGAAGAATTGTCAATAACAGTTCATGAAGAATTGTCAATAACAGTTCATGAAGAATTGTCAATAACAGTTCATGAAGAATTGTCAATAACAGTTCATGAAGAATTGTCAATAACAGTTCATGAAGAATTGTCAATAACAGTTCAATAATTCTTGAAAGCCTATTTCACAGGGGTAGGGTAGGCGAAAAGGTGCATCCACAGTTTTAACCCTTTCCCTCATACAACAATTCTGCAGCAGACTACTTTGAACATATTTTGTCAAAATATGGAAAATCGCTATAATTGAATGGATATAATAACCTATGCATGACTAAAACTGGAAAACATTGTGGCAAAAGAAGAAATTGCTCGTCTTGAGCAATTTCTTCTTTTGTCACTATGTTTTGAAAAAGCTGATTGCTGCAGAGGCGTCAGAAAGCATCTATATGAGGGAAAGCGTTAATAACATGAATTATTCTCTTTAACCCTCCCGCTTTCCCTTATGCTGATGTATTTTGATGCAATTTTCATCAGACAACTTTTGAAAACATAGACCGTGAAAGAAGAAATTGCTAATCATATGAGCATTTTCTACTTTTGCCAAAATAAAGTTCAGCTCTATTCAATAATTACTTTCAACTGAAATAAAGATTTTCATTAACTTTTTCAAGACGTTTTTAAAGTCGTCTGCTGCAGATTTGTCGTATCTGGGACAGCCTGGTTTACTTAAAAGGCCTGAAGGTGAAAAATTCTCATTTCTATGAAGACACTGTGCTATCAGTGACATAAAAGTCATTAATGCAAACATTATTCAATGTAAATTTTAAATACCCCACGGTAGTTGGCTAATTTTGCAACACAGAAGCATGTCTGTGAATCTATTAACCCTTTCCCACCTGCACACACATTGTGACGCACCTGCAGCAGATATTTTACTCTATTATATGTTTAAATCTTCATAAGAGATTTTTCAACATTTTGGCCTAGATGTTTTAAATGTCGTCTGCTGCAGATTTGTTGTATGTGGGAAAGGGTTAGCCAGGTATTTATCAAGATCCAACATGTTTACTTTTCTCAGCATCTCCCTGCTCATGATAGCAGTTACTGCACTCTGAAGTGAGTTTATAAGAACAATGAGCTCTTTTTTCAACATTGATTCTTGTTTTTGTATAGTTCTGCATTAAACATAGCATTCATTCATTTGTACCCCACAATTGTTTGTTTGTTTGTTTGGAGTTTAACGCCGCTTTCAACAGCTTTGGTCATATCACGGCGGTCAGTGCACCTACCCATGTTTTCCTGGCTTTCCCACACCAGTACTTACACAACATTCTTTCGAAGCCAACCCCACAATTGATTATAACAGGAAAAGTGTCAGAGCAATATTACAGAAAAAGGAATCATTTCATTGAAATAAAAGAGTTAAAAACAATTTAGCTATTTCTTCTTTTGTTACAATATTTTCAATGTGGTAATGGGTTAATAAGTTCCCTCCCAATATTGCACCAAATCAGGTACCATTATACATGGAATGAGTTCTGTAAAAGGGTTAACCCTTTCCCTCATATAGACGCTTTCTGACGCCTCTGCAGCAGACAGCTTTTTGAAAACAGTGACAAAAGAAGAAATTGCACAAAACGTGCAATTTCTCCTTTTGCCACAATGTTTTCCACTTTTTGTCATAGGTTATCCATTCAATTATGGAGATTTTCTATGTTTTGACAATATACGTTCAAAGTCGTCTGCTGCAGAATTGTCGTATGAGGGAAAGGGTTAAACAAATTTTCCACTGGGAGCAAAATAATATTTATTCCGGGAATTTAATCTGTTTAAGGAAGACTGTAAAATAGACACATTTTCAATTCAGTTTGTGGAGTTTTCTAATTTTGTTTGATCTAAAAGGGTACCCCAGTCATTAAGAGCAGTTAATTACACATCATAGGTATACTGTAGACTACTTTCAGCACTGATAAGCACTGATAAGCAACCTTTACTGTCTCCTTTTCCATTTCAATTAATCATTTCCCTAACACAATTGTCACTTTAGGAATTCCTTCAGCAGACAACTTTTAAAACAAAAAATTACAAATTCTGGGTAATTTCTCCCCTTTCCCATAATGTTTATACAGGTCATTTACATTTCCCACAAGCATGACCAATTTATCCCTTTCTCACAATCAAGTAGGAGTGCTACAGATTTACCTATCATGATAATTGAAAAGATTTAAAAACATTGTGGTACAAGGAGAAATTGGTCATTAATTATGCAGTTTTTCTGTTTGCCACATTGTTTATAAAGTTGTCTGTATGAGATATGTTCAGAGTCATCTCCTGGATAATTGTTGTTTGGGGAACGGGGTTAACTCTTTCCAACATAAAGACGTTTTCTGACACCTCTGCAGAAGATGACTTTTGAAAACATTGTGACAAAAGGAGAAATTGCTCAAAACACACAAATTCTCCTTTTGCCAAAATGTTTTCAATGTTTTTCAGTAACCATACTTTCATTTAAAGAGTTTTTCCAATGTCTTCAAGGTTGTCTGCTGCAGATTTGCTGTATGTGGGAAAGGGTTAAAAGCCCTTAACCTACAATGGTATAGAACTACTATTTTGTCACCTACCGGAGGACTTGAAGTTTCCAGTGTATTTAATCCTTAAAGTTCCTTCATAGAACGATCATGAACCCTACTGACTTTAAAGCAATATCAAGTGTCTGATTTTCCTAAAAAACTACAGTGAAAGAATTGAATTGAAGTAAGTACTCATGGTACCCTGCAACCTTACAAATTAACCCTAGCTTCCATGTTGCAGACACATTCTGAAACTTCTGCAGCAGACAAACCTTTTGCCACAATGTTTTTAACACTTTTCAAGAAATAAGAGGGGCATGATGGCAATGGATTGCACACCTGAGTTATGCCAACTGTAAAGTTAATCACAATTCACACTCATTTTGAATTCAGGTATGCAAGGGTTAACAAGAGTTTCCTTCAAATTTCCACAGTGACCTTAAGTTTTTAACCCGACCTGACCCATATTTAAGCTTAGCCTAGATATCATCAAGACAAACATTCTGACAAAGATCCAAGCTTCTGAAGCAAAAATGCCGACAACAGAGTGTTAACAAATTTCTCCTTCAAATTGACCTTGTAACCTATCTTTTAACTCAACATAAATCATATTTGAACTTGACCTAGACATCATTAAAACAAGCATTCTGACAAAGTTTCAAGCTGCTAAAGCAAAAACAGCGGTCTATATATATAGTGATTTTAGCCTTTTGACCAAACACGACCCATGTACGAACTTAGCCTACATATCACCAGGACAAACATTCTGACAACACTTCAACATGCACAAGCTAAAAATGCGACCTTCAGGGTGTTAACAAGATTTTCCTTCAATTTGACAAAGTGATCTAGTTTTTGACCTCTAATGACCCAGTTTCGAACTTGAACTTGATTTGATGGAGAAACTTTCATGAAGAACGGATACAAAAGGTAGCCTGTATAATGTTAACAAGGCAATTGTTGGTAACGACAACGGACAAATGTTGATCACAATAAGGTGAGCTAAAAAGTCACTTATACATCTTGCGACAATATAATGAACACATAATTAGGCTAATATTATAAATAAAGCAATGTGATATGTGGATGGACGCCAACATGCAGTCCCAGAAATACCGAGGAACACTGACAAACAAATATAAACCCAAAATCAGCTTAACATTACATATGCATGCAGTTTTATTGACATTTTGTAATTGGAATTAATTTCAAAATTGGATATTTGTGTTATTTGGATCAAATAAATTCACATCCTATTGCAAGTTGAAATATCACAACATAGTTAAGGCATCTCCATGCAGTCTAAGTGACATTAATTTCACTTCCATGAAATGAATTGGAGAAATTATGTGCATTATTAACAACACCCAATGACTCTACTAATTGTCACAAGCAAACATCACAATGTTTTGTAATTTTCATAACATTTGTAAATAATACACCATTTAGGAAGTAATGAAACAAAATGACAATAACATTATTTATGACTGTCATTAAAAGTTGAACATTTTTGTGTTTGTTTTATTTGAGACAGTTATGCTTGCTTTTATAGATTGGATGACACGGAATAGATTTGGAATGGGTTTCTTTCATATTAACTGTCTACATTGTAAACTTTGTTTTAACCCTTTCCCTCATATAGACGCGTTCTGACGCCTCTGCAGCCGACGGCTTTTTGAAAACATAGTGACAAAAGAAGAAATTGCACAAAACGTGCAATTTCTCCTTTTGCCACAATGTTTTCCACTTTTTATCCATTCAATTATGGAGATTTTCTATGTTTTGACAAAATACGTTCAAAGTCGTCTGCTGCAGAATTGTCGTATGAGGGAAAGGGTTAACACATTCCCACATACAAGTAATCTGGAGCAGAATTGACATTGAAAGCAAAAGTACTTATAGAATAGAATTGCTCATCATGAGCAATATCTCATTTTGCCACAATGTTCTTAAAAGTGCTCAGGTGAGTTAAAAACTGGAATTTTCCCGATGCAGATTTTCTACATTTTCAAGATGGGCATCACAGATAATATTTTCGCAGACATGTTTGGAAGATTAGGTGAATTTTTATTTAGGACAGTTTGACAATGATCGTGATTTTCCTAGCAATGTACGTTTGAATAATACTTGGGAAATGTTCGATCCTCTCTTGCCACCAATAGTGGTTTGTAAATTCAGACAAATACAAATACCTTTAACCCTTTCCCTCATACGACAATTCTGCAGCAGACGACTTTAAACGTAATTTGTCAAAATCGAATGGATAACCTATGACAAAAAGTGGAAAACATTGTGGCAAAAGGAGAAATTGCATGTTTTGTGCAATTTCTTCTTTTGTCACTATGTTTTCAAAAAGCCGTCTGCTGCAGAGGCGTCAGAAAGCGTCTATATGAGGGAAAGGGTTAAGAGCGATCCTGAGGTGAATCTGGTGGACTATTTGGCATGTTTTCTGAACGATGATCAGAGACTGATGAAATTGCCTTGGAAACAAATTATCATTACTTTCACCAAATACGAGTTAAAAAGCCCAACAAACCCTTCATAAGGATGAATTCTTTGTAGCTAGGACACAGTAGGTCACAAGAAATCAAACATTTCTTGGAACTTACTTTCCTTAGGAATATTTCATAAAGTTACCAATTCTTAGGTGTGACTTCCGGTTTGTGTTATTTGTTTTATTGTAAAATACGAGTTCTTGATTGCAGGTAATTTCAATAAACAATAAATTTGTTTGTAATTTAATTTGCCACCTTGTTTTAAACGGTTGCAAGATACATCTGAATGTGGACATGGAATAAGTAAAATATAATTTGCTAACAAAAATAGACCAAGATTAGCCTGCACAAAATAAAGTAAATGTTATTTTCCAAAGAAATCCTCTTCTGTTGAATTGGTGTTATTGATATACCCCAATTTGATAAAAATCAATCATTCTTTATCAGTGTAGCAATTTTTGTATTTGAAGTACCAATCATTACTGAATTGAAAATGTTTAACTTTAATTTTAATTTGAAATGATATTTTGTAAAGACATTTGCTGAATCATACAACAATATCTCAAACCCTTTACCGATTATTTGTTTAACCCTTTCCCACATACGACAAATCTGCAGCAGACGACCTTGAACTCTTCTAGGTTTAACCATTGAATATATATTATTACCGCATATAGGTGAAAACATTGTGGCAAATGGAAACAAGAGGCCCATGAGGGCCTATGCTCTACTGGCATTGATCTGGTTTGTTTCAAAAGGAACCAATATGTCATCAATATTCAAATACCATCTAAGTTTGGTGAAGATCAGATAGTAAATGGAAGCTCTATAATGTGTTCACAAGCTGTATTATAGCAATTTTGACAATTTCAAGGGCCATAATCCAGCCATGCATGGGTAGATCTGGCCGTTTTTTAGAAATGAACCAAACTCTCATGGATATCTAACTACTGTATAAGTTTGGTTGAGATACAATTAAAAATAAAGACTGTATCGTGTTAACAAGCTCTATTATAGCAATTTTGACCATTTCAAGGGCCATAATCCAGTCATGCATGGGCGGATCTGGCTGGTTTTCGAAAGGAACCGAGCTCTCATGAATATCTAACTACTGTATAAGTTTGGTTGAGATACAATCAAAAGTGAAGACTGTATCGTGTTAACAAGAAATTGTTTACGGACGGACGCACGCACGCACGCACAACGGACAAATCGCCACGACATAAGCCCTTCTGGCCTTTGGCCAGTAGAGCTAAAAATTGCACATCATCAGCAATTTCTCCTTTTTGCCACAATATTTTTCAAAAGTCGTCTGCTGCAGATGTGTCAAAACACGTCTACAAGTGGGAAAGGGCTAACTTATGTTAACACTTTGCCACTTGCAGAAGAACTTCAACACATCTGCAGTAGATGACTTTCGAAAACGTTGGAGCAAAAGGATAATTTACGTGAAATTATTTTAACTCAATTAAATAACTTTCATTTCTTGAGATTTTCCGTAAATTTATCAAGATGTTTTAACAGTTATCTTACATGATACATTGTGCATGAGAAATTAGTGTCAAAAAGATTGAAGGAAAAAAAAATTGTTCAAGATGAGGAATATCTCATTTTTCTACAATGTTTACAAAAAATCATCAGCAAGTGCTGCATTGAAAGGGCAAGCCTATAATCTGATATACTATTTTTAGGTCTTTAACATCACATTTAACATTACTTGATTATGTAACGGGAACCGGTTATAGGTATAAATATCACTTATGAAGCCGGCTTTTAAAGCGACATAGAGTGGTTGCCCTTTTCGTAAAGTTAAGCAACATTCGTCGCGGTTAGTGCCTGGATGGGTGACCCACGATTAATTAACGCCGGTACACATTACAAATGGTGGCAGCGGTGGGATTTTGGGTTGATATCACCATCATCCCCGGACCCCGGTGGTTCCCAGTGATGTTACATAGACCTCTGGTATACTGATTGTGTTCAGTTGTGTGACTTCGGGTCGAATTCAAGAGAAAAGAGGGAGAAATGTAACAGGAACAGGGTATAGGTATAACTATCACTTCTACAGCCTTGCAGTGGAAGCTGGCTTTTATAGCGACGTTTGTAGAGTGGTTGACCTTTTCGTATGTACAATTTGTAACATGTACCGGCGTTAAGCCTCCGCGGGTCACCCATCCAAGTACTAACCGTGATGAACGTTGCTCAACTTTACGAAAAGGTCAACCACTTTACCAACCCCTGCGAAGTGATCAGTTACAGTTCATGAATTATTCTTGAAAAATTCATGAATTGTTCACATCCATAATCATGAAAAATTCTTGAAATGCCTGGAAGTACAAATGAGACAAATCCTTGATCAGTTCTTAAAATAAGAGTGCATGAACTGTTCATGAACAGTAGATCATAAACAGTTCTTGAAAGGTTCATGATCAATTGTACATGATGTATTCATGAACCGTTCAAGAACAACAATAAAGTGTCGGAGCTTGAACTATTCATGAACCACTCACAAACCATTTTCCCTCTATATTTCAATGTCTCATTTGTACTTCCAGGCATTTCAAGGACTTTTCATGAACACAAATTCTTCAAAAAGTTCATGAACTGAAATTGATGCCTTAAAATAAATATCCATGAACAATTCTTGAACATCTGTAAAGGCCTTGATGAAATAATGCCTTAAATTATTCACAAACAGTTCATGAATAAGCCCTGAACCCTGTGGAATTGTTCATGGTTTTTCTTGAACTGTTGATGAACCAAATGCATGAACCATTCTTGAACTATTCTTGAACCAAATAACATGAGACTGGTAACCTGTACAAAATAGTCTTAGTGGACTGGAACCAGATTCTGTACAGAAGAAAATACAGAAAGCCTGTGCAGATTCTGTACAGAAAATATTCTGGTTTATTGAAACATAGTTGAAACCAGAATTCTATAAAAATATTTGTTATATGGAAACATGGCTTCTTCCTCATGTGACAATGTGATACTTTAATAAATCACCAATATAAACATGTTGTTTATGACATAGCACAATACAACTTGATACTTTAATAAACATTGCATGTAACATTTAAGACATTTACCAACTGTGCCCATTAAGTTGTTCACAAGAAATTACAAAAATCTTCTCTGTGCCTTTGAACCACAACATATTTGTCCCACCAAAAAACATAAAGGAAGTAGTAAACATTACTTACTTCTTTTTGAAGAGTTCCTGTGTTTTATGCTAGAGTTAACTCCCTTGGAATATTTCAAATTCAAGTCCAGTTCTTCAACTGTTCTAAAAGCAGTATTGAAGTAAATTCATGCACCTTTTAAGAACTCAACAAATTCTTCAACTGTTCTTAAACCAGTTTTGAGGTCAATTCATGCACCTTTTAAGAACTGGACAAATTCTTCAACTGTTCTTAAACCAGTTTGAAGTGAATTTATGAACATCTTTAGCATTTGAAATATTCTTCATCTGCTCTTGAACCATTCATGATGTCAGTTTATGAACATTTTAAGAACTTGGACATTTTCTTGAATCAATTGACTTGTTCTTTAACCATTCATGAACTGTTCAAGAAAAAAACTTCAAGGATGGTTCATGTCCATAAGTTCATGAACACAACTCAAAAACTGATAAAGAGTGGTTCATGAACAATCCTTAAAAGTTATGAAAATGTCATGATTTCATGAATTTCATTTCGCAGGGGAACGTCGCTATAAAAGCCGGCTTCCACAGCGAGGCTGTAGAAGTGATAGTTATATAACTATACCCCGTTCCCATTACATTAACATATCAGAGCTGTAGATAAGGGTTGTTTTGCCTGTTAAAATTCTAATTTAACCCTCTAACCTTTTGTTGTGGATACTTAATAGAATAATCTCGATGAAACAATTCTTTTGAGTACCCACATCATATTGTTTAGTGGGCTAATATGAGACATATGGTGGGGGAAAGAGCTGTACTATACCACTTCCTTTTCTTGACCTCTGCAATAACTAGAGGCAGCTGCTTTGAAATCAACTGAGGATATAATATAAAACTGAAAGAATAAATTTAACACAGTTTCATACAGTGGTAACAATTGTGAGAAAAGCTGTCTGGAAAAATTTAGAGGCATCAATAGTAACTAATCAGGATCGGAAGAAAGGATCGAAAAACCTTGACAAATGAAAATCAAAAATTTAACGCAGGAAACAGGAACCATAGAAGGGTTGGGTGTTAACCCTTTCCCTCATATAGACGCTTTCTGACACCTCTGCAGCAGATGGCTTTTTGAAAACATAGTGACAAAAGAAGAAATTGCACAAAACGTGCAATTTCTCCTTTTGCCACAATGCTTTCCACTTTTTGTCATAGGTTATCCATTCAATTATGGAGATTTTCTATGTTTTGACAAAATATGTTCAAAGTCGTTTGCTGCAGGATTGTTGTATGGGGGAAAGGGTTAATTGTGAAATTGATCTATCCAATAACTCAGTTTTCTGCTTCTAATCTGATGTTATCTATTTGAAACTTTTTACAAAGGTTTTTCTGGTCTTGGGTGAAAGTGTTGAATGAAATCATTTAGTAGAGCAAAAACATGAACACTAGCTCCAGTATCTGTTAATCATTTTGACACCCTTTGCAACTATAAGATTATATCACATGATAACTTGTGTCATCAGTTTGTCAGAAAGGCACCGACCACCATCAATCATTCAGTAAATTAGCACTTCTATATCTTATTCAATGTCTGGCCCAATTTACCTAAGCCATCTTTACTTAACTTACAAATCTCTGTTAACCCTTTCCCACATACAGACTCGTTTGAAAATATCTGCAACAGAAGGTTTCTGAAAACATTGTGGCAAAGGGTGAAATTGCTCAATCTCTCCTTTAGCAACATACTATAATTACAGATACATTTACATTTATTTATAGAGATTTTCAACTGTTTTGCCTATAGACGATTTCAAATATTTATTGTATCGGGGAAAAGGGTTAATAAGCATTTAAATTCATGTCAGAAAGTTATTTGATTTGATTGATTGATGAGAGAAATTGTTAGTTTAGAGCCGTTTTCCCTTTCCAACCATGTTTTCAAAGGTCTTCTGCTGCAAAGCTGTCATTAATTAGGTATGCATTCACCACTTGAATATTTTGTTTAACCATTTCAAGAAAAGTTTTAAAATCATCACTTTTGTATGCAAAACAAATGGCTTAATTGGTATTTTAAATTTTAGACAAAACTAACCAAATACCAAAGAATAAAATATATAAACAATTATCACAATCAAAATGCTTTCCCTGATATGAAAATTCTGCAGCAGACGACTTTGGACATATTTTGTCAAAAAATAGAAAATCTCTATAATTTAATGGATAACCTATGACTAAAAGTGGAAAACATTGTGGCAAAAGGAGAAATTGCACGTTTTGTGCAATTTCTTCTTTTGTCACTATGTTTTCAAAAAGCTGTCTGCTGCAGAGACGTCAGAAAGCGTCTATATGAGGGAAAGGGTTAAGTTTACCATAGAGGGTATCATCTGTGATTGACACCTTGTTCATTCAGAGACTGTCACCTACTTATTTATTATAATCTTTTCATAACTGTGACTTGTCACTGTAGTCATCCAAAAAACCAGACCTTTTAGCATCTCCAAAGTAAAAACCTTCACAAACAGGAGCTCTTTAAGATGCACGTTGATGCATGTGCAGTAGACAACTTTTGAAAAGAATTTCTCTTTTTGCCACATTGTTTTAATACTGGATCTATTTAACCATTTCCCTCGTACAACAATTCTGCAGCAGACGACTTTGAACATATTTTGTCTAAAAAGTAGAAAATCTCCATAATTGAATGGATAACCTATGACTAAAAGAGGAAAACATTGTGACAAAAGGAGAAATTGCTCGTTTTGAGCAATTTCTTCTTTTGTCACTATGTTTTTAAAAAGCCGTCTGCTGCGTCTCTATGATGGAAAGGGTTAATAATACTACTTTGATTTAGAGAGAATTCAATATTGTTGCCTAGATATTTTTAAAGCACGTTTGTTGTATGCGGGAAAGGTTAATGGTTAATGCAGATTACGCAAAAGTATAGATAAAGAAAGACCAGTGAATTCTACAGGGAGACTGCAAGACTAGGTTCAGTCTTCACCTTTTTCAATGACTTAACCCTTTCCCAGCAGACATTGAACATATTTTGTCAAAAAATAGAAAATCTTGAGCAATTTCTTATTTTGTCACTATGTTTTTAAAAAGCCATCTGCTGCAGAGGCGTCAGAAAGCGTCCATATGAGGGAAAGGGTTAAAGTTTCTCAAATCTTTATCACCACATTAAGGAATACTGGTGGAAATACCTCTAAAACTTATAAGAATTCTATCTGAATAGATTGATTGATTGATTGTTTGATGTTTAAAGCCGCTTTCAACACTTTTTGATATCAGAGCATTTCCTGGGTAAGATACCAGTACTACTGGTTCATTTATCCTGTTATCAGTCAGTCAGCCATAAGGCTACGCAAACCTGAGCACCAAGGAGGGCAGAATGAATGTATATTGTTTTATGGCGCATCGACAGCTAAGGTCATTTAGCGCGCAATTAAATTTAATTATTCATGATCCCTGGGTAAACAAACCAGTACTAGGCTAGAAAATGTGCCTTGCCCAAGGGCACTCCACCATGACCGTAGTGCCGCGACTGGGGATCGAACCCGGGACACCCACCAAGGAGGGCAGCCACTACTACCATTTTTAAAGTCTTTGGTATGACCCGATCGGGCATAGCACCCACAACCTCCCGCACCCGAGGCCGACACTTTTGTCAATAGAGAAGACTGATGAGAATGTGTGTAATGTCTGGGAATCTATGCCCACGCTATATGTATACATAAAAGTGGGCCCTATTCTTGTCTGACATGGATTGTTTTATACCTAGGTAGAAAGGTGATATGAAACGATAAATCATATTGCTATGGGAAATACATTATAATCATTTGAAATGATGGAAAACAAACATGACATTTAATACAGAATAATTTTGACTATAACACCTATAGCAATTGGACCACCTAGCTAACTGTAACATTTACCCTTTTCCACAAACAACAAATCTGCTGCAGATGACTTAAAACCATCTCAACAATATTATGGAAAATCTTCCTAAATGAAGACATACTTTTTGAATAAAGTACATTGTGTCAAAAGGAGAAATTGCTTGTTTTGAGCAATTCCTTCTTTTGTCACAAATGTTTTTTTAAAAGTCGTCTGCTGCAGAGGCATCAGAACATGTCTATATGTAGGAAGGGTATAGATAACAATTCTACAGTGCTGTCAAGCGAATGCCAGCAATAGTCCGGTTTTTTTCTAAGTCGGAAAAAAGGGGCATTTCTGAATAATTATCAAATCCAGAGTTATGTGACTTGGTATAGACATGCATATTGTTTCTAGAAACCTGTGTACCAAGTTTCAATTAAAAATGTTGAATGGTTTTTGAGTTATGACGTAAGGTTAAATTTTATGCCGCTGCCGCAGCATAAGCATGTCACGCAGGCTAACCGGACAGACAATTTTAGCTTCCTGTGGATTTCATTACTATATCTGGGTCGATACATTACGCAGAGTCCATAATGTTGGTTTTCTCGTGGAAGGGCTCATATGATATTCTGAACAAAGTAAATTGTCTTTTAATATACCAACATATTTAAGTTGAATGCCCTTTTTATTACCGTCTTGTTACAAAGCAATATTGCCCATATAAAAAAAAAGGAAATTAAATCTACCATTTTTAACAGTAATTGAATAGAGATAGGCAAATGAAGCATGCAATATTACCATAAAACAATTGCACATAACATCTATCATTTTATATTAATATCATAAAATTGTCTGGAGTATAGGCTTTAATGGCTAAAGTTTCTCTACATTATTTTATTTTACCCTGTTACATATAAAGACAATTCGCAGGGCTCCTCTGTAACAGACAGCTTTTCTAACAATGTTTTTATACATAATAATTCTTGTAATTTTCAAGTTTTAACCATTATTTTGCATATATCTTAAAAGCAGAAAAAGGCCTAAATAGACACAGGTTCAAAAATGTTACATATATACCTCTGAAACAGAAAGAATTTTTAACTAAAAGTAACCACAACGAAGTACTTGAAAGTTGATAGCAATTTGAGATACTGAGAATATGCTTGTAGCAGACCTATTAAATTGCCCTTGATAAATCACTCCGGCTGTTCAATTCTGTAGTTTGGTTCGCTAACTTAAAGATAGTGATCAAAGTCTGTGGAAAACAACACACCCTGTATATTGACTTACTCATCCTTTCAATTAAATATTCTTCACTAAACATCCTATATACACATTGTATTCAACCCTTTCCCACATACAAAAAAATTGCAGCAGGTGACTTTGAAATTATAAAAGTAAAAATATGGAAATTCTCTGTATATGAACGTATAATTGTTGAAAACATTGTGGCAGAAGGATAAATTGCTCATATTATGAGCAATTTATCCTTCTGCCAATAATGTTTTCAAAAATGATACGTTCAAATACAGAGAATTTCCATATTTTTGGGAAAGGGTTAACATATCAAACTTTTGGTTTCACACAAGAAACAGCTTTAACAATGTCGGAAAAGTACGTAGCTGGCATTTCAATTGAAAAAATATAGAAAGCAGTCGGCTCATTTGTTTGTGCAAAAACAAGTGAGTATTCAAGAACTACTGCATTTAAAAGAAGTAGTTCAGTCCTCTTAGTACCTGTCAAAAGGCAAACCATGGACACTTTTGACAGACTAGTTACATGGTTCTTTGATTATTCATTGACCAGACAGTAAATGTTTAGTTATATCAAACTGATTCTTGAAAACAGACCGGCAAGAAACCTTACCCTTCGAATCATGTTTGTCAGTTCAATAAACAACAGCAACATATTTTCTGCATTATCATGGTCTTGCTTAATCCACATACAACAAATCTTCAGCAGATGACTTTGAAAACATAGTGTCAAAGACCTGAAAAGGCTCCATAAAAGAAAGCTTGATTGTTAAATAAAGTTAAAACAATGGGGCCAAAAGAGAAATTGCTCATCATGAGCAATTTCACCTTTGGCCACATTGTTGCAAAAGTAGTATGCTGCTTTTGCGTAAAATTGCATCTGCAGGTGGGAAAGGGAAGTAATTGTATCATAAGATAGTATTCAAAATGTGTTTCTTTCAGTCAGGGCGAGGTGTAACTAAAAGATCTAAGATCGGTAATTAGTACTCACAGAGGCAATTCCAGGTAAGTGATGGAGTGATAATCAGGCATGTATGTACTCTTTGTTTTATCTATCTCTCTACTCTTTCCTTTAACCCTTTCCCGCCTGCAGATGCATTTTGACGCAATAGCAGCAGACGCCTTTTGAAAAAAACATTGTGGCCAAAGGTGAAATTGCTCATGATGAGCAATTTTTTCTTTGGCCACAATGTTTTCAACTTTATTTAACAATTATATATATATAAGGTATCTTTTATGGAGATTTTTCAGGTTGTCTGCTGCAGATTTGTTGTATGTGAGAAAGAGTTAATAAAATAATTCTAATTCGAAAGGAATTTCTTATGCAAAACAGAGGGGATAAAGTACTAAAATCTATAACAATTAAAAATTCTATGAATCATCAGACTATATTTTATCATAAAATACAACCAATTTGTGTTTTTGGAATAACAAATTAATAGTTACACTTTTAAATTTGAACCAGTTCAGATTTTATTCAGGCTATTAAATCTTTTACTACATCATATTCTAAGGATTCATTCCTCTTTGCAATTAAGTTTGGTTTACACACTTAAAAAGGAAGCCGTCTTCTTTACCAAATAAAGATAAGTAGCTAAAGGTCATTGGAAACAATGCATTAAATTGTCAGAAAGCGTATTGAATAATTTTGCTTAAAAGAGTTTTTAGGGTGTGGGGTTTTGGATGGTGTTCTAAGATGAGGCACTCAATGATTTATCTACGAGTTAAATAAGAACTATCTTGTTGTCTTATCTCTTTGCACTTAAGTCACAGCAATTGCATGTTTGTCTAGTATCTGTAGACGCCATAACCCCCAGACTTCTTAACCGTACACTTCTCTCTTTTTTATTACATTATGGATTTTCAGTTTTAAATTTTCCAACTGCTTGTTTGGAAAGATAAATGTATATAAACATATATTCATTTTAACTAACATACCCTTTGTCTGCTATAGTCTGTTATTTAACTCTTTCCAACCCATTTTATAGCTATTATTTAACTTTTGAAAACGCCAAAGAAGAAATTGCTTGTTTCAATTGCTTGTTTCGAGCAATTTCTTCTTGTGTCGAAATGTTTTCAACACTTTTCAATAGTTTTACTTTCATTTATCTATATTTTCTATATTTTCGCATACATATTTTTTCAGTCATGTGCTACAAGTATGCTGTATGTGGGAAGGCATTAACAAATCCGCAGCAGATGACTTTCAAAACATATAATCAAAAATATGGAAACTTTCTATAAATAAAAGTATAAATTATTGAGCAGAGTTGAAAACATTTATGAGCAATTTCTCCTTTTGCCACAATGTTTTCAAATATGCTAGATGCCTGCAGAGGTATCAGAAAGCGTCTGCATGTTGGAAGGTGCTATTAAACTTTTTCAGTATTACATGTTTTGAAATCATTGCAGACATCATTCTGAGCAATTTCTACGGCTCTCACAATGTTGTGCTATCTGTTTAAAATTATCATTTCATTTGTCTTGAATTCAATTTAGATTTTTTTTCTTTTCAATTTAAAAGAATAGTATCAATAGACAGTATTAATTAACCCTTTCCCACATACACAATGTTTTAAACTTTATTTAACAATTAAACTATCTTTTATGGAGATTTTTCAGGTTTTTGTCACAATGTTTTCAAAGTCGTCTGCTGCAGATTTGTTATATGGGAAAGGGTTAATGTCAGGACCAGGTCAATATTCTCCAGTTATAAAAACCTTTTTAAAGCAGTAAGTGGGTAACACTTATAATTCCATTTGCAAACCCATTTTGATCACGGTATCTGCAACAGACAACATTTGAAAACATTTGACAAATAGAGAAATTGCTAAAGAATGAGTTATTTCTCCTATTGATAAAATGTTTCAACTCTATTCAGTAACAAAACTGTAATAAATAAACAAATTCAAAATATTTGCCAAATGCTTTCAAAGTTGTCTGCTGCAGTTTTTGGGATAGGGGCGTGTCGCCACTATTCCATTGTCAACCTGCTTTTGAAAAGTCGGATAAAAGCTGCAACCACAGTCCACATTTGTATACCTACACCAAAATCAGGTTTTGATTGATTATAAACTGCCTTTTCAATGATTTCATTGGTTCGACCGAATCACAAAAAACCCTCTGCTTGCATTAATTAATGAGACAAAATAGTTCCAACGCGTGAAACACACTCTGAACTATGACTGACCTCAATGTCAGTGGTGTTAGGTAACGTTGATTGTGCTGTGACCCCATTAGTTTACAATAGTCGACTTATATAGAGAAATGTGCAAATCACTGTAAATAAAATTATTGAAAGGAGTTGAAACCATTGTGGCAAAAGTAGAAATTGCCTACGATAAGACATTTCTCCTTTTGTCACAATGTTTTCGATTATCGTCTGCTGCACATCTGTAAGCGGGAAATGGTTACATCCTTCCCGTGGAAGCGGAACCCTTTCCGTGATACTATAACAGTTCGAATATTGAAAATATTGTTGAAAATGGAGCTATTGCTGACAATGAGCAATTCCTCCTTTTCACACAATGCTTTCAAACACGTTTCAAATTAATTCCTTCATATTTGAACGTTTTACTATGGACATTCTTTTACTCGACACATTTTGAATAACATGCTAGAGATGATGATAACGAGCAATGTTGCCTTACATCAAGGGGAAAAATATATAGTTGAAACCTTTGTGAAAAAAGAGGAAATGAGTCACGATAAACAATTTTTGCAGCCATCTGCTGCACATGCGTCAACAAGCGACTGTAAGCGGGGAAGGGTTGAACTGTTTCCGTTATAGCTACTTAGTTACATACGAATGTTGAAAGTGTATTTGCAAACGGAGCAATTGCTGACAATGAGGAATTCCTCCTTTCCAAAAAATGCTTTGAAACATGATCTTGTTTTTCTATAACCTAAATAACGAAAACATTTGTCTACAGTTATTATTTTAACCGTTGCCCCTTTTAGACACATTTGACTCACCTTCACAGATGAATGATAATCAGCAAGTTTGTCTTTTTCCACAATGTTTTCATCACTATTCAAAATAGGAAATAGAAATTAAATCTACAAATTAGAGATAAGTTAATTTCAACATTGATTGATTGGGTGGGGTAAACACCTTTTTTTAACATTTCCTCAGTAATACCACGGCGGCCAGTTCACCTACAAATGTATTTCCTGGTTTTCTCACGCAAGTACTCCACACAACAATCTTCCCAAACAACTGGCTGCTTTTCCACATAGACTTAGCCCATTGGTGAAAAACGAATGACGCATGTCGCATTGACTTTTGTCAAACGTCGGAAAGCAATTTTATTTTATAATTGAGGCTCTTCTAGCGACTTTGGGACAACATTTATAATGTATTAATGCGTTAATTGAAGACTCAACGTCCGTCAACGTGTAATCTAGTCGTTGATGTATCTGTTGACAAATAAACTAGAAATGTAGTCTAAATAGGTTTTTGTAAATTAACTTCTGTAATCAATACTTTATGAGTTGTCTCTGTCTGTAAAGCTTGGAGGTATAATCCGGCGTCCGGCCGGCTGTCTGCCTGAATGTGCATTAGTCCGTCCGTCATGGATTGCATGTATTGGTCAACACGTTGTTACTGTATGGCAGATTTATTTCAAAGTGGTCAAACTTATACCGTGTGATCAGGAGAACGGCAAAGTACTAGGTACATAACTCTGGTCTGTTTATTTTAGTTATCTCCATTTTTCCTTATTTAGTTCAGCGATTGTCTCAATTAATTTCCATTGTATCCATTTCAAACTTGGTTTGTAGGTAACTTATGACCTACAGATTTGCAGTGCACCATTACCATAACTTTAGCATGCTGCGTTTGGAGTGTGTATATTTTTGTCTTTCCATGTTCTCACTTATTATATGACTTTCGCATGCAACACATGCGTTCCATGAAATGCCCCTGTTCGTTAATGAGTGCTTCCCCAAGCTGTGTACTTTGTCCAGAGCGACTGACTGTCTGTCCGTCTTTGTGTTCATCCATCCGTCCGCCTGTCCGCTACGGTTTGCATTAATGGGTCAAAACTTTGTTTCTGTTTCGCGTATACATTTCAAAGTCGTCACACGTATACATTGGGATTAGGAGATCGATACAATATTTTGAACACAAATCTGATCTGTTTTTTTAGGTGTAACCTCATTTTTTCATTTCTTTGGTTATTGTCTCAATAGATGTCCAATGTATCAATTTAAGACTTGGTGTATAGGAAACTCAGAGCTACAGATGTGCAGTGCAAAAAGAAACATAACTCTAGCATGCTTTCGATTGTATTTCATTTATCAGCATGATTACAATATACATTGTGGATCTTTAGTGATTTCTGAACTGGAAATATTTTAATTAAGGGTCGCTGCTCAGTTTTTTGTCAATCTTTTGTCCTTTCTGATTTATTTTCTTTATACAAGAAAAGGGTCAAACTTTGATAAATAAGGTATATGTTATTGGCAGTCATTATGTGTTGCTTGCTTCACACATTTTTGGTTTCGTTTGTTTTAAAGGTCATTGTTTATTATTTCAACAATGTTTGTCCATATTATCTATGCCATATATTTTCAACTACCATTATGCCCCTATACCATTAGCGCTTTCAGCGCTTTGATTGTTGTAAGTGGAAAAATGTTAAATCTTTTTATATTCATTATCAAGATAATTTTTAAAAGATACATTATATTTATAAAGGTGTACATTTTCATTGGCTCATTATGATAATGAATGTTGATTTATCATGACACTTTGACAAACATTTATATCCAAACTCAGGATACCACTATCACAGCAATCTGGCATGTTCTTAGATTTCATCCTCTCATTTTGTTCACCCATGTAGCCTTTTTCCACATGAAGCCACTATTTGATTCATCTGCTGCAGACAACTCTTGAAATCATTGTGATAAAAGGAGAAATTACTGATAATGAACAATTTCTCCCTTTGCCGAAATGTTTTTAACTTTGTTCAATATGAATCCTCTCATCTTTTGAGATTTACCATATTTTTGCCTAGATGTTAATTTTCAAAATCATCTGCTGCAGATTTGCTGTATGTTAGAAAGTGTTAAAACATTCTGAGATAACCCTTTCCCTCACATAGACGCTTTCTGATGCCTCTGCAGCAGACAACTTTTTGAAAACAGTCACAAAAGAAGAAATTGCTCAAAACAAGCAATTTCTCCTTTGTCACAATGTTTTCCACTTTTAGTCATAGGTTATCCATTCAATTATAGAGATTTTCCATTTTTTGACAAAATATGTTCAAAGTCGTCTGCTGCAGAATTATCATATGAGGGAAAGGGTTAAATAACACATAAACCCCTTGATATAGACAACATTTGGTGCCATCTGTAAAATACCATCTATGAGAACATAATGATAGAACAGAAAATTGAGGAGTTTGAATTTTGTACAGGAAAGACATATGACCCAGGATATTTATATTGCAGAGTTCGTCATTTATGTTTAAGCTTTAAAGACCTTTTTATCACAAAGGTCAGATGGAAGTCTAGACTTATCATCATAAGAGAAGTTATTACTTTCTTGCTACCATTATCATTGGGCAAGCAAGAGTCATTGTTAAAACTGAAGTATTGTCTACATGCATTAACCCTTTCCCACATACAACAAATCTGCAGCAGAAGACTTTGAAATCATATTATCCTAGTGACAATAACATAATTGTTTTCCATAAAAGAAAGCTTAATTGTTAAATGATGAGCAATTTCTCCTTTTGCCGCAAGGTTTTCAAAAGTCGTCTGCTCACCGTAGAGGCGTCAGTAAGTGTCTATATGTGGGAAAGGGTTAAACTGACTAAACTTTGTCTTGGTTTGAGCCACTTTTCCTACAGTGTGTTCAATTGTTGTCAGCATCAGATGCAGTCAAAGGATTGACATAAGTTGATGTTGGAAAATGTTATCAAAATGAACAATTTATCATTACTCGCAATATTTTTAACTGATATATATATATATAGTTAAAAACTCTATGGTAATTTTGAAGGAGATGGCTCTTAAATTTTGTTCTATGTGCAGAGGGCAGAGGGTCAGTGTTCTGACACATTCTACAGCAGCAAATTTTGAAAACATTGTGGAAAAAAGGAGAAATTTCTTGTTTTGCAACAATGTTTTCAACACAATTCTAAAGTTAAACTTTTCCGCTTTTTTCCCCCCTTGATGTTTTCAAAATCTTCTGTTGCAGATTCGTTGTACATTGTTAAAATATGCTATAATATAAATCATTAAGTTATTCTTACCTAATATGTGGTCCATTAGACGTAGAAACCTTTCTGGTAGTGGCTGGGAGGTTGATAATAGATCCAATAAGCTTGGGTAAATTTGTAGCCGTGGTGGAGGACTGATCACTTTGGGCTTTCTGTATACTCTGGACCATGCTAATTGCCTCCCTCTTTAACTGGTTTACATGGGTGTCGCACACCTCACACTGACCGCCCGCAGTAAATCGGTACCCATTCTCAGACACTTGTAACCTGTCCTCAAAGTTATCTATGGATTCTATAGGCTGGAAATATAAAATAGGAAAAGACTGTGAATATCAATGTATCCTTTATGAGTAAAACTCTCACCTCAACATTCAACCCTTTCCCACATACAAAATATGCAGCAGACGACTTTGAAAACATCTTGGCTAAATTATTAAAATGACAGTATAGTTATTGAATGGAGTTGAACAAATTGAAGCAAAAAGAGAAATTGCTCATCATGAAGCAATGTCTCTAAATGCAATAATGTTTTGAAAAGTAGTCTGCTGCAGAGCGCGCGTCTGTAAAAGAAAAAGGGTGTAGCTGTAATTGCAAAATAACTAGCATGAAACAAATTGCCATAGAGCTTTAATCTACAAACGATCTTAGTGTATGTCCATTTCCTGCATGCATATGTGATTTCTCCTTTTGCCACTATGTTTTCAACTCAATTCAATAACTTGCTATGCCTTCAATTACAAATATTCCATATTTGAGCATAATTCATTTCTAAGCAGTCTCTTACATATTTGAGCCGCGAGAAAACCAACATTATGGACTTTGCATAATGTATCGACACAGATCAGCCTGCACACTTATCCGGGCAGACACATTCCATCTCAGGGGGAAAGAGGTATAGTGTAATGATTCCTGAAACAGAAAATCCACAAGAGGAAAAAAAGTGTCTGTCCTGGTTAGCCCGCGCGGAATGCTTAGGCTGATCCGGAACAATACTTTGCGCAGTCCACAATGATGGTTTTCTCGTGGGACGGCTCATTTGTAGTATGTGGGAAAATATCATTGTGTATTTGAAGTATTATTAAATGGTCTCCAACTATGGTAATTATCATTGTGTCCGACATGTAGACCAGTGATCACAGTCATATATACAAAATACAGACTTATAAATGACTTTGTGTTCAGGGCTGTAACGCTATTCAAAAATCTTTCCCACATATATGTCATTTGACGCTTGCAGTCGAAAACTTTACAAAACAAGCTATTTCTCCTTTAACAACAATGATTTCTTGTCATCTGCTGCAAGAGTCAGGCACCCACTGTTTATGAGGGAACTGTTCAATTATTGTAGTACCATATCATTTGTAGGTATTGTTTCCCACAATCAATGTATGGCATCAAAACAACCCTGATGAATGTCATGAAAACATTAAGTGCTTAGTTCCTATTTGCACTCTAGATTCAGTCCTCAGATGTTACAATATTCCAACCAGATAATTGCTACAATACATTTTTTTTTAAATCAGTTTGCCATTTTTGGAGGAGTTTGAACAATTTCCCTCCATGAAAATTGGAATCAATTTATCCACCTGATTTTAAATTGTAATACCAAAAATACCATGAAAGGTGACATGTTCCAAGGACTGAAATAATGTTTAAAACAAACAAATCAATCAACAACAACAATGCCTTTGTCTATAGAATGCCTGTTTGTCTTGAAATACAATGCTTATTGAAGAATCTATAAAAAGCAAAGGATTGTAATGGATTGAATCTATAAGGAAGAAAGTTCCTAAAACATATATCAAACTAATGGGTGTATTTGCACACTCAGCCAGGAAAACCTTTTACAGTGGCTGGTAATTGCTATAGCTTGCGACAACTGATTCTTAGATAATACGGATGAGCTGTGTCGCACACAGAATGACCGTCAGGATGTAATGAGGAGCAGAAATACAGATCAGTTTACAACCATGATGCAATCTAATCAAGATGGGTCTCTGATTAATATTTACAAGTACAAGCATCAAAACTATTCTTGCCACAAACATTACCATACAAAATACGTAATTTGGTTGAAATTGCCTTTACTTTCAAAAACATCTTAAGATTGTTTATTGAGTGCCATGGTTCTATAGCTTAAATCTTAGCATAGCTATTTAACACTGTCGCACATACAACAAATCTGCAGAAAAGACTGAAAACATCTTGGCAAAACTATGGAAAATCCCTATAAATGATAATGGTTACTGAAAAAAGTTGAAAACATAGTGGCAAAAGGAGAAATTTGTCATTTTAAGCAATTTCTCCTTTTGTCACCATGTTTTCAAAAGTTGTATGCTGAAAAGGTGTCAGAAAGCGTCTTTATGTTGGAAAGGGTTAAAGAAATACCATATACTATTTAGATCAGTTGTGGAATGAGAACTGTTTTAAAACGTGACTGCAAGTGGGAAAGGGTTAAATATTTTTTCTGAGATTATAATCATATTGATTTGAATGCCTCTACAGCAATTGAGAAATGAATTATGATGCAATTTGCTTCAATGCCGTCTCCCACTCCAAACTTTAAATCTCACGTTTCATCGGACATCAAATTAAGTTTAATATGTTGTAGGTATATCAGTGAGATAGAAGGCTTTCCCAAATCTCGGGCCACATCAATTTGAAACTCAAGTGACAATTGTCACTTGGCATTTTTGGACCTGCAACACTTGTCTCTGAACTCCTTGGCATCCACACCTTTACCACATACAAATCTACTGCTGACAACTGAAAGTCTTTATTGTGGCAAAAGGAGCAAATGCTCATTATGAGCGATTTTCTCCTTTAGCGGCAAAACTTTCACAAGTCAGTATGTAGTAAAGGGTTAAAGAATTTGAACGTCTCATGGTCTTGTTCAATTCAAACATGATATTTCAAGAAGCATTATAAATTATTTGAAACTGCCTTGAAAGCTTTCACTAATAAGTTAACAGAAAGTACTTATAAACATTGTCATTGTTCAATTTACAGATAATCTTACTGTGAAATGCCTTTAACCCTTTCCCTCATATAGACGCTTTCTGACGCCTTTGCAGCAGACAGTTTTTTGAAAACATAGTGACAAAAGAAGAAATTGGACAAAACGTGCAATTTCTCCTTTTGCCACAATGTTTTCCACTTTTTGTCATAGGTTATCCATTCAATTATGGAGATTTTCTATGTTTTGACAAAATACGTTCAAAGTTGTCTGCTGCAGAATTGTCGTATGAGGGAAAGGGTTAAAAAGGTTCATGTTGCATTTCACATTTTCCTCATGCAGATATATTTTGAAGCAGCTGTAGAAGATGATTTTTGAAAAGGAATAATTAAACCTGTTCAGCAATTTCTCTTATTGCCAACTCTTAGTATTCAATAATTCATCCTTTCATTTATAGAGATTTTCATTATTTTTTACTAGATGTTTTGAAAGTCATCCAAACGCTGCAGACTTTTTACAAGTGGGAGAAAGGAATTGTCTTCTGAAGAAGTTCAGCAAAATATTATTTAAAACAAGAGGGCCATGATGGCCCTGCCCTGGATTGCTCACCTGATTTTATATTTTTTTCACTTTAGCCATATAAGTCCCGCCCCCTGGTGGCCATAGTTTTCGACCAATTCAACATGGGTTGAAGGAATCTGATAGTGGCCATATAAGGAGAAATAGCCCCGCCCCCTGGCAGCCATGTTTTTGACCAATCAACATGGCTTGAAGGAATCTGATAGAGGGTCACCCAAGGAACATTGGCTTGACTTTTGGAGTCTCAAGAAGATCTTTTAAGTTTCCACTTTAGCCATATAAGGCAAAAAAGCCCCTCTCCCTTGTGGCCATGTTTTTCGACCAATCAACATGACTTGAAGGAATCTGATAGAGGGTCACCCAAGACACATTTCTACAAAATTATTTGAAAATCGGCCAATCAGTTTAGGAGAAGATTTTTTTATTTCGTTTGGTTGCCATGGAAACTAGAATTCTGCGTGGATCCCAAATATTTGAAGGAATTCTGGTGAGAACATTGCATGAGAGGATGCTTTCTGTAAAGTTTTATCATAATTGACCCGTTGGTTACAGAGGAGAAGATGTTGACGGACGACGCACTCCGGACAAAAGGCGATCACAATAACTCACTTTGAGCACTAAGTGCTCAGGTGAGCTAAAAATACTGATTCCAACAGTGCAGTTATGGAATTTAAGCCTCGTTCCATAAATATTCAAGGCAAAACTTGTGTTCTAAATTAGATGTTTGAAGTTTTACTAAGTTATATTCTCGCATTGGTAAAATATCGCCTAGTTTTAAACTGATGTCCTTTATAAATGATAATGATAAAGAATAGAAAACAATAAAGACAAATTTGATACTGTGCTACTCGTTGCAAATTAATCCAATACTGAATTTGTTCATCTCCTCTCCATATACATTTCACAGACTGTCATGCAATGTAGACATTAACCGTTTCCCACATACATACGCTGCAGCAGACGACTTTTGAAAATATCGTGATAAAAGGAGAAATTGCTAAAAACAAGCAATATCTCCTTTTGCCACAATGTTTTCAACTCATTTCAATAATTTAACTTTAGTTTATAGAGATTTTCCGTAATTTTGCCTAGGTGATTTCAAAGTCATCTGCTGCAGATTTGTTGTTATATACATTAGACCCTCTCCCAAATAAAATCCCAATTCGATGCATCTTTAGCAGACAAGTCTCTAAAATACAGTTGCAAAAGGGGGGAAATTGCTCATAATAAGCAATTTCTCTATTTGCCACATTTTTTTCAAAGTCGTCTGCTGCACTTTTAACTCTTTTTTTTAACTTTCGCTTTTTGATACTTTTCACATGTTTGCAAATATAGTTGTCTGCTGCATGCATTGAATATTAAGGAAAAGGTTTTCCATACATTTTCCCGAGCATTTCTTTCCTTTAAAGCAGCCGACTCTAGAAATAACATATCAGGTAAATAATTAAAGCAGCAGACATATTAGGCAGCTCGGAAAAATTGAGTACAGGCAAGGATTAGAATTCAATGTCATAGTGTTTCTCAAAGGTTCCCCGGAGACTGAAGGTGATTATTGAATTCGTTTTCTGCCTCCTTTCTATGTCCCTCGAGTCAGATCCAATTATGTAAGTTGTCTGTTATGTTGGTTGTAATATGGCAGAGTTATTTAATTGTCTGCTGACCTGGTTTAACTATCAGTCTATAACAAGTATATTATTGGAAACAACCAAGATTTATTATACATATTATACCCTTTCTTTATTCTCAGAGACCCTTAGCAATTCAATATGGTGCTTATTTATTGTACTGAACCTTTACAGACATACAATAAATTAGCAGCAGACGACTTGGAATACATTTGGCAAAACTAGAACTATCACTGAAGATGATAAATATCCCTAAAACAGCACCTTGACCTACACCATAACTTAATAAGTAAAAGGGCAATAACTCTGTAAAATAACATACAATTGTAAGACCTTTAGGATATGCACATCTCCTCTTGGTATAGAAGCTTCAAATTAAATTTTATTGAATTCCACAACAGTTTTACAAAACATTGTATGAAAATGACTGGTATTATGAGCAATTTCTCCTTTTCCAACAAGGTTTTCTCTAGTCCAAAAGTTTACTTTTAATAACAGAAATTCCAAAAAAATTCTATGTGGGAAAAGAAAGGTTTTTCAACTGTAGCTACAATATTTTGAGATATGCATATTCTTCATTTCTAGGGCTATATAACTCTGACGGACTCTTGTTGACTTGAAATCATACCAACAAAGTGGGTTAATTAAAATAAATTCAACTACTTTCACCCCTTTTCTCAGTGCAGACAATGTTTAAGTTATGAGACGCAGCAGGAAAAGACAAACTAAAATGCTCTTTATTACTTAATTAACTTTTTTCATCATCACAATCTTTTCTTTTGGTCTCAAAAGTTGTTTTTGTTGTATGTAACCTTATTGTCTTTTTAAAACAAGAGGGTCACCCTCTGATTTACTGTGGCCCTTTCACGTTCACCTGAGTACCATGGCTCTATAATAAGAACAGGGTTCTAGATAAGGGGCGTTTTGCATGTTCTAAAATCCTTATTCTTAAACCCTATGTTGTGGGTACTCAAAAGAATCGTCTCAGTGAGACGATTCTTTTGAGTACCCACAACATAGGGTTTGCTTTAATAATGAGAGAGAAATTGTGGGGAAAAGAGCTGAATACCCTTCCTTATCTGGACCTCTGTAAGAAGTTCATAACTCATAAATAAAGAAGTAATTGAATAAACATTATCCAAACAGTATAGTTTGCAGAGACTCCCAAAGATTTTTCTTAACCCTTTCCCACCTATAGACACATTTTGATGCATCTGCAGCAGACAACTATTGAAAACATCGTGACAAAAGAAGAAAATTGCTCAAAACAAGCAATTTCTGCTTTTGCCACAATGTTTTCAACTTTTTTCAGTATTTATACCAACAATTATCGAGATTTTCCATATTTTTTAGTAGACATTTTCAAGGTCATCTGCTGCAGATTTGCTGTATGTGGGAAAGGGTTAAATTTAGCATGAAGGTGCAGAGTGCAAAAGAGTTGAGACAATTTGTCTTGTTTGCATTTTGCAAAAGTGAAGACTTGGGTGATCCAATGCATACTACCATTTCACCAATGTCACTCCTGTCCACCCATAAGTTATAAAGATATAAATGCTTCTTCTGACAGAAAGCTTGAAGATTGTCCGAATCAGTTTTACAGTAATGTAACTTAAAATGATGCTGAACTAGTGTGGCATTACGCCCCCACATCGTCAGACACGGCTGTGTCCAAATCAGTTTTACCGTAATGTAACATAAAATGATGCTGAACTAGTGTGGCATTACGCCCCTACATCGTCAGATGCGGCTCTGTGTCCAAATCAGTTTTACAGTAATGTAACTTAAAATGATGCTGAACTAGTGTGGCATTACACCCCCACATCGTCAGACACGGCTGTGTCCAAATCAGTTTTACCGTAATGTAACATAAAATGATGCTGAACTAGTGTGGCATTACGCCCCTACATCGTCAGACGCGGCTCTGTGTCCAAATCAGTTTTACCGTAATGTAACTTAAAATGATGCTGAACTAGTGTGGCATTAAGTCCCCACATCGTCAGACACGGCTGTGTCCAAATCAGTTTTACCGTAATGTAACATAAAATGATGCTGAACTAGTGTGGCATTACGCCCCTACATCGTCAGACGCGGCTCTGTGTCCAAATCAGTTTTACAGTAATGTAACTTAAAATGATGCTGAACTAGTGTGGCATTATGTCCCCACATCGTCAGACACGGCTCAGTTGCATTTAACTATATATACTCTGAACATGCAAGAGTCAGCGGTAATTGGTAGCGTGGAGGATGATTTTATTCCACAAAAGATAATAGGTTAGTGTTACTGGTAATAAACGTCCAGAGAATCGGTGGTAATATTGCTATACAGACTGGATTTATATACGCATGACACACAAACATTGGACAACTTCACATAGCCACATTTCTTCCACTTCAAAGAAAGTAATTCTTAAATACTTCCCCCATAAACTCCCATGTTTTGTACACGAAAACTTATATTCATGAAACTGACCTGTTTTATTGAAATTGGGAAACAAAAACTGCTCTTGAACATTGTTTCATGTGAACATTGTATGAACTTTAGGTAGTTCATATACCAAAACTTAACCCTTTCCCACATACAACAATTCTGCAGCAGACGACTTTGAAAACATACCCGAAAAAAATTGGAAACTCCCTTTAAATGAAAGTACATGAATAAGTGCACTGGCGCGCCGTGATATAACTAAAATAATGTTGAAAACGGCGTAAAACCTCAATAAATAAAAAATAAGAAATTGCTTGTTTTGAGACAATGTTTTCAAAAAGCGGTCTGCTACAGAGGCGTCAGAAAGCGTCAATATGAGGGAAAGGGTTAAAGTTACAGGACATTTCAAGAACTGCCCAATTTGTGCTTGTCGAGTTATGGTAGTTTCGTAGTAAACAATGAGGGCTATCACTCTAGGGGTACTCAGTTTGAATATCCTGGCTTAGTCATTCATTCTTTCTGCTGAATGACAATGGTCATTGGTCTTCCTACAATGGGCTAAATAGTCTTTGTGTGAAGGTACCAATGACAGTTAATTTGCAAGAATGTTGTGTGGAGTAAAGCCCCCTTTACACGCACGGAGATGGTTGGCCGACCATTGAGCAATCCAAAATTGCCCAAATTGTCCCGATCTCTCAATCCCCGAAAAAGTTGTTTCTGTTTAAATGCTTGTGAGATCCTTGTGCACTTTTTGTGCAATCAAAATGCATTTTTTGTCAACTTCTGTGGCCATCTATAGAGATCTTGGAGAGACCATGGCGTTCATTGAGCGCTTATCAAGCGCTCATTGAAAGACCCTTGAGAGATCATGGTGAGATCTAAGAAGATTGCTGAGATATCTTCGAGAGATCAGGTGCGACAAAGAGAGATCTACGAGAGATCATTGGGAGATCGGAGATCGATAAGACCGTTGAGCGTTCATTGTGCGCTCCTTGAGAGACTGTTAAGAGATTGCTTCCCTCCGCGACCGTTGAGAGATTGTTTTGGACAGAATCAAAACTTTGAGGAGACCGTGGCGACTATGGAGACCACTGGAAGATCATTGGCCATTGCCAGGCGCTCATTGAAAGCTCGTTGAGAGATTTGTTCAGTTTTTCATCGTTCAACGGTCTCTCAACGGACGCCATCTCTGTATAAAGGGTCTTCCTTCAATGGGCTAAATAGTCTTTGTGTGAAGGTAACAATGAATGTTACTTATGCATGTAATGGTGCGAGAAAACCAAGAGCCACACTTTAGGTGAACTCAGGCTTCTATGATATACATAAATGTAAAACTGAACTCAAACCAAATCAATTCAAACTAATTAATGCTTCACCTCTGTATACATACAAGTACATCATCTCCAATACAGGAGCTGCTTTTGATTATTCTTGAAGCATACAATTTTGATATTATCATTGGAAAAAAAGCAAAATTTTGCTTATCATGAATCCTTTTTTTCTTTTCTGAAAAAAGTTTTAAATTTCCTCACAAAATTCTACCCTAATTCATCCAGATTTGCCATTCTTTATTACCCTTTCCCTCATATAGACACTTCCTGATGCCTGAGACTGTAGCAGACGGCTTTTTGAAAACATGGCGACAAAAGAAGAAATTTCTTCTTTTGTCACCATGTTTTCAACTCTATTCAATTATTGTACTTTCATTTAAAAGAAGTTTCCAAACAATTTCGGGTATGTTTTCAAAGTCATCTGCTGCAGAAGTGTTGTATGTGGGAAAGGGTTAAATTTTCTTTGAATGTTTTCAATTTGGAAGGCTCTTAAAGTCAAGCAGTTCAGTTTTCGGGTTACCAGTTGATACAATATAGGAGCATCTTTATGAAGGACATTTTGGTGACCTTGTGATGCATGTGAACAGCTTGTTCATTAATATCTGCCCTTATATTTACATTCTTTAGTTACAAAATGTCAATAAACTGCCAGACAACTGAAATATTATACTCAGAATCCCCTTACTTGTTTTATCTGCTTAACCCTTTCCCTCATATAGACGCTTTCTGACGCCTTTGCAGCAGACAGCTTTTTGAAAACTTAGTGACAAAAGAAGAAATTTAAATTGCTCAAAACGAGCAATTTCTCCTTTTGCCACAATGTTTTCCACTTTTAGTCATAGGTTATCCATTCAATTATAGAGATTTTCTATTTTTTGACAAAACATATTCAGTCGTCTGCTGCAGAATTGTCGTATGAGGGAAAGGGATAACTCTTTCCCACACACAAACAAATTTGCTGCATACAACTTTGAAAATATCTTTGTACAAATATGGAAAATATGTAAAAAAAATCAATGTAATTTATAGAGTGGAAAACTTGGCAAAAGTAGATATTGCTCATCATGAGCAATGTCTGCTTTTGCTACAAAGTTTTCGAAAGTTGACTGCTGCAGATGCATCAGATTGCTTCTGTAGTTGGGAAAGGGTTAAATAAAACAAGTAAACAAACATAACAGAAGATGTAAAGGGTTTAATAACTGTACAGAAAATCCATTATCCTTAAATGTTGTAATTACTTAATTACAACTTGGAAAATAAGGTGTATTTACAGATACTCGAGGAAATTATTTACTTTAATTGCATTATGTAACGATTACTAACACAAGCTGTCATCTATCGGATAATAATGGTTATTCTCCAAAACACCCTGTTTCTATTTAAACTCTCCTCATCTGTTCTTTCTGTTCAGATTGAAAAGCTTATATATATCATAAGATTCATCTGTGGATTTCATCTTTCAGGGAAAAAGTGTTATATTTTGAAAGAGTATGCATGATAAACAGCCAACACAAATACCATGGCAAGCAAAATTACAAGAAACCAATCCTCTTAGAGCATTTTGATGAATCTGCAGCAATTGACTTTTAAAAATACATGTAGTGTGTCAAAGAGAGCAATTGCTGAAAGGAATCCTTTGGCCATAAAGTCATAAATTTTCCTAAAAAGTAATACTTTTGGATCGACAGGTCCATCATTTATATTGAGGTATTTTCTGCAGCTGCAGATTTGGTGTAAGTCTAGTGGGAAATTGGTATAAGTCTAGAAGAAATTGTGTGTAAGTCTAGAGGAAATTGTGTGTAAGTCTAGTGGGAGTTCGGTGTAAGTCTAGTGGGTATTTGCTGTAAAGCCACCCTTACACTGGCATGAATTTTGTCCCCACAATGCCACATGCCAATGATTTAAGTCTTCATGAACGAGCGTAAGGAGTTTGTGAAGGGTGCGGGGGTGCGTGCCATGTCGTAGAGAGAATTTTGAAATTTTCTTACAATGTGCATGCCACTTGCGTGAACCATGGAGGACAACTCGCAAACTCGGCGAGAACACTGCCGACGGTGTGTGTCAATGCATGAACACTGCGCAAACTCGGCGCAAACACTGCCGACGGTGCGTGTAAGTCTAGTGGGAATTTTGGTGTAAGTCTATTGGGAGATTTGGTGTTAGTCTAGTAGGAATTTTGGTGTTAGTCTATAGTGGGATTTGGTATTAGTCCAGTGGAATTTGGTGTTAGTCTAGTGGGAATTTTGGTGTAAGTCTAGTGGGAATTTTGGTGTAAGTCTAGTGGGAATTTGGTGTAAGTCTAGTGGGAATTTAACACAGACCCTGCCCTTTCTGTGAATAGAAGACAGTTATCCTTGGCCTGTCAAACATTTCTGAAGGCCAACCTTTTCCATGGCTCAGCTCAAATGTCAAACTTTCCTGAAGGAGCTATTGGGTATTTAATGTACACAATGATCGACACTTGGCAATGAAATAGAATTGAAAGCTTACATAAAATGTCAATAATATAGTTAGGACTGGTGTTAATTAGAAAACAATGAGTTCTCTAAGAAATAGAAGTACAATAGATTGTTAGGACATCTAAAGTAATTTGTTATAGGCTCAAGTCCTATTCTCAATCGACATATTCATTTCTTTATTTCCTACAGCGTTTTTATATCTGAATAAACACGTTTGCTATATTCTTACAATTTTTAAGGTTTTTATCCGATATGCTGACAGATGCTTGCTCCCCCTGTGAAATGTGAACCTTGAATCAAGTTTGACCATGGTTAAACATGGTCAAAACATGGTTGTCTATGTTGTTCGTTCAGACTTTGACTCTGGTCGATTATAACCATGATTGACCATGATTTGACTATGGTCTGACTGTGGTAAATGACCATGTTTTCCAGACCATGAAACAAGGTCAATCTTAAACAGTAAAAACACATTTGGTAATAAATGTTGCATTGCACAAATAGTGTCTGTTTCTTACTTAAAATACAACAATTTGAAACTCTAAGCAGTTTAGCATGCAACACCGTGAGTACGGTGTACACCTTATGTATTGTCCATGACTGACTATGATTCATGATCAAGAGTCTTTGTTTGAATATGATTCATGGTCAACAGTAATTACTAGACCCTGAATCACAGTCAAGCATAAATATTTCACATACTTAATGTGCATTGCAAAGAATAAAGAGATGTTCAACGACATTTAATATTCTTAATGTGTTCTGTATCTGCTGTTACACTGCAAGAACTTTATAACAATTTGTTTTAAATATTAATGGTTTTATTTGGACTAAACAAAGTTTTGATAAATTGCCAAGTTAAACAAATATATCACTACAACATTTATTAAGGACACTTATAGAACACTTCTAGAACCATTTTTTTTAATAATTGCAACAACAACAACAGGAAGTTGAGATTTTAAATTTTCAAAATGGATGACAATGTGACATGTTAAAATTCTGGCAATGTTTTCACAAAACACTCTGTTATAATGGATTTTCATCAAATATTATGTACATAGTGATTTGTAAATAACTTTTGTTCTCATTCTAATGATAGAAGCAGATAGAAAAAACATAAAATGAAGATTTACAAGCACAGAATGGATTCAGAAATGGCAATGTATTCAATTTGATTTGGAAACACTTGACAGGTAAAACTTATATTAATGAATGTTTATTCAGTGTTATCATCTTTAGTGATATTTTACTCTTGTAATATGATTATTTTCTAGAACACTTTTAGACCTAGGCAGTTCCAGGCCCTGGCATTTTCAAATAATTTTGTAATTTACTACAAAGTCTCGGATAACCCTTTTTACGACTTAAAAAAAAAAGATTTAATTGCCATGAACAAGGTTTTAATTTTGTGTACATGTTATTTAATGAAACAAAATACCATGTTTTGTTCAATAAAGACCTGTAAAAGGGCTACTGAATTAATTTGGTATTATGAAACATGAATCGTGGTAATCAGGGCAGCAACAGATGACTAATTCTATAAAACATGTCAGTCTTAGGCAATGTTATTTTGAAATGCAATGAAACATGATTTATCATGATCTTTTAAAGAACATGGTCAAACCATGGTTGAACTTGCCACAAGGCTGCATTGAAGTGGACTATGAAACATGTTTGACCATGGTAATATAAAGGACCACGAAACCTGATTTATCCTGGTCTTAAGATCATGGTCAAACCATGGTTGACCATGGTACTAGGGCGGCCATATACCACGTGGCCTATGAATCATGTTTTACCATGGTATTTTTTTATGACCATGGACCAAGGTTAACCATGGTCTTTAAAAGAACATGGTTGACCATGGTCCCCAGGGTGGCCATATACCACGGCATGAAACATGGTCGACCATGGATTATACATGGTCATTTCGTGGTCAACCATGTTTTTAAAACATGGTCGACCTTGTTTAAAACATGGTCGACCATGTTTTGACCGCGTTCATTTCACAGGGGTAGACTGACGAGCAGTCTATCATAATATTTATTTCAGATAAATCCTTAAAACTTTTCCCTCTACTTTTCAAAACATATTAATTGTACCAAAACGAGAAATTGGTTATAATTAGCAATATCACCTTTATGTCGCAATGTTTTTAACTCAATTTAATAATTATACTTCCATCATCGAAGGTATCATTTTATTGTTATATTTAAGGTAAAACGTTGACCCTTTTCCACATACATCAAATCTTCAGTAATGACTTTGTAAATGTCTTGGTTAATAAATATAAACAAGTGGGCCATGATGGGCCTGGAATACTCACTGAGTTATGCCAACCACATTGTCAATCACAATAACACATTTTGTGGTCAGTTAAGCTATTACTAGAGCAGACTAAGTGACCTAGAATTTGACTGGACTTTAGAACCATGTTCAAACTTAGATATCATAAAAAAATCCATTCTGACAAAGTTTCAACATGCTCAAATTAAAACTACAGCTTCCAGAGTATAACAAATTTTCCTTTAATTTAGCCTAGTGACTTAATTAGGTTTGGACCTGACATGGCTCATATTCAAACTATGCCTAGATATCATCAAACATTTTGACAAAGTTTCAACATGCTCAAATTAAAGTTGCAGCATTTATAGAGTGTAACAACAAGACTTTCCTTCAATTTGGTCTTAAGTGACCTAGTTTTTTACCCGACATGACCTATATTCAAACTTATCCTAGTTATAACATCAAGACAATTATTCTACCAAAGGTTCAACATGCTAAAGATCAAAAAGCAGTAACAAATGCGGTCTCTCCAGTGTTAACAAGATTTTCCTTCAATTTGACATTGTGACCATCTTTTTGACCTGACATAACCAGTTTCGAACTTGGTAAAGATTTGATGGAGATGTTACATAATGTTCCGATTAACTTTCGTGAAGATTAGATGTAAAATGTTGCCTGAAGAGTATTAACAAGGCAATTGTTGATGACGCAAAACGGACGTCGGACAAAATGTGATCACAATACCTCACCTTGAGCACTTCGTGCACAGATAAGCTAAAAATCAATTTGAATAAAATTTCAATAGCTAAAAGGAATTGAACATTTTGTAGCAAAAGCTCATTTATAATGAGCAATTTCTTTTTTTGCAACAATGTTTATAAATGCATCTGTAAGTGAGAAAGGGTAAAAGCAGTGAATAAGTATCAGTTTGTCCTCTCTGTGACAGCAGTACAGCATAGTGTCCTGACAGAAACCATTAACAGTGTGTTAACTAATGTCTCCTATGTGATACTACTACAGTTAGATGACACTAGGGCAACCTCACAACAAAACACACAACAAATTATCATTATTACTGCAAAATATAGACATCTATTATCTTTTCTGCAACAGAAAAACGGTGTCTAGTAATGACCCAGCATGTTTTGTGTGTTTATTATTTTGTCTCCGTTTCTAATAAATAATTATGATCCATGTCACATAAAAGCCAACCTTTGGATTTTTTCACCCTTTCCCACAAACATACACTTTCTGAACCTCTGCAACAGACTGAACTTTTGAAAACATTGTTGCAAAAGAAGAAATTGCTCATAATGAGCAATTTCTTATTTTTCCACAATGTTTTCAACTTTATTCAATATTTATACATTCAATTATAGTGTTTTTCTATATTATTGCCAAGAAGTTTTCGAAGTCGTCCTCTCTAGATTTGTTGTATATGGGAAAGGGGATAACATATTTAAACTTTCAACATATATACAAATAACAAATGTTCTCTAGAGGCTTCCATGGTGCTTGCACAATTAGACGGCTTACAGAGTCGCAAAGTCCCGAAGGCCAGTTAATGTATGACCTAGACCCTATAATAACTTCATTGAGTAAACTATGTCAGTAGGCCACAATATGAACAAGAACATGTTTACAATCATATGATTGCAGTCAACCCATAACAGAAACATTTGATGCATTTGTAGCATCTTTGGTTTTTGCCAAGTTCTTGTATATTCATGGAAAAATAATAATAGAACCGTGATTTATGTTGGCCAAAATTAATTTGAAAGAATGTGTATGTAATAATATTAACATAAATGTTATTGGATGATTTGTTTGTATGGTATTTTTTTAAAAAAGTCTTTGGTACTCAGAAATCAGCCATTACTTCACTGAGACAGTTAGTTATCTTACATAAAGCAAGGACAGCAGAAAGTAAATATAATGTTAACTCTTTTCCAGATACAAGAAATCTGCATCAGATGACTTTGAAAAAATTATAGCGACAGAAACCTGAAAAATCTCCATAAATGATAGCTTAATTGTTCAATAAAATTGAAAACATTGTAGCCAAAAGGAGAAATTGCTGATTTGTATAACGAGCAATTTCACCCTTGGCCACAATGTTTTCAAAAGTCGTCTGCTGCTATTGCATAAATCAAAATGCGTCTGCAGGTGGGAAAGGGATAATAAGCAAGTTACTCAATCATAGTTAGTGTAGTTTTATCAAGTGTAACCTTCATATTTTTTTATACTATGCAAACTGTTTTTTATTGGTTTTTAATCCTTTTCCTCATATAGGCGCTTTCTGAAAACATTGTGACAAAAGAAGAAATTGCTCAAAACGCGCAATTTCTCCTTTGGCCTCAATGTTTTCCACTTTTCATCATAGGTTATCCATTCAATTATAGAAATTTTCTATGTTTTGACGAAATACGTTCAAAGTCGTCTGCTGCAGAATTGTCGTATGAGGGAAAGGGTTAATCCTTTTCCACATGCAACAAATCTGCAGCAGCTAGGCACAAATATAGAAAATGCCTATATAATATAAGTGTATTTATTGAATAAAGTTGAAAACATTGTGGCAAAAAGAGAAATTGCTCAATTGGAGCAATTTCGCTTTTTGCCACAATGTTTTCAAAGTTGTCTGCTGTAGATGCATAAAAATGCGTTAAAAGGGTTAATCAATCATCCCTTATGACACTTAAATATCTAAACTCTTTCAATGATAAAGACTGAGATTAACTCTGCAGCAGATAACTTGTGAAAACAATGTGTGAAAAGCGAAACTTCTTTTCCAACATTGCAAACAGTAAATTTAGACCACATGAAGGTGTGAATTTGTTTAATCAATATATACACAATAATAAAAGTTTTATGATTGTATTATCAAAGACTGCATGGGTAACACACTGTTTTAGTAATACAAGGATATGTTGACAATACAAATAAAGAGATACCCCCTATATTCCTGCAGTTTTATAATTGCTCAAGTGTTTGCCTGTGTCAATAAGATGCACTTGAAGTTTTGATAACTGTCTTAATATCAACAGAGAAATATTGCAAGATGAGCAAGTCAGTCTAAAAGGGGGCTCAATTTAAATATACACAGCCATAGATATTCAAGATTATATTTATTCTATCCATTAGGCCACACAGTACAGAAAATAACTTTGCGAAGACCAGTATAATCTGTTAAGTGTTCCTACACTTATTTAAGAGTGAACCTTTTCCAACCTGATTGTAGCTTTCTCATGCATCTGCAACCTGCAACTTTAAAAAAAGATGTGGCAAAAGTAGTAATTGCTCAGAATGCTTTTGTCACAATGTTTCCAACTCTTTTATTATAAGATTGAGATTTTGTAAGTCTTAAGCTTTATAATATATAGTTCAGATGTTTTCAAAGTGGTCTGCTGCTGATTTGGTGCATGTTAACACTTCCCCACAATTACCACAGATCTGCAGCAGATGGCTTTGAAAACATCAAGGTAAAAACACAGAAAATATATATATAAATGATAGTATATTATTGAAAACAGTTAACAAGAGGGCCATGATGACCCTATATCGCTCACCTTATTTAAGTTTTTAATCTATACATATAAGGAAAACAAGCAACCCCCTGGTGGCCATGTTTTTCAACGGATCAGATTTATTTGAAAAACCTTGGTAGAAGGTCACCCAAGGAACATTTGTGCCAAATAATTTTTAAATCAGGCAGGTGCTTTTGGACAAAAAGATTTTTAAAGATTATACAATGCACATATAAGGAAAACAAGCCCCGCCCCTGGCGGCCTTGTTTTTCAATGGATCGGTTTAATTTGAACAATCTTTGTAGAAGGTCCCCCAAGCAATATTTGTGCCAAATTATCTTTAAATCAGGCCAGTACTTTTTGACAAGAAGATTTTTAAAGATTTTACAATGCACATATAAGGAAAACAAGCTCTGCCCCCTGGCAGCCATGTTTTTCAATGGATCGGAAAAATTTGAACAATCTTGGTAGCCCAAAGGAACATTTGTGCCAAATTATCTTTAAATCGGGCCAGTACTTTTGGACAAGAAGATTTTTAAAGATTTTACAATGCACATATAAGGAAAACAAGCCCTGCCCCTTGTGGCCATGTTTTTCAATGGATCAGATTTATTTGAACAATTTTGGTAGAAGGTCCCCCAAGGAACATTTGTGCCAAATTATCTTTAAATTGGGCCAGTACTTTTTGACAAGAAGATTTTTAAAGATTTTACAATGCACATATAAAGAAAACAAGCTCCGCCCCCTGGCGGCCATGTTTTTCAATGGATCGGAAAATTTGAACAAGCTTGATAGAGGGTGCCCCAAGGAACATTTGTGCAAAATTATTTTCAAATCAAGCTAGTACTTTTGGTAAAGAAGATTTTTAATGTTTTGGCAATTTTCCCCTTTTCTGATGCCACAGCAACCAAAGTTCTACTTGGAATTAAATTCTTTAAACAACTTTAAAAGAGGACCACCTAAGGAACATTCCTGTGAAGTTATTTTGAAATCGGTCCATTTGCTAGTAGGAGAAGTCTTTTGTAGGAAATTGTTAACAGACGGACGTACAGACGACGACAGACGCCGAACGGCGAGTGAACACAAAAGCTCACCTCGCACTTCGTGCTTAGGTGAGCTAAAAACATTGTGGCAAAAGGAGAAAGTGCTTGTTTTGAGCAATTTCTTCTTTTGCCACAATGTTTTCAAAAGTCATCTGCTGCAGAGGGGTCAGAAAACGGGAAAGGGTTAAGTGTGTGTGAGTGTGCAGTACTTGACTCATAACGATCTACCAAGGAAAGAGTTAAAACCTTCATGATTCATGTTTTTTTTTTTTTATTATTTGTATTAAATGTATAACGGCTCAAAAATGAAATCTTAGTCATAATGGGGCTAAACACATAATCTTATTAGTACAGAATGAATTACTATAAGCTGTGCTCTACAAAAACCAACCTGAACCCTTTCCCACATACAACCATGTTGCAGCAGACAACGATGACTATAAAAACATCTGAACAGTCTTTTTGTATAAAAGCATAATTATTGAATAGAATAAAAAAAATTGTGGCAAAATATTTTCAAATGTCTGCCAGTGGGAAAGGGTTAGGGACATTTGTGCTCAATATGAAGTCAGATCATATACACACAGTTTTAATTGACTCTGCATTGGTCAGCAATTCCTGGAAAATTCAGGGAACCCATGGAAAAAAAAAAAAATGTTAATGTTAAGATGAGGTGTCCACAGAATCGTTCCGGGGTGTCCACATATAGACGCTTTCTGACGCCTCTGCAGCAGACAGCTTTTTGAAAACATAGTGACAAAAGAAGAAATTGCACAAAACGTGCAATTTCTCCTTTTGCCACAATGTTTTCCACTTTTTGTCATAGATCATCCATTCAATTATGGAGATTTTCCATGTTTTGACAAAATACGTTCAAAGTCGTCTGCTGCAGAATTGTTGTATGAGGGAAAGGGTTAAATGTACTGGGGTGTCCATAGAAATTTAGTATCAGAACATCCAAAAGTATCCCTCGAAAGTTTGTCTACAAACTCCAAATATTTTCCTTCAGGAAGAAATTCAAGACTAATGTTGTCTATATGGGGGAAAGGTAGAGACTGATATTCCTCATACCATCTAACAATGGCACTAAAACCTCAACTTGTATTTAGTTGGAATAGGTCTCTTGAGGAACATTTTCAACTTGTAAAGTGCAACATGAAAATTCCAGCGCTTCATAGAATATCATTGATTTCATTACCCTTCACCCTATTCACTGTCAACTCAGGTTCTAGACTACTTTCACAAATACGCACATTCTGTTTCAAATTCACTCAAAATGATATGCAAATGATTGATCAATTGATGGAAGCTGAATGTAGTTTTCACTTAATATTTCCGTCATATCATGGCGACCAGATCACCTACCAATGTGTTTCCTGCCTTTCTCACACCAGTTCTTCACAAAAGTCTTCCCAAGCGACTGGCTGGTTTTTAACAGAGACTGATATGATAGCCTGTTGGTGGAAGACAAATGACGCTTGTAAGATTGCCTTTTGTAAAGCTTGGCCATGCAGGGGTTCCAACTCACAACCCCTGAATTGAAATATTAACCTGGGCTGTTTCCGACTGTGTTACTGGGGCTTGGTAAAATGAAATGCCATTCATGTTTGATGTTTTAGATATTATTCCATGTGAATATGGATATTATATTTAACTATATCACATAACCAGAAAAGCATTTCACTATAATCCCTGATGTGAACGAAGACGGACAAGTAATTTAGGTCAAGGTCATCTAATTGCACCATCGAAGGATGAAGATATGATCTAGTAAAAAGGAACAAGTTGGCATTCCAGAACTGTTACTACGGTTCCAGTCAGTCTGTATATCTGCTGATTGTTAAACGAATTTGCACAACTTAAGATAAGCTTCTAACAAGCTAATATGGAAGTAATATATGAACAGTGTAGATCTTGATCAGACGTGTGCAGATGCTCAGGCTGATCTGGATCTCCAATGATCACATGAAGCCAAGTTATACCTTTTTTACACGGACAGGTTCAAATTATATGTGTAAATCATAACAGGAAAGTGTAACCTTGTTTGCTGCAGACGCCTCTGCAGCAGACGGCTTTTTGAAAACATAGTGACAAAAGAAGAAATTGCTCAAAACGAGCAATTTCTCCTTTTGCCACAATGTTTTCCACTTTTAGTCATAGGTTATCCAATCAATTATAGAGATTTTCAACTTTTTGACAAAATCTGTTCAAAGTCGTCTGCTGCAGAATTGTCGTATGAGGGAAAGGGTTAAGACAGTATTAAGCCTCATGGAAAACAATGTTGTATCAGAATTTCAAATCCCTTTTCTGTCATAATGTAAATGCATTCTGTGACATGGTGCATGCAGACGGCCCAGCAAAACATCTCATTTAATGATTGTCAGTGACTATAAATGCCTCTTTTAATCCTTTCCATGATAAAGGCGACATTCTGATGCCATTACAAAAGACAATTTCTGAAAACTATGTGGGAAAATTTCTCTTCTTTCGAATCATGCTTTCAAACTTGTATCAAAATTTACTTTCAATTTTTACAGATATTGCACATCTATTCTCAGGATATTTTTTAAAGTCAGCAACCCTAATAACATGAAGAGTTAACTCTTTTTCCCATTTGCAGAAGCATTCTGAAGAATCTGCCATGGACGACTTTAGAACATTTTTAAACTCTTTGCAGTAATGTAACACTCATTTCCATATTTTCGACAGTCATCTGCTAAAGAGTTGAGTATATTTGGACAATTTTTTACCCAATGACCTCAAAATCAATAGGCGTCATGTCATCTACTGATCACCCCCCAGCCTTCATGTCAAGTTTGAGGGCCATGGGTGCAGGCAATGTCGAGTTATCACCCCAACAAGGTTTTTGTGTTCACGGTCACTGTGACCTTGACCTTTGGCCCGATGACCTTAAAATCAAAAGGGGTCATCTACTGGTCAGGCCCAACCTCCAAGTCAAGGTTGAGGACCATAGGTTCAGGCATTGTAGTTATCAGAACTGTGACCTTGACCTTTCACCTGATGACCTCAAAATCAATAGGGGTCATCTAGTCGGGTCACCCCCAGCCTCCATGTCAACTTTGAGGACCATGTGCGCAGGCAATGTTGAGTAATCACTCGGGACAAGCGTTTTGTGTTCCAAGGTTGGTCAGTGACCTTGACCTTTGACCTGATGACCTCAAAATCAATGGGGGTCATCTACTTGTCACCCCCAATCCTCTATGTCAAGTTTGAGGGCCATGGGTGCATATAGGTCCAGGCATTGTTGAGCTATCACTCGGACAAGCTTGGTCACTGTGACCTTGACCTTTTACCTGCTTGCCTCAAAATCAATAGGGGTCATCACTGGTCACCCCAGCCCCCAAGTCAAGTTTGAGGACCATAGGTCCAGGCATTGTTGCTAATGAATCAGCAGTAGATGAATTCCAAAAGCTTTAATCTTTTCCTACATGCAGACACATTTTGACACAGACTGGATCTATGTACATCAAATTAAACAATGTAACAGTCTATATATAAGGTATGAAACCAATACTAACCCTCCTGCTGGAGTTAACCCTTTCCCTCATATAGACGCTTTCTGATGCCTCTGCAGCAGACAGCTTTTTGATAACATAGTGACAAAAGAAGAAATTGCACAAAACGTGCAATTTCTCCTTTTGCCACAATGTTTTCCACTTTTTGTCATAGGTTATCCATTCAATTATGGAGATTTTCTATGTTTTGACAAAAAACGTTCAAAGTCGTCTGCTGCAAAATTGTCGTATGAGGAAAAGGGTTAAGAGTTGCATTGACTCCAGTTGGTGGGCTCTTATGGTTTAAGCAAGGGTCAGACTGTGGCTGCCATTCTTATTGAGGATCCCCCATCCACAGGGGCATATGGCAAGAGGAGAAATAATGAGCATTTTCTCTTTGTGCCACAATGATTTCAACACTATCTGATACTTCTACTTTTATCCCACATTTTTCATATTTTTGCCTAGAGGTTTTCAGTCAACTGCTGTAGCTTTGTTGTTTCTGGGAAAGTGTTAATACTATGCACTTGTTCCAGTCATTCGAAATCATAATTTCACTTTTATCTTGCTCAGTATTTTGTTTAAATCACCGGAATTTTGTCATTTTAATGCAGTTTCAGAATTTCACATCATGTAATGAATAAATTGGCCAAACACCACTAAGCCAAGCTTTCAAACTTGCTTCTAGGCAAGGTCAAGGTCAGTCTGCACAGGATCTTCCCTGCCTGCCATCTTGTCATGGTAGCATTATAGGACCTGCATACCTCTGGAGAACAGTTTTGACAAAATTTTGTAATCGCCATTTACCCTTTCCCCCTTACAAATCTAACAAATCTGCAGCACTTTGAAATTGTCAAGTCCAAAATGTAGAAAGTCTCCATAAATGAAAGTATGATTATTGATTAGAGTTGGAATCTTATTATAAGCAATTTCTCCTTTTGCCACAATGATTTCAAAAGTCTTCTGCTACAAAGGCGTCAGAAAGCATCAATACGTGGGAAAGAGTTAATCTAACCCTTTCCCAATTATAGACACTTTTGACACATCTGCAGCAGACAACTGTTGAAACACTGGCAAAAGTAGAAATTTACCCATAATGAGCAATTTCTTCTATTGCCATGATGTTTTAAACTCTATGCAATAATTAAACTTTCAATGATATTAATTTCCAATTTTTGGGTATAAGATGTTTTCAAAGTCTTCTGCTGCATATTTGTTGTTTGTGGGAAAGTGGTAAAAACTCTCTGTTGGTTGGTTAACATTTTCCCTCATACAACAATTCTGCAGCAGACGACTTTGAACATATTTTGTCAAAAAATAGAAAATCTTTATTATTGAATGGATAACCTATGACTAAAAGTGGAAAACATTATGCGGCAAAAGTATAAATTGCTCGTTTTGAGCAATTTCTTCTTTTGTCACTATGTTTTCAAAAAGCCGTCTGCTGTAGAGGCGTCAGAAAGTGTCTAAATGAGGGAAAGGGTCAAGTCATAAACCACTGATTGCTATGTCAACAAAATATTGTTGTTCCTTCCAGTAAACAATTGGAATGATTCTAAACACTCAATGCAATAATATTTCATATCTGGTTTGGGATGCAGTCGGCTATTAGGCATAGAATTAAATCAAATTGGAAATATTTCATTTGATAAGGACTTTTTGTTCAATTTGATTCACATGAAATTATGAGAAAAGTATTCAATGTTTGTTTTAATTGATTTTCTGTGAGTTTCATAACAATGCCACTAAATTATGAAGAATGTCAGTGAAATTTGTCAAAGTCTCTGTCAAGCTGCGACAGCTAAGTTAGTAACACTGAGAGCTGTCAATACCAGGGTTGAGAGTTTGAATCATGATAATTGACAAATTCATTTCACACCTAAAGGCTAAAAGTCAATGTGGGAATGCAGGGATTAACCCTTTCCCTCATATAGACGCTTTCTGTGGCCTCTGCAGCAGACAGCTTTTTGAAAACATAGTGACAAAAGCAGAAATTGCTCAAAATAAGCAATTTCTCCTTTTGCCACAATGTTTTCCACTTTTAGTCATAGGTTATCAATTATAGAGATTTTCTATCTTTTGACAAAATATGTTCAAAGTCGTCTGCTGCAGAATTGTCGTATGAGGGAAAGGGTGAATGTGGTGTGGATTACAGGTCCTGGAGGGGGAAAACCAGAACACTCGTAGGCAGGCTAGCTCAAGCTGCTGTGATATATAACAGAAAACTGCTGAAATTGTGTAACACCAAATAAAGAAAGGTGAAGAAATTATTAAAGATATAAATTACAAGACTTGAAAAATTACTCATTATGTTCAATTTCTCTTTTTCCCACTATGTTTTTAACTCTTCAATAATTAAGTATACTTTTGTTTATAGATAATGTCGATTGTTTCGCCTAGATATTTTATAAAGTAGATTAATTGCTGCAGATATTTTGTTCTATAAGAATAAATTATTAATTTTAAAAATAATTACCTCTTCAGGGATCTCGTTCAGTTTATCCAAATTTCCTTCAGTTTGGATTTTAATTCCATCAGTATATTCCATATTAAATATCAGTATAAAGTACACTTAACAAATGTTTACTCCATGGACATACGACAGTCATAACATGATGAGGTCAATATAACTTTTCATAGATTTAGATATAAAATATACAATGCTGATTTCAACCCTAATTTCTTGCAATAAGTCTGCAACAGGCTGCCCTTAAAAAAAATGTTATATGAAAATGAGCAATTGCTCACATTGAGCATTTTCATATATTCTCAAAATGTATTCTAGTTCATTTCAATATAATTTTTTCTATAACAGCATAATCAGGTAAAGAGTCAATTTCAACAAAATTCCATTAATCCTTTAAAATCACCTCTACAATCTTAAATATTTTTATTCAATGTGACATGTTATTTCAAGGGGGGCGAGATGGCAAACTCAAACATTTACATAGTGATAGGTTAAAATCGGCTATATGCACTGCTAATCTTCTTACGTCCACTTTACGGCCACTCTACGTCCACTCTACGTCCACTCTGTCCTCTGTTTGGCCAGTCTTTTCTCACAGTATAACAGTAATCACACATTCACCTAAGCACAATAGCCCACTTAACTGGTACCTAATTCCTAGACAAACAACAGTAGGATTATCCTCACCCTTGCATCATTGAAACCCTTTCTATCATCACATCATCTATATCCTCATAATTATTTATCATCGGCTACCTTAACCCTTTCCCACATACAGACGCTTTCTGACGCCTCTGCAGCAGACGACTTTTGAAAACACTGTGACAAAAGGAGAAATTGCTCAAAACAAGCAATTTCTCCTTTTGTTACAGTGTTTTCAACTTTATTCAAATTATTATACCATTAATTATTTATAGAGATTTTTCACATTTTGCCAAGATGTTTTCCAAGTCGTCTGCTGCAGATTTGCCTGTATTTGGGAAAAGGTTAAACCTTTCCCACATACAAACAAATGTGCAAAAGATAATTTTAAAAACATCAATGCAAAAGTATGGAAAGTCTCTATGAATAAAAGTACAATTATTGAAAAGAGTTGAAAATCTTGTGGTAAAAAAAGAAGTTATTCATTATGAACAATTTCTTCTTTTGCTGTAATGTTTGTATGCTGAATTATGCAGGCTGGGAAAGGCTGAAATGGTTACCTGATAATAAAAATGTTTTATTTGGTTTTCTTTCAAAACATGTAAGGAAGTAAGCATTTAATATCTGGAAAGTTGGACTGTTAACCCTTTCCCTCCTATAGACGCTTTCTGACGCCTCTGCAGCAGACAACTTTTTGAAAACATAGTGACAAAAGAAGAAATTGCACAAAACGTGCAATTTCTCCTTTTGCCACAATGTTTTCCACTTTTTGTCATACTCACTGGTTATCCATTCAATTATGGAGATTTTCTATGTTTTGACAAAATACTTTCAAAGTCGTCTGCTGCAGAATTGTCGTATGAGGGAAAGGGTTAAGCTGAAACTTGTGGGAAAAAAGCTATTGAGAAATGTCTTATTTTTTCCACAATATTACCATAAGTCATTTTACAGTCACCTTAATAGGGATTAACAATTTGCTTTGAGTATCTATTTAGCGATCAAGTTTCACCTGGAAAATAAGAGGCATAGTTTTGATACAGATGTAGAACCAAGCGCTTAACCCTTCTCCACATACAGTTACACTTTGACACCTCTGAAGCAGACGACTATTAAAAACACTGTGGCAAAAGGAGGAATTTCACATCATCAGCAATTTCTCCTTTTGCCACAATGTTTTCAACTTTATTCTATAATTGTTTTTTCATTAATAGTTTCCATATATTTTACTAAATATCTCAAAAGTCGTCTGTTACAGATTAGTTGTATGTGGGAAAGGATTAACATGCCTACTTTGCGAGTGAGACTGGGTGTCCCAGGCTTGAACATGTTCACAGCAGTCATGATGGTATACCCATGGGCAATGCACATTTTCTAGCTTATTTTGTTATTCGTCCAAATCTCTAGAAAATTATCGTTTTGGCTTAAAATTTATGCTGAAATAGAAAACCTGAGTGTCAAACAGTTTGGATCTCAGATCAGGCCGCACATTTTGATCTAGATCCAAAGTGTTTGCATAGGTCATCAACAGCTGACGAAATCCAGCACAAGCTTGCAAGAGAGTAACTTAACTGGTAAGTAAGGGATCATAGATAGTTAACACTTTCCTCCCTGCAGGCACAATAGCCGCAGATGACCTTTGAAAACATTGTGGCCAAAGGTGAAAATGTTTAACATTAAAGCTATCATTTATGGAGATTTTTCAGGGTTTTGTCAATATGTTTTCAAAGTTGTCTGCTGCAGAATTGTTGTATGTGGGAAACGGTTAAGCATCTTTTCCGTAATCCAAATTGAACTGTAAGACAAATTTTATAAAAGAGTTTGTTCCAGTTGGTAAATACATGACTCTCAGTCTCAGCTTTGCCCAACGTTAGTATTTGTTGATAAAACTGGGCGTATATAATATAACAGAGTGACCAGATGGTAAACAGAGTTTGATCTGACCGCATATATGACCTGCTGAATGGGACATTATGACAAATTGTGAACTATAGCGGTTCTTGTAACATGTGTAGACTCAACAATTATGGATTATTTATCCTCGCCTTAATGCCAACAAGATCTTATTACATTTAACAACAAGAGGTATTTACATCTATTGGAAAAATACGATGTGATGTTATTTAGACTTCAAATTTCTAAATGTCGCAAGAAATTAATTAAAAGTCTGGACAAAGATCAGTATGATTTTGACACAATATATCTATCTATAAAAGGTAAACACTTTTCTGAAATCTGCAGCTGACAACTTTGAGACCGTCAAGGCAAAATTAAGGAAAATATCTAAAAGTGAAAGTAAAATTATTGAATAGAGTTGAAAGCATTGTGGTAAAAGAAGAAATCAACTCATTTGTGTTGCGCAATTTCTCCATTTGTCACAATGTTTTGAAAAGTCACCTGCTGCAAATTCATCAACATGCCTCTGCATGTGGGACAGGGGGTTAACCTTTTCCCTCATATGACAATTCTTCGACTTTGAACATATTTTGTCAACAAATAGAAAATCTCTTTAATTGAATGGATAACCTATGAATAAAAGTGGAAAAACATTGTGGCAAAAGGAGAAATTGCTCGTTTTGAGTAATTTCTTCTTTTGACACTATGTTTTCAAAAAGCCGTCTGTTGTAGAGGCATCAGAAAGCGTCTATATGAGAGAAAGGTTAAAGCTGATGTTATAATTCTCTGGTCGACTTTTGTTATACTGAGTCTTTCTTCACCAGTTCATATTGACATAGGTATGTTTCAACCTTTTCCCACATATGACAAATCTGCAGCAGAGGACTTCGAAAACACCTGGGCTAAAATGTAGTAAACCTCTATAAATGAAAGTTTAATCATTGAATACAGTTGAAAACATTGTGGCAAACAGTGAAATTGCTCATCATGAGCAATTTCTCCTTTTGCCACAATGTTTTCAATGGTAGTCTGCTTCAACGGCATCAGATAGTGTTTGTATGTGGGAAAGGGATAAGAGAGTGTCGGTCTGTATAAGTCAACAAAAGTAATGTGGACAAAACATTGCCAATGACTTAACAAACAATTGCTATTGGATGAATTCATCCTGTATTTTCTGCCACATGTAGAGAAATCGTTGCTAAAAAGAACATGGCGCTAAAGCACACCATAACTGATGGCTCCATTTTCTTATTTTGTTCAGTTTTACATAACATAAATGTAATACCTATCAACTTTGTAGTGATGCATCAAGGCGAGCAAAAGTCAAATAATCTGCATTATATCATGATTCATTCGGCATTTGAAAAGACACCATATTCTGATACCAAACCAGATGCATGTCGTTAAAACTTGGTCTTTTATACAATAAACTTGATTTAAGGCCCTAGCTGCCAGGTAGAAATGGAGGCTATGGTATTAAATGTATTAAAGCATACTAAGTGTAAATCCCTAAGTATGCATTTCATCCAATGCCTGTATACAATATAAATTGGTCTTTGTACTGAGGAACAAGAGCGCCACAGAGCGAAAGCCAATGCTCCTCTGTGTTTTCTATGTCAAATATGGGGCATTACTGAGTAAAGACTAATGCCAGAGTTATGTGTATTGGTATACACATGCAAATTGTCTCGGGTAACATGTGTACCAAGTTTCATTTGAAAGTGTTGAATGTTTTTTTGACCTGGGCAAGGTTAAAGTTTTAGCATGAATTTCAACGTCAAAAAAGGGGCAAAAACTGATAATTATTAAAGCCAGAGTTATGTGACTTGGTATATACATGCATATTGCCTTTAGGAAGATGTGTACCAATGTTTCATTTAATCAACTTAAAGTAAAAGTTTATAAACCCTTTCTCATATACTTTCGCTTTCTGATTCTTCTTCAGCAGACGACGTCTGAAAATGTTGAGGCTAAATGAGAAATTGCTCATGATGAGCAATTTCACCTTTTGCAACAATGTTTTCAACTTTATTTAATAATAATTCATTCATTTATAGATTTTCCATATTTTTGTTTACATAATATGTTATCAAAGCAACTGTTGCAGATTTATTGTATTCCAGAAAGGGCTAAAAAAAAAACACTTCAAAATGGCACATATCAGGTAATTGGATAGAAATAAGCTATTCCATTGAAGCTTTGGTCTTTTTAAAATTAGTAATTTTTCCTATAACTCTTCCAACAGTGTCAAATATGATGCTGAGCAGTTATTTTAGGATGTTAAAGTAGATCTATCTAGGTCTTTGCAATCCTCCCTGGCAGTCAGTTATGGAGAGGGCTAAAAATCCTGGGATTGTAGGTTTGAACGCCAGCCTGGCCATCCATTAGTGCTAATGATTGATTCAAGCAGCACCGTTCTTCTTCAACCAATGGGCTCAATAGAATAGGTAGGAAGGTAGCCAGTTGCCTGGGAGGAATGTTGTGTAGGGTACTGGTAAACGCCAGGAAAAACATGTTATTGTGAATTCAGGCATCAGCAATATAACTGAAAATAGTTTAAAACAGCATTAAATCCAATTCATCAACAAGCTTCCCTGGCAACAAGACATGAATCCCCTTTTTTCAAAGAGAAGCCCAATTATATTATTTCCAACACTTCAGCATAACCATGGATTTGTCAGCCGATCAAACGCTGTAGCAGTAAAGCCATTTCAATAAAAATCAGATAAGCATGGAATTAATGTTGGAATTACGTCAGCTATTGACTAACCGCAAAACATGTCTTAAAAACCAAATAAATCATGCATCGTAATGAAAGAGCAAATATCTGCAGATTCCCGGATCAAAACTTGTGCGCCGAAAAATGCAAACAAGCATGAAGCATGCACATTTTTCCCTGAGCTAAATTGGATTTAGGCAATTTCTCATTTGTTTTCATTCAGCTGCTGCTGAATTTTCCAAGTAAGCAGAATATTAAAATACACAACTGTATTGGGAAAACGACTGCAGAATTTTTGCACACTCTCATAGAAATCACGAACATTTATGAATGCTTTCACCACTGCAGATGCATTTTGATGCATCTATAGCAGAAGACAATTGTCACAATGTTTTCAAATATATTCATTAATCAAATTCCTTGATGTTTGCAAAATTGTCTGTTCCGGAGTAATGTTGCATGTGGGAAAGGTCTAATCCTTTCCTTGATGGCAAGGGTATATTATACTTCTACAGCAAATACTCTTTGCAAACATTTATTTTAATCCAAAGCTTCTTATTCCATCTCAAAAGCTTCCCTTTGTTTTCTGTAGATATTTTCAAGTTGGAAAACATATATGAAACCATGGTTAAGTTGCTAATTTTATTAGATCCCTGCATTTCTGCTGTTGTAATAACATAAAATTTTATTTTCATGTCTTCCTATTTCTTTTTTTTCTCTATGCTCAACATATTGTTCTTTTCCAAGGCATATTTCCTAGCCTCGTACTGGTTTGTTTACCCAGGGATCATGAATAAGTGAACTGTCAAAATCATAAATATTTGTCTTTCCAGAAGCATGTTTTCAACAGTAACTGCGTAATTACGAAGTTATTCACACATGACATTTGCCTATTTTGAGTATTCAATAAGAATTGGTGAACTATTTTACATTGTTTTTTTGCGGCTGTAAGTTAAATGTTTTCGACCGCAATTGAATCCGACTAAAAAAACACGACAACCGTTATCACAAACGAACGTATTTGGGTAACTCAGATACAAAGGTCTGCAGAAAATTAAGATAAATGTATGGTTGGTTCTTAATGGCTTTAATTGTTACCTTTCAGAATCAAGACGTTTTATAGCCAAGTCATAAGGCAGACTGACATACTTGCTTGAAGAACTGTCCAAATTGAAAATATGTAGATTTTGATTAGAAAACTTAGACAAATAGAATAATTAATTTGTATGAATTGAAATGTAAAAGAGAGCATAATTGAAAAAGGACAGATAGCTCGAAAAGAGCAACTTGACCATTTCTAAAATTGTCACTTACAGCTGACATGTCCAAAATATGTTCATTGATGATAAGGGAAAAGCAGCAGCCGACAATATAAATCTAATGTAATTAGACCTTTCCTTTGTCAGGCAATTTAATAAGTATCTCAAATGTCTGAGACAGACTACAGATTATGTTTTCTGCAATTACGCCTAACAGACTTCATCACATTTACATTCTTATACCTTTCATACAAAATAACAAATCTGTAGCAGAAATATCAAGGCAAAGAATGAATGAATGAATGTATATTGTTTTATGGCACATCGACAGCTAAGGTCATTTAGCGCGCAATTAAATTTAATTATTCATGATCCCTGGGTAAACAAACCAGTACTAGGCTAGAAAATGTGCCTTGCCCAAGGGCACTCCACCATGACCGTAGTGCCGCGACTGGGGATCGAACCCGGGACACCCGGTTTCGAAATCCCCGTCGCTAACCACTCGACCACAGCGGATTCCCTCAAGGCAAAGAACAGTGAAAGAGCTGAAAACATTGTTGCAAATGTTTCTGATTTGAAAGACTGGCATATCATGTTAAAAGATGAAGTCCTTTTTTAGGGTTCATGCATGTTGTCACTATGACTCTTTCCCACATACAATAAAACTGAAGCAGAGAACTTTGAAAATATCTAGGCAAAAATATGGAAAACCTCCATAAATGAAGTATAATTATTGAAGTGTTGAAAAATTATTTTGTTTGGCAATTTCTATTTTGCCACATCGTTTTCCAATGAATTTTGTTACATATGTATCAAAATGTGTTTGCATGTGGAAAATGTTTAATTTTAGGGCCAATAACTGAAAGGCCGTTATTTACAGCTTGAAATATGAGTCTCCGATTCCACTGATGTGCCAGTAATTAATTCTATTTCTACTCTGAATTCTTTACTTTCTCTCTCCAACGGTAGATACAGTAACATTATCATGTACCAGATAGGATACTTTCAGATGCATCTGCCTTGAAATAAACTCAGTAAACGTTTAACATCATTGAAAATAAAAATTGAATTTTAATATATCTGATATAATGTCCGGAAAAGTGAAATTGCTCACCGTCTCTCCTCATCTTACACAAATATTTCTTCTGTTGTCTGAGGCAAAGGCTAACCCTTTAACCCTTTCCCTCATACAGCAATTCTGCAGCAGACGACTTTGAACTTATTTTGTCAAAACATAGAAAATCTCCATAATTGAATAGATAACCTATGACAAAAAGTGGAAAACATTGTCGCAAAAGGAGAAATTGCACGTTTTGAGCAATTTCTTCTTTTGTTACTATGTTTTCAAAAAGCCGTCTCCTGCTGCAGAGGCATCAGAAAGTGTCTATATGAGGGAAAGGGTTAACACCTGCTAACTTATTCTGATACATACGCAGCAGACAACCTTTTAAAACGTTAGAGTAAAACAGAACATCTCCTTTTGCCACAAGTTTTTAAAATCTATTCAATAATCATACTTTCGTTATTTCTACCTGGAGGTTTTCAAAGTCATCTGATGCAGACTTGTTGTATTTGGAAAGTTCTTTTTGTGTCACTGAGATGGCAAAATCTGTTATTTTAATGCTATAAAGTAAATAATAAATAAAAGTTTATACAACAATGCAATCGTCAAATAACAGTTATCAGATAATGAATCAATAGTAGAATGCTACCTTTTTCCTTAATTTCCCCTGGAAATCGTCCTTTCCAATGGCATAACAATTTGTCTGTATACAGACTGGTTAAGGGTATTGTGTCTGCAGGTCAGAATGGCCTTCAATAGTAAATGTGTCTGAATGGAAATTATAGACTTCTACAGTCTTCTCCTTAAGTAATGACAAAAGAAGGGCACTCTTATTCTTCTTGCAAGATCTCAGAATTTAGAGGTATTTTGATCAAGCTTCAGCATTTCTTTCAATTTCTTACCTCTTAACCCTTTCCTACTTACAGCAAATCTGCAGCAGACGACTTTGAAAGCATATCACTCTGACAAGCTTTTGCATTCAAGGTCACTGTGGCCTTGACCTTTGACCCAAGGACCTCAAAATCAAAAGGGGTCATCTACTGGTCAGGCCCAATCTCCAAGTCAAGTTTGATGACTGAAACTCCAGGCATTGTTTAGTTATCACTGACAATCTTGGTCACTGTGACCTTGACCTTTCATGTGATGACCTCACAATAGGGGTCATCTACTGGTCACCCCCAGCCTCCATGTTAAGTTTTAGGGTCATGGGTGCATGCAATGTCGAGTAATCACTTGGACAAAATTTCACATTCAAGGTCAGCGACCTTGACGTTTGACCTGATTGCACAATCACTAGGGGTCATCCACTGGCCACCCCCAGCCTCCATGTCAAGTTTGAGGGCCATGGGTGCAGCCAATGTCGAGTTATCACTCGTACAAGCTTTTCACGTTCAAGGTCACTGTGACCTTGACCTTTGACCTCAACATCAATAGGGGTCATCTACTGGTCACTCCCTGCCTCCATGTCAAGCTTGAGGGCCATGGGTGCAGGCAATTTCGATTTATCACTTGGACAAGCTTTTCAGATTAAAGGTCACTGTGACATTGACCTTTGACCCATTTACCTCAAAATCAATAGGGATCATTTACTGGTCAGGCCCAGCCTCCATGTCAAGTTATCACTCGGATAAGCTTTTCAGGTTCAAGGTCACTGTGACCTTGTCCTTTGAACCAATGACCTCAAAATAGGGGTCATCTACTGGTCACCCCCAGCCTCCATGTCAAGTTTGAGGGCCATGGGTGCAGGCAATGTCCAGTTATCACTCGGACAATCTTTTTGCATTCAAGGTCACTGTGACCTTTACATTTGACCTGATGACCTCAAAATCAATTGGGTTAGTCTACTGTTCGTCCCCAACCTCCAAGTCAAGTTTGAGGACCATATGTCCAGGCATTGTTGAGTTATCACTTGGACAAGCTTCGGTCTACCGACGGACCAACATACTGACCGACATGTGCAAAGAAATATACCCCCTCTTCTTCGTAAGTTTAAATTTGTAGTTTTTCCTGTTTTCAGTGTTTCCTGGTTAATTCATCGGCACTGCATGTAACCTGTATTTTTATGCTGACACAAATTCACCAGTTGTAACTTTCCCTGCAACCCTGAGCGCCAAGGTTGTTGTTATTCATTGACGTTGTTTACCCTCGCACTCGGCAATGTAGCCATTTAGCGAGCGCCAAGGTTGTTGTTGTTCATTGACGTTGTTTACTCTCGCACTCGGCAATGTAGCCATTTGGCGAGCGCCAAGGTTGTTGTTGTTCATTGACGTTGTTTACCCTCGCACTCGGCAATGTAGCCATTTGGCGAGCGCCAAGGTTGTTGTTGTTCATTGACGTTGTTTACTCTTGCACTCGGCAATGTAGCCATTTGGCGAGCGCCAAGGTTGTTGTTGTTCATTGACGTTGTTTACCCTCACACTCGGCAATGTAGCCATTTGGCGAGCGCCAAGGTTGTTGTTGTTCATTGACGTTGTTTACTCTCGCACTCGGCAATGTAGCCATTTGGTGAGCGCCAAGGTTGTTGTTGTTCATTGACATTGTTTACCCTCGCACTCGGCAATGTAGCTATTTGGCGAGCGCCAAGGTTGTTGTTGTTCATTGACGTTGTTTATCCTCGGACTCGTCAATGTAGCCATTTGGCGAGTACCAAGGTTGTTGTTGTTGTTTACACTCGCACCGGCAATGTAGCCATTTGGTGAGCGCCCAAAGTTGTTGTTGTTCATTGGTGTTGTTTATCCTCGCACTTGGCAATGTAGCCATTTGGTGAGTACCAATGTTGTTGTTGTTTACACTCGCACTCAGCAATGTAGCCATTTGGCGAGCGCCAAGGTGGGAACCCATTAATACCACTTTTTTTTTATTAAATCTTTGGTGTGATCAAACCCTGGTCTCCCGCTACCAAGGCGGACACTCTAACCACTGCACAATGGAGACAGTAACTTAGCAAGCAAATTATGAATGAGTGTCCTATAGGATCCTGTGGATCAATGTTATCAGGTGCTAATTAAGCCTTTTCTACATGTAACAAATCTGCAGCAGATGGGTTAGAAACATCAACGCAAAAAGACAAACAATCTCTTTAAATGAAGAAATAAATACTGAAAAAATATAAAAATATTGTAGCAAAAGGAGAAATTGCTTATCTTGTCACAATGTTTTCAAAGTCGTCTGCTGCAGAGGCGTCAGAAAGGGTCTATATGTGGGAGAGGGTTAATTAATTAAGGTTCTTTGACATGGAGATAAATGACTCAGTTGACAGCAAAGGTCAAACTGACCAAATTATCTATACTATATCCCTTATAATCTATCGATATACCAATAAAGAATAGTAACAATCAATCTGTTTTGTGAACAAGAGGGCCATGATGGCCCTGGATCGCTCACGTTTTTTTTCACTTTAGCTTTATAAGCCCCACCCCTGGCAGTCATAGTTTCAGACCAATCAACTTAGCTTTAAGGAATCTGATAGAGGGTCACCCTAGGAACATTTCTACAAAATTATTTGAAAATCTGCCAGACACTTTTGGAGGAGAAGATTTTTTTAAGTTTTCACTATAGCCATATAAGGCAATATAGCCCCGCCCCCCTGGCGGCCATGTTTTTCGACCAATCAACATGGCTTGAAGGAATTTGATAGAGGGTCGTCCAAGGAACATTTCTACAAAATTATTTGAAAATTTGCCAACCAGTTTGGGAGAAGAAGAATTTTGAAGTTTTTTTCGGTTTCGTTGCCATGGTAACCAGAATTTTGCATGGATCCCAAAAATTTGAAGGAAATCTGGTGAGGTCATTGAGAGGATGCTTTCTGTGAAGTTTCATCCAAATTGACCCACTGGTTACTGAGGAGAAGAAGTTGACGGACGACAGACAAATGGCGATCACAATAACTCACCTTGAGCAAAGCTCAGGTGAGCTAAAAATTGCTCAAAACTAAAACTATCACTAAAGGTGATTAATACCCCCGCCACAACCCCTGACACATATTATATCTCACAGTATTATCTTTGACTCAGACAATTTGAATATCAGTATCAAAAAGATGATATCAAAAAGCAATATACAAATCTAATTTTAAAGAAATTTTGTCAGGAACACTTTCTAATGCATAAAATACAATCCGCATAAAGTACTATTTCCTCATGAAATAAGTTTTGATTTAGTTTTCTAGTTTCAGAAAACAAACAAACAAGAAGAAAATGAACCACATTCTTTATTCAAAGAGTAACAAAGTTTTTACTGTAAACTACTGAATATTCGCGAGGACCTATTTTCGATATTTATCATGATTTTGATATTTTGATATTTTAATTTTGAGAATAAGTAGCATTTCACTTCTGATCGATATACATTTTCGCAAGGTATTAATTTCGCGAGGAGATCAGCTAGCGAATATAAGGGAATATAAAATCCTTACGTAATTTAGGTAGTTTACAGTAGCTATAATGTAATATAATATCATGTTCTACCTCTTGACACTAGCACAGCTTCTTGAAGGGAACAGCACCAGACACAATCAAGTGGTCACTGTAGTATGTTGGAATGACATGACGCACCAGATTAGATTTTAAGAAAAAAAATCCTATTTCAAGGTCAGAGGTGAAGGTCACAGGGACATGAAATTTGCGTCTTGCACATCTATTACTCCTGACTATGCTCCCTTTTCTAAACTATTTTTACAAGGCGTCTGTAACAGAAATGTCTAACACTGTCTGGATCACGGTATGGCTCTTTCTCACCCCACAGCAGACAACATTTGAAAACATTGTTTCTAAAGGAGAATTTGCTTATCACACAATATTTTTAAACTTGATTCAATAATTATACCTTTATAGCATGAGAGTTTCCATATTTTTGATCAGATGTATCAAAAATTGTCTGCTGCGCCAGATTTGGCGTATGTGATTAGGATTAACACTTTCCCACATACAGCGAATCTGCAGCAAACTACTTTAAAAACAGCTAGTCAAAAGTATGGAAAATCTCTACAAATGATAATATAGTTATTGAATAGAGTTGAAAACATTGTGGCAAATGGAGAAATTGCTCCATTTGCCACATTGTTTTCAAAAGTCGTCTGCTGTAGATGCGTCAAAATATGTCTGCAAGTTGGAAAGGATTAAGGCTGTGAAATGAATCAGGGTCAATGGTATGTAATAGATATTAGTGGTCACACACATAATACAAACTTGTGGACCGAAATTGAAATTTTAGAGATAACAGCTGTCTAATTAAAATTCCACCAATGTTAGCTTCATTATCTATATTCCTATAAACCTCTCTATATACCTGTGTTGACTCATTCAGCCCTTCTATATCCATATAAGACATTATTATTCCTCATCGGCAATTTACTGGATTAAAAATTTATAGCAAGAAGGCAATGGTGTGACTAATACATTAACAGCAATAAGGCAACGGTGCAACTAAAAGAAAGGGAAAATCGCATGCTCTTGTACACCATTGTGTCACCATAATTTATATGCTTGAAGATATGTCAAAAAACATAATTGAATTTAAATTAGCCCCCTTTATACCCACAGAGATCGTTGGGCGACCATTGAGCGATCCAAAATTTGCCCAATCTCTCAAAGCCTAAACAAAAATTGTTTCTGTGTAAATGCTTTAGAGATCCTTACGCACTCATTGTGCAATCAAAATGCAATTTTTGCCAAATTCCAAGGGCGACCATGATGTTCATTGAGAGAGCTTATAGAGCGCTCATTGAAAGACCCTTGATAGATCAATGGATACTAAGCCTCCTGCGGCGACAACTGGTAGTTTGCCGAGCACTTGTTTTGGATAAAGAGAGATCACGGGAAGATCTAAGGAGATCGCTGAGACATCAGGTGCAACAAAAAGGGATCAATAAGAGACCGAAAGAGATCGCTGAGGGATCATGAAGAGTTCCTTGGGCGACCAAGGAGATAGTTGAGCAATTCTTGGGCAACAGGGAGCCTCTGGGTATATATATTAAAAGTTTGTGGTGATCTTGCATCAGTCTCTGACAAGCCAAGATGAACATTCAAGTGATGATACATGGTGCAAATCTATTAGGTCACCAAGCAATAATACAGAACCAGTTGGCCATTGAAGGAGGAGGCAGAGGCGCATAAGGAGGAGGCAGAGGCGCATAAGGAGGAGGCAGAGGCGCATAAGAAGGAGGCAACAAATCTGGTGGGTCCACCCCTGGCTGAAAGAAGATGCCGTTTGGTGACTATTTCAACTACCTGTGCATGGAGCCTACTTCCATTGCAAAAGCTCTGAGAGATCATTTGGAGATCAGTAAGACCATTGATCGCTCATAGGGCGCTCTTTGAGAGACCATTGAGAGATTGCTTCCCTCCACGACCTTTGAGAGATTGTTTTGGACCAAGTGAAAACTTTGAGGAGACCGTGGCGACCGTGGAGATCACTGGAAGATCATTGAGAGACCATGGCAATTGCTGGGCGCTAATTGAAATCTCATTGAGAGATCTGGTCATTTTTTCATCATTCAACGGTCTCTCAACGGTCACCACTTCTGTGTTGTGGTTCAACTTTTACGAAAACTTCATTGTATCCAACAGTTCTTGGTTTTTCAGAAATGCCACAAGAAGGTTACAAAACTCATAAAAGCTTTTCAGAAGGCCTGAATAAATAAGAAATTTAACCATTTCCAGTCATCTTAAGTCTAAAATAAAAGTTCAGCAATTTATAGGTTAGCATAAATAAATGCTGAATAATGCAAGCATCACCATCACAAAATAAGAGAGAAAAGATCGAGAAATAATGAAAATCCCTGTCGAACAGATACTTAATGATGGTAAATTACAGAAGAAATGTTTATTTATAATAACCAGACTGTCATTGAGAAAGGAATATGATCAATCTAAAGTGTTCACCATATTTATATCTTGTCATATTTCTATTGATTGTGTTCTCAGAATTTGGGGAGGAGAAATAAGGCTTGATTCTTTCTCACATACAACAGTTCTGCAGCAGACTTCACTTTGAAAACTTCTCAGCAAAACTATGGAAAATCTCTTTAAATGATAGCATATATCTATTGATTGGAGTTGAAAATATTGTGATAAAAGAAGAAATTGCTCGGTTTGAGCAATTTCTACTTTTGTCAAAATGTTTTCAAAAGTCGTCTGCTGCATGTCTGTATGAGGGAAATGGTTAACTCTTCCTAAGATGCAGACACATTCGGACACCTCTCAAGCAGGTAACTTTTAGAAAAAGAAGATGTTATCAGAGAAGTCTACAGCATGCAGAATTGTTGTATGGGGGAAAGGGCTTTAGCATTCTAATCATTTGCATTTGAGGTGATTTACATTCAAACAGCTAACTTTCTTTCACTTTGTTTAATGTTTTTTCAGTGATGTCTGCTTTAATAACATCTGAAGAAATATGTGTTTTATCTTCAAAACTCCGATACAATTATAAACAGTCAGAAAAGGAGAAACTTTTGAGGAATGTCTCCACAATGCTAGTTCCTAAAGATACAGTCACACCGAAGCCGGACCCAACACGGAGCTCCTCAGATTAACACGGAACACCCCAAATCAAGAGATATCTTGGTCTGGGATGATCCTGGGTGAATTAAGTCGCAAAACATCGTCACCTCAGACCCAACACGGCACCTGTGACAACCGATAAACACGGAGCCTACCCGGATCTGACCCTGGCAGCGCCACAGATCCTCCCAGATCAGCTACGGACTGTCCCGGACCCAACACTTACCGCCCAAGATCAGCTACGGACCAAATATGACATGCCGGATTGCCAAGGATCAACAAGGTGCCACTACGGATCTTTCGGGAGCCAACACGGTCACTACACAGACTGTCCCGGCGGACCACCCAGGATAAAAAAAATCCTCCAAGACGCTCCCGGATGACCACGGCAATTTTTAACAGTTTAAAATTGCTGGGTTGGTGTCCCGGACCATCAGGAACCATCTTTAGTCCGGGAGGTCAGTGGGACTGGGGCTTTAGGCAAAATGAGTAAAATGATGTCTGATGTTTTATACATCTGTTTCAGACTTTTTAAAACATTGTGGCAAAATAAGTATACTTCAATTGATCGCCATTTTTCCAGATTGCTGTCAGGGAAGTCCTCTGCAGCAGATTTGTTTTTGGGAAGGGTTAACCCTTTCCCACATACAACAAATCTGAGCAGACAACTTTGAAAACTTATATACAAAAATGTGAAGAATCTCCATTTAATGAGAGTTTAATTATCAAAAAGAGTTGAAAACATTGTGGCAAAAGGAGAAATTGCTGTCTGATGCAGATGTGTCAAAAAACGTCTACATGTGGGAAAGGGTGAAGTGATTAAAAGTTATTGGAGTCTTGACACAGGTCTGTAATCCAATATTAAATGTCACTGTTAATCCACCAGGATAATCTCTCACTTTAACCCTTTCCCTCATATAGACGCTTTCTGACGCCTCTGCATCAGACAGCTTTTTGAAAACATAGTGACAAAAGAAGAAATTGCACAAAACGTGCAATTTCTCCTTTTGCCACAATGTTTTCCACTTTTTGTCATAGGTTATCCATTCAATTAAGGAGATTTTCTATTTTTGGACAAAATACGTTCAAAGTCGTCTGCTGCAGAATTGTCGTATGAGGGAAAGGGTTAATCTCCTTCTTGTCAGGGAATTGCATCAGTAGACCACTTAAGTAAAAGTCCTTTGCTTTCTATAAGGCACTTACTTGATGTGATTTGTTTTAACCCTTTCCCGCATACAACAAATCTGCAGCAGACGGCTTTGAAAACGTTCATACAGTGGCATGGAACATCTCCATAAATGAAAGTTTAATAATTGAAAAGAGTTGAAAATCTTGTGGCAAATGGAGAAATTGCTTGTTTTGAGCAATTTCTCCTTTTGCCACAATGTTTTCAAAAGTTGTCTGCTGCATGAGCGTCAGAAAGCATCTTTATGCGGGAAAGGGTTAAAGTAATTATAACGCTCTGAGACCATGTAACATCTGAAAAACATGAAATTTGGATTGAAAATCTTTTAAAAAATAGTTTATTATGAGTAAATTTCACCTTTTCCATAAATGTTTTCAAAAGTTATCAGATGCAAAGACTTCAAGTCATCTGTAACAGAGAAATGATTAACTAATTTCATATTTTGAAGAAAACATTTGAAACAGTGACAGCAGAACTTGTATCTTAAATTCAACAAGCAAAGTGCAAAGTGTGCGGAAATATTGCTGCAATTCTGCTTCATTTTTTTCTTTTTAACAAAGAAAAATGTCATGTTATGAGATGAAAATATCAACTTTAAATTTGAGAAAAATTAATCCCAAAAAACCCCATGATATGCACTAAAAACTGTTTGATCTTGGAAGACAAAATATCTTCGGTGTCCTGTGATGAGCGGAAACATTGAAAATAAAGGCATCACTTAAGAAATCTTTAGTTCTGTTACTACCATTCAGTAACCTCTAACAGTTTTCCAACTTCTAAGCTTGTTTTTATTTTTATTTGATGTTGTGTGATACAACATATTCAACAATGAACACTTTTGTTTTTAAGCTCGGGACATTTGCATGGTTTAATTGCACAAGGTGAAGAGTAAAGATTTTAATCCTGTTGAATTGTCAGCAAGAAAATGACTTTGACATTCTGAAAATGCAGTTTTTCTCCTCATTTTTTCTTCCCAATGCTGCATCCTTTAGCACCCAATCAGTTTTCAATTGTGTTATTTTCCCTCCACATATAGTGAAAAACACAGAAAACATCTATAAATGAGGGTATAGTTACTGAAAAAATTGATAGCCTTGTGATAAAAGGGGAAATTGCTCATCATGAGCAATTTCTTCTTTTGCCACAAGGTTGTCAAAAGATATGTCTGCAGAGACGTCAGAAAGGGTCTATATGTGGGAAAGAGTTAACAATTACGTGCAGACCAAGACAAGTGCACATGAAAAACGGTAAGTTGATGTATTCAGTTGACACTGTCACATTTCAATGAAATGTGGTTAACTTATTGTTAAGTATTTTCAATGCCATCTATTAACCCTTTTCCTCATACGACAATTCTGCAGCAGACGACTTTGAACATATTTTTTTAAAACATAGAACATTTCTATAATTGAATGGATAACCTATGACTTAAAGTGGAAAACATTGTGGCAAAAGGAGAAATTGCTCTTTTTGAGCAATTTCTTCTTTTGTCACTATGTTTTCAAAAAGCCGTCTGCTGCAGATGCATCAAAAAGCGTCTATATGAGGGAAAACGTTAATTGTCAATACCAAATTTTCCAGTCTGACATTAGACACAAACAACTGCAACAGGGTTAAGTCTTTCTGTTATGTGAACTATTAGTCAATATTGGTCAATTTTGGATAATTCAAGGGCCATAATCCAAAAGTGCTTTGTGAGATTTGGCTGGTTATCAGACTTGGTCCGAACTTTATGCCCACAAGCATTCACCAAGTTAGGTAAACAAACATGTTCACCAAGTTAGGTAAACAATTAGGATCAAAACTGTCGAGTTATAGAGCAGACAATGCTAATTTGACCAATTTTGGGTAGTTGAAAAAAGGCCATAATCCATAGGCATCTTGGGCAATTTGGGTGGTTATCGTCGCGCCAATGGCCGAAACATTATTTTGCCCACAATCATATCCAACAAGTTTCGTAAAGATCTGATGAACACTGTTTGACAGGGTACAATGTTGATGTTGAGTTTGTCACCCACCTGCTGCATGCGTTCCCATAATACAGCTTGTCTGTCGAAGGGCATATAAGTTGGGAGAAATTGTTCATGATGAACAATTGCTCCCTTTTGCCTGTCATGTTTTCAACTTCATTCAATATTTGTTCTCCAATTTTCAGAAATAGTTCCCTATTTTTGCCTATATGTTTCCGATGTTGCCTTTTGTATCTGTGAAAAAGCTGAAACTTAAACCTTTGCTGGTGGTTTTGGTAAGATATTAAAATGGGAAAATTGCAGCAATTGTGACAAGTCACTTCCTATGCATTGATGTATTTGTCGCAGACAACTTGTAGAAAGTATCTTTTCTATAAATATTTTCAAATTAGAAGACTGTAAATTCTTATAAGGAAAACATTTAAGCTTTTGTAAAGATATTAACCCTTTCCCTCATATAGACGCTTTCTGACGCCTCTGTAGCAGACGGCTTTTTGAAAACATAGTGACAAATGAAGAAATTGCTCAGAACGAGCAATTTCTCATTTTGCTACAATGTTTTCCACTTTTAGTCATAGGTTTTCCATTTGATTATAGAGATTTTCTGCTTTTTGAAAAAATATGTTCAGTCGTCTGCTGCAGAATTGTTTGTATGAGGGAAAGGGTTAATATTCTTCAATCAAAACTACAGATTTTCATCCTTTTTTTGAATCCGAGGTTGGATCATATGAAAGCAAGGGGGATTTTGTTCATTTTTGACATGTGTTGAAATGCTGCAGGGCAAAAATTTCTCCTTCTGAAATGTTGAATGTTACCCTCCCACTTTTGCGAGTCTTTGTTTGAGGACATCTAATCCTTTACATGAATGCAGACTGGTGTTGTATTTTTTTTTATCCCATACAGCAGATGCATGATTATTAAAAACTCTTGAAACTCATAGGAATTATTTTCATAACGTTTTAATTAATTATGTTTTTACGAAAAATAGTTAATAACGAAAAAGCGAATTTTCATAAAATTTAACCTATCCATGAAAATTTGAGATCGGAAAACTTGAAAAAGTGTTGATCTCTTCAGGGTCCCAAGATCTTTAACCCTTTCCCTCATATAGACGCTTTCTGACACCTCTGCAGCAGACAGCTTTTTGAAAACATAGTGACAAAAGAAGAAATTGCACAAAACATGCAATTTCTCCTTTTGCCACAATGTTTTCCATTTTTTGTCATAGGTTATCCATTCAATTATGGAGATTTTCTGTTTTGACAAAATACGTACAAAGTCGTCTGCTGCAGAATTGCTGTATGAGGGAAAGGGTTAACTCTTTCTCACATAAAGACGCATTTTGACACCTCTACATCAGACAACTTTGGAAATGTTGTGGCAAAAGGAGAAATTGCTCATAATGAGCCACTTCTCCTTTTGTCAGAATGTTTTTAACTCTTAATAAATAAACATTCCCTTATAGACGTACATTTTCCATATTTTTGTCTAAATGCTTTCATAGTCGTCTGCTGCATATTTGTTGTATGTTAGAAAGGGTTAAATCCAAAATGCAATAGTGTTTCTGTAACAGGAACCTTTTACAAACTAATTGACCAATTTACCGTTTCCAGTCAGCTGGGTGACTAAACACAGTGGTGATATTATCACTGGAAACTGAAATCCTGCAAAATTTATTGAATTGAATTATAGATTATTTTAATTCAAGGTGCATCAATATAAATTTACAATGATGACTTTAAACCCTTTCCCACAAACAGATGCTTTCTGATGCATCTGCAGCAGATGACTTTTGGAAACATTGTGACAAATGTAGAAATTGCTCAAAACAAGCAATTTCTCATTTTATCACAATGTTTTCAACTCTTTTCAGTAATTATACCTATATACATTTATAGAGATTTATCATGTTGTTTACTAGATTATTTCAAAGTTGTCTGCTACAGATTTGTTGTATGTGGGAAAGGGTTAATAGAGAAGCAATGATAAGACTCATACTGGTGCACTCAGGACAGCCATTTGAATCTGAAACTGTTCACCGTGTCCTTGCAGTCGCTTTTTGACACATTTGCAGCATATGACATTTGAAAGCAATCTTGCAAAAGGAGTTTAAATATGCTCATAACAAGCAATTTCAGCTTTTGCCACAATGTTTCCAACTCTATTCAATAAATAAACGTTCATTTATAGGATTCCTAATATGTTAAAATTTGCCTGCATGTTTTTAAAGTCGTCTGCATCTGTGGTTTGTTGTATGTGGGAAAGGGTTAATCATGAGTAGGTTAACCCGTTCCCTCATATAGACGCTTTCTGATGCCTCTGCAGCAGACGGCTTTTTGAAAACATACTGACAAAAGAAGAAATTGCACAAAACGTGCAATTTCTCCTTTTGCTACAATGTTTTCCACTTTTAGTCATAGGTTAAAATAATCCATTCAATTACAGAGATTTTCTATTTTTTGACAAAATATGTTCAAAGGGTTAATCATGAGTAGGTTAAGGGTAATGATTTGGAACAAAATCTGAAGGGGTTAATTTCAGATGGAATATTTTTATGGCTTCCTTAATTAGTGCAAAATCATCTTTTACACACACTCTTGCAAGAGAAGAATTGCTAAGAATGATTTCTTTGTTCTGTAAATTTCATGGCTTAATCAGCATTTGTTGAAATTCTAATGTATGATAGAAGTTGAAATGCTAATGTATGATAGAAATTGAAGGAATCTTAATGTGTTCTGTGACTATTTTGCTATTTTGCTGAAATTTATCTGGTTCCCACATACAGTAAATATGCAGCAGACAACCAATATCTAGGCCAAAATGAGAAAATTCTCTTAAGAAATTATTTATTAATGAATGAAAGTATATTTATAGAAAAGAGAAATGTTTTCAAAAGGCATCTGCAGAAAAGGTGTCAGAAAGCATTATTCTGTATGTGTGAAAGGGTTATTTGAAAAAGATAATGTAACTAATCTTTACCATTTCCATGCTATCAGATAAATTTAAAAGCCTCCATAGCAGACTACTTTTAAACAAGAGGGCCATGATTGCCCTGGATCGCTCACTTGTCAGAATTATGCCAACAGCATAGTCAATCACAATAACTTATAAAAAAATTGTAATCAGGAAAGCAATAACTAGAGTGTTAACAAGATTTTCCTTCAATTTGGCCTAGTGACCTAGTCTTTGACCGGACTACAGTCATTTCCAAACCTAGACTAGATAACATCAAAACATCCATTCTGACAAAGTTTCAACAAGCTCAAATGAAAAATACGGCTTTCTACAATGCTAACAAGAGTTTCCTTCAATTCGGCCTTGTGACCGGACATGACCTATATTCAAACTTAGCCAAGATATAATCAAGACAAGCATTCTGACAAAGTTTCAACATGCTAAAGATAAAAATGTGGCCTCCAGAATGTTAACAAGATTTTCCTTCAATTTGATGTTGTGACCAACTTTTTGACCTAACATGACCCAGTTTCAAACTTGGCCTAGAAATCACCAAGATAACTATTCTGAAAAAGTTTCAAGCTGCCGGAGCAAAAATTAAGTCTAGTGTTAATAAGATATTCCTTCAATTTGATATTGTGTCCTAGTTTTTGACCTCACATGACCCAGTTTCAAACTTGGCCAATATTTGATGGAGATGTATGTTTTGATAAGCTTTCATGAATGTTTTAGATGTATAATGTTGCCTGTAGAGCAAGCAGAGCTCCGGAAATTTTGAAATCTCAATCAATCCGGCCAAAATTACATAAACAAATTTTAAAACACTTTCAGATAAAGGAACAAGAGGCAACATGATAGTTCAATTACACAACAGGGCAATCCCATCCTGAAACAAAGTGTTGTTACATTTATACAACCTTCACTTCAAAAGACAATTGCAGAGTTGTCTGCTTTAATAAAATCTAAAGCAAGAAGTGTAAATATATATCTGGAAATTTGACTTTCAAACATTGAGGGAAAATAATCTTTATTTATTCCTTATGTGCAATGTACCTTGCACGCGATGTTTTCAAAAGTCATCTGCAAAATCATCTGAATTTGAATTCATTGAGAAAAGAGTTAAAATTAAGCCAGCAAACAGCTGGAAGTTCCACTGATCATGATGCAGACATGTAAATGAACGACCCAAATCGCAGGAAAGCCAGACATTGTGGAGCTATTCCCATTTTAAAATAAACTAATTTAAATATCATTGAAAAAATGGTTTCCTCCAGATTTTGAAAAGTGCTAAGCTTCCTGGAAAACACAGCAGATTATTCAATACAAACAATGTTTAAAAGTAATCATGTTAAATTCATGGAATAGTCCGGCCCACCTAATAATTCAAAATCAGGAAATAATCATGAATATTTCTAAGTCTTTCTGAAGGGACATTAAACCATGGCTCATTCATGCTTTCCTTTATTGTTAATTCAAAAGTGAATCCAGCCTGAATATCATCCTATTTTAACCCTTTCTCTCATATAGATGCTTTCTGACACAATGTTTCCACTTTTAGTCATAGGTTATCCATTCAATTATAGAGATTTTCTAAATTTTGACAAAATATGTTCAAAGTTGTCTGCTGCAGAATTGTCGTATGAGGGAAAGCGTTAAGGTTCAAACTTGCAAACAACTACAATCAAATAAGATTAACCCTTTCCATCATATAGACGCTTTCTGACACCTCTGCAGCAGACGACTTTTTGAAAACATAGTGACAAAAGAAGAAATTGCTCAAAACGAGCAATTTCTCCTTTTGCCACAATGTTTTCCACTTTTAGTCATAGGTTATCCAATTGAATGGATAACCTATTTATTTAGAAAATATGTTCAAAGTCGTCTGCTGCAGAATTATCGTATGAGGGAAAGAGTTAAGGAAGATAAAACAATTCATTTTGAGCACAACCTTCATTTTCTTAATCAATTGATTCAAAAGGTTGTTGAACGGAAAACTGTCTGCACTTATGGCCAGTTTGTGTTTAAAATACATGATACATCATTGAGAAGTTCCAAGAATTTAAGCAATAGCAAGTTTGAAAGAGTAAGATCAGCACATTATTAAGATATTTTGCATGTGTACTGTATTTGAATCTCTAAAATCCAAACAATTGAAACTGCTTCAGTGATATCTTGTTTCATTTCTTGTTAACAATGATGTTTCAATTCATTTTCCTTCAAAACCATCCTTAAAAAAATAACGTCATGTGATTGTTATGGCCTCTTCCAAAACCGTTAAAACACAACGAGGCAACAATGTTGAAAGAAAGTGATACCACTAAGCAACAATGACATAGTGTTGGCCCTTCTAGTCCCTTTGAATGTAGATGTATCTCCCTCTGCAGTTGATAGGATATGGCATCCCGCTGAAGTTTCCAAATAGTGAGGGTCCGAAATTGGGCACAACTCTTTGTCCAAAACATGAGACTAAATCACCGGCGCATTATTCATGATTACTGGGTGACAATACAGTACAAAGCTAAGAAACGTGTCTTGCAAAAGGACAACACAATAATGACCACTGAAATTGGGGATTGAGCTCGGGACGCCCAGTCAAAAATCACGCCCTACTCATAACCACTTGTCAGATTCCCCCAATTTAGATCTAGCACCTGTATTAAAAGGGCAATGCACTATAAATGTATCGGCCTAAAACCATTTGCAGTTGAATGATTCAATAATGATTCCTATATTCAAATCTGTCCCTTATCTTATCCCACATACAGACACTTCCTGATATCTCTACTGCCGACTTTTGACAACATTGTGGCAAAAGGAGAAATTGCTCATAATAATTAGAGTTTCCATATTTTTGACAAACTGTTTTCAAAGTGTACTGCTTCAGATTTGTTGTTTGCCAGGGACAGACAGGGATATACAACATCAGCACTTTTACCATTTTGACAAATTAAGTGTTTCCAGACTAAAAAGATCAATCAATATAGATAAATTGAAAAACAACAAATTCAGAACAATCATCTAAACAAATAAATTGTTCCAAAAAAAGATTCTAAAACTGAACAATTTGTGTAGAATTAAGAAGAAATGATGACACAAGTAATTTCACCACCAGACAGAACTTGACAAAGTATAACCGCAGGCTAAACAGATCAATCAGAGAAAATTTTCCTTCAACTAAAACATCAATCAATGAGGAATTTTTAAGACTGGTCCATGTCATATAAAAAGTAGAAAACATTGTGGCAAAAGGAAATAATAGCAATTAATATAAAGATGACTTTTCAACAAAAAGTAGGAAAATGAGAAACTGTGCCTATGCTAAAATAACTTTCCTTTCAAGACTTTTCTCCTTATTCTTTACATTTTCAAATTTGTAAATCAGGTCAAAGTTGAACAATTTGAGAACTAATTAAAAGGGCTTTCTGCGTCACATCCAATGGTCCTCAATGTATTTTGTCTCAAAGTCCTTTTTCTCGCATACAAACAAAAATAAGGATTTTCACTATTAATGAAAGTGTTAGCATTGAATCGAGTTGAGTTGAATATATTGTGTATAAAATATACTTGGGGCTTTCTAAATGTAAGATATTTTTAATCAGATGTTGAATTCAAAGCAGTAAACTCTAAAAAATAATATATCAGGTTAAATGATACTGCACCATTTATCCAATATACACCCATGGGTTTAAGAACAATCAAATTAGCAAAACTAATTAAACAATATGAGGAGAGAATGAAGCGGTGGGTTTTGATGCTGGTAACCTTGATGTGGGTTTTCTCACCCTGGAGACTCTGGGAAATGATGCAAGGAGGGACAGTGAAGATTGAACGTAATATAACTTGATTCAAGGACAGTTGGCTGGACACTAACATTACAAACAGATCTGATATTCCGTCAGCATCATTCAATCCCCCCAACGATTTGGAAATGTTCTCTGTTGCAAAGTTGTAAATCGTCGTCTGTATCAGGGAAAGGATCAGATTAAAGCCAAGCCAACGTATTCCAGGCCAAATCACCAACATTTGCACCCATTTTCAATGAAGTACGCGTCAGTTTATACAGTGGAACTGGGTCCAAGCTCATTCCATTTCGAGGGCTTGGCGTGAAACGGTTGTAACTAAAATTAGCATTTTTTTACCAAGGTTAATCACCTCGCCATAAAGTCTTTATAATTGTTAAATCATTTTTCTTGGTAAACAATGGAAATTTAGGTGCCATTGCTCGTTCTGAGCAATGGCACCTAAATTTGTATTGTTTACAAAGGGGTCAAAATTGCCCCTAAACCAGGGTTTTCAAAATAGGTTTTTAGTTACAACCGTTTCACGCCAAGTTCTCGATTTGATTTCAACAAAAATAATAATATCCTATTCTAAAAAAACAGGTTGAATCCATCAAATAAATATTTCTACTGCGATAGTTTCAAAGGTTTTTAGAATTTAGGAGACAATGGAGAAGTTCCTGAAACCTAGAAAACCCTCATTTAGCCATGTCAAAATAAATGAGAATGATTTTTATGGATCATTTAAATTTCACCCACTGGCAAACAAGAGGCCAAAGAAATTTCAATCGAAGGCTGAAATTACATCATCATTTCGTTATTATTGACTATTCACACACGAGCTTAATTTGAAATTTTTATGGCAGCCTCTTTAAGAAAGGTAATCATGTTTTTTCAGCTAGGTTAACATCCAACCAAAGGGCTTGTTACTTTTACTGGCAAAAATAATTAAATTCACAAAGAAAGATATATTTTGGAAGAGATGGTGTCAAATGACTTAATTTGGCTGTTTAGAGCTCATTCGGTTACAACAATGCTCTTTGACTTTAGTGCAATCAATGGCCACACATTTAATATCAATTCCCATGATTTTGTGATTGTATTTTAACAATGAGATTTCTGTTAGAGCAGTATCAAACTTTATCATGTGATATTAAGAAATTATTGCTCTCATTTCATGTATGTTTCTCAACCAAATGATATTTTTTTGCAATCATATCCTTATCCAAAAGAAAAAACGCAAGCTTAATTAAAATTGTGGCAAGGTCACAGCAAGATTACCATCGCAATCATAGTAAGTTTAAGACAAGTTTAAGCATGCTCACTTTTATTAAGATTTTGCAAGTTTGCAATTGATACAATAGAAAAATTAATTGCGAGCTTGCAAGATTACACAACCATTATGTTGCCTTCTGTGCTTTTAAGGATGCTTAAGAGTGCAAGCTCGCAATTGACACAATAGCAATCTTAAGATACTTGTGACTTGCATTTTAACTATGTTATGATTATGCAAGCTTGCAAGCTTGCAAGCTTGCAACCCTAACCCTTTCTCACACACAACAATTCTGCAGCAGACAATATAAATAATCTGGAGAACAATATTGAAAATATATTATATAATAGTTTAATTTTAGAAAGTATAATATAGAGTTTAAAACATTGTGACAAATGGAGAAATTGTTCAATCTGAAAAAAATTCTCCTTCCATCATATTATTTTTCAAAGGTGGTCTGCTACAGAGACACCAGAAAGTGTCTATATTATGTCTGAAACAAATAAAAGAAAATACTTTTTAGTTACAAAAGTTGCCAATGATTTCAATTTACATCCAAAAACATATTGCAATAATTCTTTTAATTAAGTTTTGCAAAATAGTATTAATTTGATTTCAATCCATGATAACTGTATGTATTGTGAAAACATTACCAAAGTTTTAACTGTCACGTGTTTAGCCACCATTTTGCAAATTTGAATACTCTCCACTTCCTGTTGTTGTTGTTGTTGCAAAACTGCAAGATTGTTGCATCCTTAACTGATTCTTAGTTTACAGTAAGCTTACAGGAACTTTTCGAAACAAGAGCTATCTGCAAGCTCAATTTCCTTGCACGCACCACCAAGCATAATATTCTAGGACTGCAATTTTAATCAGATTGAAATGAGCTTGTGCATGCTTATGAAACTTTGTCCCAAGCTGGCTGCAAAATGACAGTTTGGTTGTGGACGTGAAGTCAACTTAAAATGCATATAATGGTAATTAACAAATATTTTTATCCAACTTTAGATAGTAAGGATTATGTAAGACCTGACAAAAATTGCAAGAAGCTTCTTCATCCAATAAAATATTTTTTTTGTGAGATAGAAAACACAAAAGACCTAGTTTTATATGTAGATGAAATGTTATACTTCTGAAGCAGATGGTCATGATGAGCCTTTTCTCTATTTTCCACAATGTTTTCAACTCTATTCAATAATTATACTTGTCCTTTATAAAGATTTTTAATTGTCTTCTGCAGCTTTGTTATATATGTTAGAAAGGGTTAAGCTAGTTGGGGTTTTGGTTCAGACAAAAATGGTTAATATTAAGGAGTAGAATGGCAAAAGGGGGCGTGGTTAAGTGAGTTCCCTGTGCAGGTCAAAGGTTACAAGATGAAGGGCTGTTAAGGAGCCCCCAGTCCCTGTAACACAAAACTGTGGCAGCTGCCGGTAATTGTTCTGCTGTGGTGTGAACAATTATTGTGCTCCATGTTTCTCCTGAATGCTCATTCATTTTCATGCACCTTTAAATTATTAAACGCAAAATTATGCAAGAGCCCACAGGCATTTTCTGTTTAGTAATTTGGCATACTTCAAAATGCTTAGGATTCTTAAATAATGAAAAAGACATTATCTAAAGATTATTTTTCAATGACTAAAGCAAGTCTTAATTTCTTCACAAATGAGTTGTTCATTTTATGCCACTTCTAACAGCATTTCAATAATATCATTGTGTTTGCCATGTTTGAATCCCAAATTTTACTAACATGGTTATCTTGATTAAGACCCATCAGAAGTTACACAATCCTGTTCAAGAGAAAAGGTACAAGTTAGCATTTCTGAACAGTGTAGATTCAGATCAGCCTATCCATGTGCTCAGCTTTACAAGAATCTACACAAGTTGACAGAAACTTCGGACTACCTTGTGTAAGCAATATGTGAGCAGTGTAAAGATCTTGTTAACACTGTGGAGAGCTGCCTAGCTTGATCTCGATCTACATTGATCAGATCCTAAGATTAAGAGATATATTTGTATGTGCACAGTCATGTAGTGTTAGTATTTAGGAATGCATATTCATGGTGCGAGCTTTGTTTAACCCTGTCCCACATGCAACTAATTTGCAAACATCTAGGCGAAATAATGGAAAGCCTTTATAAATTGACATACATGTATATTCAATGAAAGGATTTGAATACATTGTGACAAAAGGAGAAATTGCCCATCATGAGCAATACCCCCATTTGCAAGTTGTCTGCTGCAGAGGTATTTAAATGCATCTAAATGCAGTTATGCCCCAGTCATAGTGTCACGCTTTGGCCTCGCCGTTGTGGCCCGTTTCTGACACCTGCAATTGGGAAATTTCAGCCAGGTGCCACGTTGTTACCACATCCTAGTCACGTCCTAGCCACGCTGTCGCCTCGTTGTATTATCGTTGTGACACAATTTAAAGATGACAAAGAATATCAAAGTTGGGTTATGTCTCGCTGCCGCCACGCAATTGGCTTCGTTGTTGCTACGTTATGCTTCGTTATGCCTCGCTGTCGCCACCTTGCAACCATGTTCAGTTAAAATGCGTCCCACATTGATGACCCTCTACCAAGACTGTTGAAATCATTACAATCCATTGACGCGACAGAGTGTATCATATATAGCATACCACAACGTACCAATTGTAGCACAACATAGCAGAAACGTAGCACAACGTTGTACAATGTAAAACACTGTAGCATAACGCAGCTCATAACGTAGTACGTGTTACAGCGTATCATAGCATGACACAGCGTGGCATAACGCCGCACAAGGAATGCGGTAGCAACGAGGCCACAACATAGCATAGCGCAGCACAATGTGTCAGCAAATGCAACAGAAAAGTATCAAACGGCGGGATGTGCTATGTTCACGTTCTATTACGGTTTTGCTATGTTTCTGCTTCGTTATACTAGGCTTTATACTACGTTCTTGCCACGTTGTAGTACATTGTGGGGAAAATTTGAGTGAATTTTGAACATGTCCAAAATAAAATTTCCACTTCACGTTTTGTTACGTTTTATTAAGTTTGTCGCATTTGATCACGTTTCAGCCAAGTTGTTCTACGTTTTATCATGTTGTAGCCACGTTTCCCAACGTGGCGGCCAAAACGTGACACTATGACTGGGGCATAAAGAGTAAATGACATCAAAGATGCAAACTATTTTTCTAGATGGTTATAAATTGACCTATATTCATTGAAAGGATTTGAAAACCTTGTGACAAAAAGAGAAGTTGCTCATCATGAGCAATTTCCCCTTTTGCCAAAATGTCATCAAAAGTTGTTTGCTGTACCGGTTTCTAAATGCATCTTTATGCAGTAAAGGGTAAATGACATCAAAGATGCAAACTATTGTTTTAGATGGTGATCTTAACTAGCTTACAAACTGTAATACAGGTACCTCTGACAGGGCAGATGCTCTATAGTAGTGGTAACAGTCTTTGATCTATGGCATATGAATGGGTTTGGAGATTGTGTTGATCTTTCTGTGACATAATTAATCATTTACCTTGTATAACCTATACAGTCTTCAACTTTAGAATCATCTGGTTGGAAAATAGTAACATTTGAAAACATGTAAGTATTATTTCGATACAAAGTTTAAAACAATATGGGGAAAAAAGGCAAAATTGCTCCTTCTCAGCAGTTTCTCCTCAACAACATGGTTTTCGTAAGTCTTTTGCAGCTACTAATGTTTGTATGGAGCGAAGATTGACAGCCTCAGATCAGGTGTGTTCTCTTCAGCAATTTTACATCATCCTTCAACCTTCAAATGTTTACCCTTTCCCACATACAACAAAACTGCAGCAGACGACTTTGAAAACAAAGTGACATAAACCTGAAAAATCTCAATAAAAGATAGCTTAATTGTTAAATGAAGTTGAAAACATTGTGGCCGAAGGAGAAATTGCTCATCATGAGCAATTTCACCTTTGGCCACAATGTTTTAAAAAGTCGTCTGCTGCTTTTGCGCCAAAATCCGTCTGCAGGTTGGAAAGGATTAACCAGTAAAAGTAATGTTTAATAACCCTTTCTAAACATGCACTTCTGAACATCATCTTGCAATCATTGTGGGAAAGAAATTGTTCATAGCAAACATGTTATCCTTTTGCCACAATATTTTCAATTCATCAACAATAGTTATTCATAAATTTAAAGACATATTGTCTCTATGTTTTCAATGTAATTATCTGCAGATTAGTCATTTGTTTGAATTGTGAAGTCTTACTTACCTATTTACCAGATAACTGAAAACGAGAAATCATTTCCAAGACTGATCGAACTAGAACTATCACTAAAGGTGATTAATACCCCCGCCCCAACCCCTGACACATATTATATCTCACAGTATTATCTTTGACTCAGACAATTTGAATATCAGTATCAAAAAGAAATACTAAGATGATATCAAAAAGCAATATACAAATCTAATTTTAAAGAAATTTTGTCAAGAACATTTTCTAATGCATAAAATACAATCCGCATAAAGTACTATTTCCTCATGAAATAAGTTTTTATTTAGTTTTCTAGTTTCAGAAAACAAACAAACAAGAAGAAAATGAACCACATTCTTTATTCAAAGAGTAACAAGGTTTTTACTGTAAACTACTGAATATTCGCGAGGACCTATTTTCGATATTTTTCATGATTTTGATATTTTGATATTTTAATTTTGAGAATAAGTAGCAGAAGTTTAAATTTCACTTCTGATCGATATATTTTCGCAAGGTATTAATTTCGCGAGGAGGCCAGCTTGCGAATATTAGGAAATATAAAATCCTTACTTAATTTAGGTTGTTTACAGTAGCTATAATGTAATATAATATCATGTTCTACCTCTTGACATTTTGCCATGTTTCAAGTAAATCCGGTTGAAATTGAAGGAGGAGTATGTCGCACCAGATTAAATTTAAGAAAAAAAATCCTATTTCAAGGTCAGAGGTGAAGGTCACAGGGACATGAAATTTGCGTCTTGCACATTCTACTACTCCTGATTAACATTTATGCCAAGTATGAAGTAAATCAGGTTGAAACTGAAGGAGGAGTACAATAGATTATATTTTAACAAAAAAAAACCTATTTGAAGGTCAGAGGTCTAGGTCAAGGTCACAGGGACATGAAATTTGGGTCTTGCACATCTACTACTCCTGATTAACATTTATGCCAAGTATTAAGTAAATCAGGTTGAAACTGAAGGAGGAGTACAACAGATTAAATTTTAACAAAAAAAATCCTATTTCAAGGTCAGAGGTCAAGGTCTCAGGGACATGAAATTTGCGTCTTGCACATCTACTACTCCTGATTAACATTTATACCAAGTATAAAGTAAATCAGGTTGAAACTGAAGGAGTACAACAGATTAGATTTTAACAAAAAAAAAAATCCTATTTCAAGGTCAGAGGTCAAGGTCACAGGGAAATGAAATTTGCGTCTTGCACATCAACTACTCCTGATTAACATTTATGCCAAGTATGAATGCCAAGTATGAAGTAAATCAGGTTGAAACTGAACGAGGAGTACAATAGATTAGATTTTAACAAAAAAAAATCCTATTTCAAGGTCAGACGTCAAGGTGAAGGTCACAGGGACATGAAATTTGCGTCTTGCACATCTACTACTCCTGATTAACATTTATGCCAAGTATGAAGTAAATCAGGTTGAAACTGAATGAGGAGTACAACAGATTAGATTTTAACAACTAAAATTCCTATTTCAAGGTCAGAGGTCAAGGTCACAGTGACATGAAATTTGCGTCTTGCACATCTACTACTCCTGATTTAAAACATTTATGCCAAGTATCAAGTATATCAGGTAGAAACTGAAGGAGGAGTACAACGGAACAGATTAGATATGATTTTAACAAAAAAAAAAATCCTATTTCAAGGTCAGAGGTCAAGGTGAAGGTCACAGGGAAATGATATTTGCGTCTTGCACATCTACTACTCCTGATTAACATTTATGCCAAGTATCAAGTAATTCAGGTAGAAACTGAAGGAGGAGTACAACGGAACAGATTGCGCGGACAGACCGACCGACGGACCGACCGACCGCCAGGCTGATTCCAGTATACCCCCTTCAAACTGAAGATGATAAATAACCCCCAAAACAGCACCTTGACCTACACCATAATTTAGTAAGTAAAAGGGCCATAACTCTGTAAGTTAACATGCAATTGTAAGACCTTTAGGATATGCACATCTCCTCTTGGTATAGAAGCTTCATGTAAAAATATGGCTTCCAGCCGATCGACCGACCAACAGACAGCCCGACACAGTGACTCTTATATACCCAGTCTCTTCTTCGAAGGGGGTATAATTACATAGCAGATTCCAGACTGATCTATATCTTTGTGGCTAACAAGGGACAATCTAACCGAAATACACACATGACACTGTGTTATAAAGTGGACAGAAAGACCAGATTTAAAAAGATCAGAAGGGTTTTCATAAAAAGATTCCATTTAACACCTTGTCCATAGGGATGCAAAAATTTATGTCTTCTCTCCAATTTTTGTCACTAAATGTGACAAATTGCTCCACCATCTTTTTTCAACCAATCAAAAGGCCTTCTGCGGGGCTCACATGATGATGTCACATACATTGGGGCCCCTTAGAGTCCCATTAGATAATGAGAGACTGTAATGAATTATGGAATAATTGATCTCCCAGTATAATAATGATTTAATATCCAGTGAAGAATTATGAGAGCTCACAAAGAAAATAGTCACTACCAATGACATTCAAGGGAAAGTACAAGCAGATGTCTTACTCCAAGTACAAGGCCCTGTCACACTTTATTGTTGTCTTATTCATTAACCCTTACCCATATAGAGACCCTTTCTGACGCCTCTGCAGCAGACAACTTTCGTTAACATTGTGACAATAGGAGAAAATACTCAAAATGAACAATTTCTACTTTTGCCACAACGTTTTCAACCTTTTTCAGTAAATTACCCTTCATTTCTAGAGATTATTGCAAACATTATTTCAAAGTTGCTGCTTCAGTTTTGCTGTTTGTGGGAAAGGGTTTAGCCCTTTCCCTTACGAAGACATATTTTGACAGCAGACGTCTTTTAAAAATATTGTAGCATATGAGGGAAAGGGTTAAGGTAAAGCTGACAATTTCCCTATCCTCCTGAAGTTACCAGAACCAGCTCAAAGATGTCTGCCTAGTTAACACTTTCCCTCATATAGACGCTTTCTGACGCCTCGGTAGCAGACGGATTTTTGAAAACATAGTGACAAAAGAACAAATTGCTCAAAACGAGCAATTTCTACTTTTGCCACAATGTTTTCCACTTTTAGTCATGGGTTATTCATTCAATTAAAGAGATATTCCATTTTTTGACAAAATATGTTCAAAGTCGTCTGCTGCAGAATTGTCATATGAGGGAAAGGGTTAATGAGAGACATTGGTTCAATTCCAAGTTGTGTCATTTCAAATAATTGAACCATTTCGAACATACAAAAATTCTGCAGCAGACGGCTTTGAAAACATCTAAGCAATATATTGAAAACTTCTATAAATGAAAGTTTAACCCTTTTCCTCATACGACAATTCTGCAGCAGACGACTTTGAACGTATTTTGTCAAGAAATGGAATATCTCTGTAATTGAATGGATAACCTATGACAAAAAGTGGAAAGTGCAATTTCTTCTTTTGTCACTATGTTTTCAAAAAGCCGTCTGCTGCAGAGGCGTCAGAAAGCGTCTATATGAGGGAAAGGGTTAATGATTGGATAAAGTTGAAAACAATGTGGCAATGGAAAGAATCGATTATCATGAGCAATTTCTTCTTTTGCCAAAATGTTTTCAAAAGTCAATCTGCTGTAGATGTGTCAGAAAGCATCTATATTGAGGGAAAGGGTTAATCCTTTTCAACATAAAACAAATCTTCGGTAGACAACTTTGAAAACATCTTGACAAAGGTAGACAATGTCTATAAATGATATATTATAATACACATCAAATTCCAAAAAGGAGTAATTGCTTATTATGAGCAATTTATCATTTTGACACAATGTTTTTAAAAGTTGTCTGCTGTAGATCGTTCAAAATATGTCTGAATGTAGGAAAGGGTTTATAATGGTAGTAATTGTTTCCTACATTGGCGTAAGGATGGTATTGGTTGTTTACCGGGAAAACACCCTAACATAACCAAAATACCGAGAAAACACCCTAACATAACCAAAATACCGAAACACTCTAACATAACCAAAATACCGGGAAAACACCCTAACATAACCAAAATACCGAGAAAACACCCTAACATAACCAAAATACCGAAACACTCTAACATAACCAAAATACAGGGAAAACACCCTAACATAACCAAAATACCGGGAAAACACCCTAACATAACCAAAATACCGAGAAAACACCCTAACATAACCAAAATACCGAAACACTCTAACATAACCAAAATACCGGGAAAACACCCTAACATAACCAACATACTGAAACACCATAACATAACCAAAATACCGGAAAAACACCTTAACATAACCAAAATACCGAGAAAACACCTTAACATAACCAAAATACCTAGAAAACACCCTAACATAACCAAAATACCGGGAAAACACCCTAACATAACCGATATACCGGGAAAACACCCTAACATAACCAAAATACCGTTGAAAATAGCAGTAAACATATAATTCAGATGAATAAGTAAACCATATAAGGTCATTCAGAGTAAATAACAATAAGGCGAAAAATATTTCTATAATCTCATTTCAAAAATCGGCTACAAAATTAATATCACACAGAAAAACTGCAATCTTAAATAACTTATTCTTTGTTTAAATCCCCTAGAAAATGTTACCCTTTTTCTACAGAACAGTTATTAAAACCATGTCAAAATTCTAAAGATGTATTGAATATGAAATAGCAATTGCTTTCCTGGTTTTATCTTTTGTATAGGGCAATAAGTGATAACATACAAGGAAAAGTGTTTGCTTCTGATAGGAATTGTTACCTTTTTCATAATATTGGCAATTCATTCAGTAAAAATACTCGGAATTAAACAAGAACTCAAGACGGAGAAGGGATAATTTGTAATTAACAGACATGTCTTAATGAAGTCAACTAAAATATTCAACAAATGTCACATGGAGTTAATGCCCTTGTCACTCAGGCTGACAGTGACAGCAAAAAATTCCACTTAAACCCTCTTCCTGATACAGCACATCTGCAGCAGACGACTTGGAAAACATCGAAACAGGAATATGGTATAAATCATAATAAATAAAAGGTATGATTATTAAAAAGAGTTGAAAACATTGTGGAAAAATGATAAGTAAGTTTTTTTCCTTCTGACACAATTGATGTTTTGAAAAAATGTTTCCAACAAATGTGTCAAATTACGGCTGCAATTGAGAAAATGTTTAATTTAACCCTGCTCCTGTTTAGAAATAATTTTTGTCGACTGCAGCGACTTTTGAAAAAATTGATGAAACATTAGAAATTATTTAAAAAGATCATAATTTCTTCCAACTAACATATTGCTACAAAATCTTCTCTTTTTATTTTCATTTATACCAACTTGTATGTCCACTTTCCAGATTCTTTGAATATGGACAGATCTAAATTGGTATAATCAGGAAAGAGTTAACCAAAATGGAATTTTCAATCAACTGCTTTTATGTTGTCTTCTTTTTTATATTTCTTGTTTTTGTTGCTGAATGTAATTCACAATTTCATTTTTAAACCTTTCCATCATTTGGCAAATCTGCAGCAGAAAACTTTGAAAATATCTGGAAATCATTTTGGCAAAGAGGAATTTCTCTATATAAGCAATTTCTCCTTTTAGCACATTATGATTTCAAAAATCATCTGCTTCGATCATGTGTTTGAATTTGGGAAAGGGTAAAGAACTATTACTCCTTAGTAATTTACATTTAAAGTACAATTAATGTACCTCACAACACATTTTCTTTTTCTTTCATTTTCCCGACATTCTACCCTTCTTTGATAATTTAAAGTCTGAAGCAGACAACTTTGAAAATAACTAGGCAATTCTATAATAAATCTCTATAAATGATGAAATAATTACTGAATGGAGTTAAACAAAATTGTGGCAAAAGGAAAAATTGCACTTTCTCCTTTTGCCACAATGTTTTAAAGTTTGATCTGCTTTTGATTGCGTCAAAATGTGGGAAAGGGTGAACTTTTCGCACTCCTTGCTAAAATAGCATAAAACATAATGGGTTAAAGATGTGAATAAAACCATGACAAAACGACAAGATTACTTTCACCTCAGTGCAGCAGATATCAGATAAACAGGGCTTTTATACAAGCAATCTGACACAGTATTTAAAATAGTTTAGGAGATTTGAAAGCTGTCCTTCAGTTCTCTGAAAGCCTAGCACAAACTCCTTACACTTATACAGACAACTTTTGGCATGAATGCAGCAGACAACTTATGAAAAGGTCTTTGACTTAGAATTAATTACTCACAATAACTCTTTAATATTATGTGCAAGTCAGTTAGATTTATTTTCTTTTTGTTTTAAATGTTTCAATTTAAGAGGTACTATACAGCATGGCAAAAAGACAGCAACTTGGTTTCCAACTCTTTTTAACATGCAGATGCATTTTGAACAGACTACATTTGAATAAATTTTGGCAAATCTATTTAATAATTTAGCAGACTGCTCCAGGAAAAGGTCTATGTGGAAAAGAAGCCAGTTGCTTGGAAAGACTGTTTTGTGAAGTACTGGTGGGGGAGAAAGTCAAGAAACCCATGAGTGATTGAACTGGCCACCATGATAATGACTGAAAATTGTTGAAAACACTGTTAGACCCCATTCTATCAATCAATCAATCAATCAATCAATCAATCATTACCAATGCTTCAGGAAAACCAATCAAAACCCTAACTATAACATGAGGGGACAAATGTTAACCCTTCCTTTCCCTCATATAGACGCTCTCTGACGACTCTGCAGTAGACAGCTTTTTGAAAACATGGGGCAAAAGAAGAAATTGCTAAAAACAAGCAATTTCTCCTTTTGTCACCATATTTTCAACTCTATTCAATTATTATACCTACATTTAAAGGTAGTTTCTAAATATTTTCGGGTGTGTTTTTAAAGTCGTCTGCTACAGATTTGTCGTATGTGGGAAAGCTTTAAGGGATTCGTATGTGGAAAAGCTTTATATAAGGGATTCTACTGTATTATAGAAGTTTCTTAAATCCTTCAATGAATAAGTAGCAAACAATGCAGCCAGATCAGATTACACAGATGCACTTACTGATCTGGATCTACACTGGTCATAATTGCTGTATGGTTGGTTTTTGCAGAGCCCTACTCTCTACTTCTTTCACAAAAAGCGATGTATTCTATGTTGGAAAGGGTTACTAGTACAACAGTTCTTGGAAGACAATCAGTCATACGACAATTCCGCAGCAGACTACTTTGAACATATTTTTGTCAAAAAATAGCAAATCTCTATAATTGAATGGTTAACCTATGACTGAAAGTGGAAAACATTGTGGCAAAAGGAGAAATTGCTTGTTTTGAGCAATTTCTTTTTTTGTCACTATGTTTTCAAAAAGCCGTCTGCTGCAGAGGCATCAGAAAGCGTCTATATGAGGGAAAGGGTTAAATGAAAGTACAATGATTGTATAATGTTGAAACATGGTGACAAAAGGAAAATACGTACTTTCAGAATTTAATCTGGAAAAAGTGTAAATCTAATAGTTCCCTACAAAGCCTATAATGAGAAGGGCGAGTTGACATGGAAATATTAAAATGGTATAATTTGTGGCGATTCTTACAGGACATCTGTTATATAGTCGAGATTTTCTCCGCAAACCACTTCAAAATGTCAATATTGAAAATAGGGCCCTTGGAAGATGAAAAAGGTTCTATGCAAACAAACTTTCTGATTGTAATTGAACATTTTTTTCCTAGTAATAAACTGGCTGATATTTGAAGTTTTTGAAGTGTAAGGAAATCAGTTGTGTCATAATCTGATATTATCAACCCTTTCACAAAAGCAGATGACTTCTAAAATCATTGTGGCAACCAGACAAAATGAGCATTTCTTTCATTTGCCATAATATTTCCAACTTTATTCAATAGTTAACCCTTCCCCACTTTCAACAAATTTACAGCAGGCAACTTTTAAATCATCTCGTCATAAAAAGGGAATATTTCAGTAATTGATTATAGTATAATTATTGAGAAGATTTGAAAACATTGTGACAAAACGAGCAATTTCTCCTTTTGTCACCATGTTTCAACTTTATACAATTATTGAACTTTCATTTAATGAATGAATGAATGTATATTGTTTTATGGCGCATCGACAGCTAAGGTCATTTAGCGCGCAATTAAATTTAATTATTCATGATCCCTGGGTAAACAAACCAGTACAAGGCTAGAAAATGTGCCTTGCCCAAGGGCACTCCACCATGACCGTAGTGCCGCGACTGGGGATCGAACCCGGGACACCCGGTTTCGAAATCCCCGATGCTAACCACTCGACCACAGCGGAGAACTTTCATTTAAAGGTAGTTTTCCAAAAAAAACAAGCAGTTTCTCCTTTTGTCACCATGTTTCGACTTTATACAATTATTGCACTTTCATTTAAAGGGAGTTTTCCAAAACAAATCGGGTATGTTTTCCAAGTCGTCTGCAGATTTGTTGTATGTGGGATAGGGTTAAAGAATCCAGTACTGATCTGTAATACTATTTGATATAAAGTGTATTGAATGTTTGTGTAAACTTTTTGAATGACACAGCTGCTGGTCATACAAACTGAACTGCGGGCAAACAGCCATATGCTGACCAATGCAACATCTGCTATTAAAAACAATCAGATTAGTCATTTTGTAAACTCTACAAAATATTATCTTTGTGCCATACACTGGAGTCTTTTAAAACCCTTAACCCTTTCCCTCATACGACATTTCTGCAGCAGACAACTCTGAACGTATTTTGTCAAAACATAGAAAATCTCCACAATTGAATGGATAACCCATGACAGAAAGTGGAAAACATTGTGGCAAAAGGAGAAATTGCACGTTTTGTGCAATTTCTTCTTTTGTCACTATGTTTTCAAAAAGTCATCTGCTGCAGAGGCATCAGAAAGCGTCTATATGAGGGAAAGGATTAACTAAATATAACAAATCTGCATTAGACCACTTTGAAACCATCTAAGCAAAAAGATGGAAGATCTCTAAAAATAAAAATGATAATTGAATAGTGTTAAAAACACTGGTGTGGTGGAAAAGCAGAAATTGGTCATTCTGAGCAATTTCCTCTTCAGCAACAATATTTTCAATTCGTCTGCTGAAAATGTGGGAAAGTGATAATCCTTTTCTAAATCAAAACGGACGCTCGACACAACAGCAGCATAACTTTAGGATTTGTCAAACAAAGAAACAAATTTTGTGAAAATTCCCACAATATTTTCTACTCTGTTCCAAATTAAAAATTCCAAATTCAGGCCCATTTTGTGTCGTGGGGTCGAATCATAGTGATCGTGAGGGAACGTGGTGGAATCATTATGATCGTGACAATATGTTTGACTGTCAAAAATGTTGTCACGATTATGCCAATTTGACGCCAAATCTTGAGAGATCGTGATAGAATGTGGGAATCGTAGTAGAGCATAGTAGACCTTAACAGACCTTAACTGAGCGTAACAGAACTTGATGCGCCATTGTAGGGGATCTTGATGAACTTGTAAACACGATTCCTTCAAGGTTCACTTCGATGCCACCACGTTTATATCACGCTCTATCACTCTCTACTACGATTCGTCAAGATACATTGAATAGCAAGAGTAATTACATCACGCTCTGCTACGAACATTCCGATATACACGCTCTGACACGCTCTAATAAGTTCCTGCGCGGTTCCCAAGATGTGTATCCAAGCTTCATTATGTTTGCAACACTGAACAAGGAAACATCTATATATTTTGGTGGATTAAAAATATGCCAGCCAAAACAGGAAGAAGAGTACTCGGTCTTCTTCTCCTCCTTCCTCTCTGTTCTATCCTGCCCTGTTCTGTGTCTTTTTCTGTCGACCATGTATGCATAAATTAGAATTACCATTTCAGCGTCTTCTTCATCTCGTGGATTCATGGTTTGCCTTTGGTATTATCTTTGGAAAAAATGAGAGGGGGATAACCCCTACCTCCTTTTTATTCCCAATTGTGCTGCAAGCGTGCGAGATTTTGCTCAAATCATGGCCATACATTGCAGGAGATCTTAACAGAACTTCATGATCGTGAGAGATCTTAACATAACCTAATGGAACGTGACAGAACGTGATAGCATATTATGACAATCGTAACAGAACTTGAGAGAACCAGATGAAAATCATGGCAGATCTCGTGTTGGCTTCGTAACAAAACATTACAGATCGTAACAAAACGTACTGAGAGTGCAGGAAAGCATAGCAAAACATAGAAAAAGAAAAACTAATTCTAGAAATATCACTGAAGGTGATGAATACCCCCAACTGGTGCCTGATACATATGTATGAGAAATTCAAGGGGCCATAACTCATTTAAAAATAATTCCAGTGCAACGTGCCGACAATATAGGCTTGGTATCAATCATTCTTGTGAAGATATATTGAATTCTGACCAAGGGTTGCTGAGAAATAGTGTTCACATGAATGTCCACAGACCAACGGACCGACAAGCGTGACTCCTATATAGCCCCCATAATACTATGTATCTGGGCGTATAATAAATCGTCGAGCTCCACGATTTTTTTTAATCATGGACATCGTAGACATTGTGGCCTAGCGTAAAGGCAGCATAAGCATTCCAGATACCAAGGAGAATTCCAGTGATGTTATTTGAAAGTGTTTTATGAAGTGATGTTATTTGAAGATTAAAGTCACAACTGAGAAATAGATGATCTGCAGTTTGCATTTCATGCATCATGAAAGCGCAACCAATCAGTTACGATACATCTTTTGGCCAACAGGACCAACTGCCATCTTGTCTTTAAATATGAAAATTGAATAAATATCTCACGACTGGAGGAAGTTTTCTCAAAAGGTTTCTTTTACTTGGATAAAAAAACAGTTCAACAAAGCCTATAATATAACAAGATTTTCCTACAATGTTTAGTTCCCAAGAGCTAAACAATCATGAACAGGTGCTCTCAAGTACCTCTCTGTGCCCATCTGACACTTATCACCTGTAATTTAAGCTACTTCAGGCAAACACATTAAATAATCTCACCCCCTCACTGATGTAGATGTGTTTTAATGTATCTGCAGCAGACAACCTTTTCCACATTGTTTTCAACTCCATTCGATAGTTTTTTATATATATGAATCAATCGAAGATAAATGAGAAACTGCTCATTATGAATAATTTCTCTTTTTGCCATAATATTTTAACTCTTATTCAATAATTACATTTACAATTAAGAAAAATTTCCATAATTTGGTCTAGATATTTTAAAGGTTGTCTGTCACATACTAGTTGTATGTGTGAAAGGATTAATAACATAACATTTGGTACAAAATTAGGTGATTTTGTCAACCATTGGTCAGCTAACTCCTTAGTTATAACACCTCTGGATGATATATAGTGTGGAGTGGTTAAACATGATGGATAAGTTTTGTTCCTTAACACAGGATGTTTTCACACTTCAGACTGGACATATTGTAAAATGTCCACCTGATATCACTTTCAAGTGGTCTCTATCCCATCTGATGGTCAAGCTGAGAGACACTCGATTTAAGAGCAGGGCTACCTAATGTGTGATGGGATAATAATTCAACCATTTACCTGATAAATTTTCAGTCATCTGTTTTGAATACATACCAGCAAAACATGCAATTTCCGGCGAATTGGAAGGGCACGTTTGATATATAACAGAAAACATTGTACGATAAGGGGAATTTTGTTTTTTTTGTGAGTAATGTCTTCTTTTTCCACAAATGTTTCAAAAATTTTCTGTATCAAGGACAGGGATTAACACCCTAATGACCCTATCCTACTTGCAGCAGATGACTCTTGAAAACATTTTGGCAAAAGGACTAATTTCACCTTTTGCCATAATGTTTTCAACCCTATTCATTGAATATTTTTCATTTATAGAAATATTCAATACTTTTACCTAGATGTTTTCAAAGGTGTCTGCAGGAGAATTTTTGTATGTGGGAAAAGGGTTAAGACTTCACTTTTATCCTATTATGACTTTATGGGGGGCCCTTTTTGGATGACTAGAGCATTAAGTAGACTTATCCATTTCAATTGAATGCTATGCAATCTAAGCTAAAAAGATGTGGGCTGTCTTCACACTCAAGATATGATACTGTCTGGCAGCTCAAGCTCCTTAACTCTTTAGATTTTATTTTTAGTGTTTTAGTAAAAAAAAGATTCATCCCTTTCCCACATGCAGTTATAATTTGATGCGTGTGCAGCTTTTGAAAACTTTGAGCCCCTTCTCTTTTTGTCTCATGTTTTCACTCTCAGTCAGAACCTTAAAGGCATTTTTTTTGTACAGTCCTTTGGCAGTCAGAACCCTGAAGGTGGCCTTGTAAAGTCCTTGAAGGCGGCCTTGAACAGTCCTTTGGAAGTCAGAACCTTGAAGGGAACCATGTAGTCAGAACCTTGAAGGTGGCCATGTACATTCCTTTGGCAGTCAGAAACTTGAAGGCGGCCATGTACAGTCCTTTGGCAGTCAGAATCTTGAAGGTATCCTTGTACAGTCCTTCGGCAGTCAGATTCTTAAAGTCGTCCTTGTAGACCTATGGCAGTCAGAACCTTAAAGGCGTGGAATCTTGAAGGCGTCCTTGTACAGTCCTTTGGAAGTCAGAACCTTGAAGGTGTCCTTGAACAGTCATTTGGCAGTCAGAACCTTGAAGGCGTCATTGAACAGTCCTTTGGAAGTCTGAACTTTGAAGGCATCCTTATACTGTCATTTGGAAGTCAGAATCTTGAAGGCATCGTTATACAGTACTTTGGCTGTAGGAATCTTGAGGGCTTCATTGTACAGTCCTTCCGCAGTCAGAACCTTAAAGGCATCCTCATACAGTCCTTTGGAAGTCAGAATCTTTAAGGCTTCCTTTGGAAGTCAGAATCTTTAAGGCTTCCTTTAACAGTCCTTTGAAAGTCAGCACCTTGAAGGCGTCATTGTACAGTCCTTTGGCAGTCAGAACCTTGAAGGCATCCTTGTACTCTCCTTTGGCAGTCAGGACCTTGAAGGCGTCATTGTACAGTCCTTTTTCCAGTTAGAACCTTGAAGGTATCTGTGCACAGTCTTTTGGCAGTCAGAACCTTGAAGACTTCCTTGTACGGTCCTTTGGCAATCAGTACATTGAAGGCGTCTTTGAACTGTCCTTTGGCAACCAGAATCTTGAAGGCATCCTTGTACTGTCCTTTGGCAATCAGTACCTTCAAGGCATCCTTGTACTGTCATTTAGAAGTCAAAATCTTGAAGGCATCCTTGTACAGACCTTTGGCAGTAGGAATCTTGAGGGCGCCATTGTACAGTCCTTCGGCAGTCAGAACCCTGAAGGCGTTCTTTAAAGTCCTTTGGCAGTTAAAATCTTGAAGGCATCCTTGTAGTCCTTTGGCAGTCAACCTTGAAGGCATCCTTGTACAGTCCCAGGGTTGTCAAAATGATTTGTTATAACAGATCAAATGAGAAAAGTAACCGATCAGACTTGGGGTCAGATCAATGGCAAATCCCTGGAAGGGGCCCAGGGAAGCAAAACTAACAGATCAAAAAGTGATTTTAACAGATGATTTTGATCGGCAATCAGTTAATTTTGAAAACCCTGCAGTCCTTTGGCAGTAAGAACCATGAAGGCGTCCTTGTACAGCCCTTTGAAAGTCTGAACTTTGAAGGCATCCTTGTACTGTCCTTTAGCTGTCAGAACCTTGAAGGCATAAGGTGTTCTTTTAAATTCCTTTGGCAATCAATATCTTGAACGCATTCATGTACTGTCCTTTGGCAATCAGCATCTTGAAGGCATTCTTTTAAATTCCTTTGGTAGTCAGAATCTTAAGGACATTTTTGTACATTTGTATGGCAATCAGAATCTCGAAGGGCGCCCTTGCACAGTCTTTTGGCAGTCAGAACCTTGGTGGAGAAGTTTATTTAACACAGTTCTTGGATGCTGTTATGGCTACATGACAAGAAAGAAGACTGATCTGACTTCCTACTGGTACAGGCTGATCTGAGTATTTGCTGAATTCCTCAAATGTCAGGTTCCCACGGCTAGATTTAAACAAGTTGATGAGTATTGAGGACAATACAAAGACCTCAAGCTATTTTGACATTTGATCCTGACACATGACCTTGACTTTCAAGCAAACTAAAAGAAGTAATAATATTCATAATTTCCTAATTGTCCTCTATGCATATATCATATACATAATGCATATCTTAAACTTCTGAAGCTATCGCATACTTCAGATGAAGTCAGATAATAAACCTTCGTGCATATGTCTTCTCTAATTGTAGGAACATTTTACAGACACCACTTTTATTATTACAACAATTCGAAAACTGCAGTGTGTATCAAGTGTCTTCTTTAATATTGTGCAATTCATCTTCCTCCTCAAGTGTCACCATGATGCTAATGCATCACAAAAAGTGGGAAATGCTTTTGACTGAAAGTTGACTTTGATTGCTCTTTACTGATCCAGATCGAGAAACTGATCTGGCCGAGTGGTTAGCTTCGAGGATTTGGAACCGGTGTCCCAGGTTCGATCCCCTCGCGGCTCTATGGTCATGGTGGAGTGCCCTTGGGCAAGGCACATTTCCTAGCTTAGTACTGGTTTGTTTACCAAGGGATCATGAATAAGTGAACTGTCACCGTGATGTAACTGAAATAATGTTGAAAATGCCGTAAAACCCCAATAAACTAAAAATCAAACAAACTGATCCAAATCAACAATATGAACTCTAAATCTGTTCAAAATCTATCAGACTTTGGGTAAAAAAAAAGTACATACAATAATCAGGATAAAACGGATATCTGGAGACAAATCAGTCCATAACACAATTTCAGTAGTGTCAAGGTTGACATGACATAATGAGCCAGGGCCAATTTCAGGAATTCTCACCCCATAAACATCTTGGGTATTTACTCCCACCTTGACAGCGGAAATTACCCTACCTGTCCTCAGCTAATGATCCCCCTTTTTAAATTTATACCCAACTCATTATGGATGCCATTGTTGGTGCAGGGGAGAGGGCGGGCTATATATAACCAGTGACAGACAGGCAACAGGGGGTGTTATGTAACATTTGGGGATAGGGGGTTGGAAGAATGTCCCCGCCTATTTCAACCACATAAAAATTTATGTCACTGAATTTAACCTCCCTTTCCCACATACAACGCATTTGCAGGAGAGCTCTTTAAAAATAAAAATAAAAAGTTGAAAACCAATATTTTGGCAAGGCAGGTAAAAGGTTATAAAGTTAGCTCATCTACATTGTGACCTTGTTCATGTCTCCTTCAAATTTCTGTATTTGGATCTCTTAAAGCATGAAAGGTTCACAGAGTCATTAATAAATTAGCCTTCATGAGACACATTCAGGACCCTTTTAACTGTTTCCTGCTTGCAGATGCATGCATTTTTGGAACATCTGCAGTAGACAACTTTTGAAATTATTTTTGCCAAAGGAGTTATTGTTCATGATGAGCAATTTCTTTTTTTGCAACATCATTTACAGCTCTATTGCATGATCATACTTTTATTTTTATTTTATTTCATTTATTGAGATTGTTTATATATTAGCCTTAGAGATGTTTTTAACCCTTTCCCATATACAAATCGGCAGCAGACGACTTTGAAACATAGTTACAAAAACCTGAAAAATCTCCATAAAAGATAGCTTAATTGGGTTGAAAAACATTGTGGCCAAAAGGAGAAATTGCTCAAAACTTTATTCAATTACTATAGGAGAATTTCACATTTTTGCAAATACTTTTTAATTAATCTGCTGCAGATTTGCTGTATATGGGAAAGGGTTAAACACAGTTTTTACTAGAGGTACAGAACATTATTTCTCAAATTTGTTAAAAAAATTCTGTTTAACCGGCCTTTCCCTCATATAGACACTTTCTGACGCCTCTGTAGCAGACGACTTTTTGAAAACATAGTGACAAAAGAAGAAATTGCTCAAAACAAGCAATTTCTCCTTTTGCCACAATGTTTTCTACTTTTAGTCATAGGTTATCCATTAAATTATAGAGATTTTCTATCTTTTGACAAAATATGCTCTTCTGCTGCAGAATTGTCATATGAAGGAAATGGTTAATGCTGAATGGCAGTCCCTTCTATGACGCAGCTAACAGACTTGCATTTCCAGTCAATACTTATCTTATATAGCCTGACAGAGTCTCCTGAACACTAGGAAACCGTGAAAACACTTGCCGTTATCGGATGATTGATAATTAGGTAATCAACACTTATCTCCCTTGACTGGAGGTTATCAGAACCCATCACAATGATATCTACCCAGGATTATCAAGCCAGGAACACCACACTTTCAAATAAAATGTTTCACTTGAATGCTCCGATGCCATTTCTCCATTATGTTACTAGCCGTCTTCTGCAGATGTTGTTTGGAAATCAATGAGGAAAAAAGAACCCAATGGCCATTATAATGGTTCCTTACATTGATTCTTTTCTGTGTTTTAAATTACTAAAACATATTTCCCATAAGTCACCTATTTAAGCTTTATAAGTTTACCACATACTGACACTTGTTGACGCCTCTGCAGCAGATGACTTGTGAAAACATTGCATAACTCAATTCTTTAGCAAAAATGTTTTCAACTTTTTTCAGTACTCTTACCTTCATCTACAGTGATTGTTTTTGACTAAATGATTTTAAAGTTGTCTCCTGCAGATTAGTTTTGCATAGGAAAGGGTTAACCCGTTCCCTCATATAAACACTTTTTGACGCCTCTGCAGCAGACAGCTTTTGGAAAACATGGTGACAAAAGAAGAAATTGCTCAAAACAAGCAATTTCTCCTTTTGCCACAATGTTTTCATATTTTTTCAGTAAATATACCCTCACTTATAGAGATTTTCTATATTTTTGTTCACATGTTTCTAAAGTTGTCTGCTGCGTATTTGTTGCATGTGGGATAGGGTTAAGACCTGTCTATAACTTAGATACAAAGTTACAGAGACACAGCATGTTTAGACATTTGCTAACAAATTTGCTAACCGATGACTGTTCAAGCTTCTTCAAAAGAAACAAGTCACTTTTAAAAACATTGTGTGAAAAAGGAGAAATTGTACAAACTATGAAATAACCCATTTACTCAACAAAGCTTTCACATGCCTTCCCCTTCGTATTCCAGGAATTACATTTGTTTTTTCATATATTTTCAAGTTGGGAAAGTGTAATAAAGCACCCTTATTATCTGATAGTCAATCAGCTGACCTTTCCCTTTGAAAACATCCAGGCAATGCTGTAAAAAATCTCTGCAAATGATCACTGAAATAAATATAGTTGAAAACATTTTGGCAAAAGAAGAAATTACTCATGATGAGTTATTTCTCCTTTTCCCTGAGTGATTTCAAAAGTTGTCTTCTGAAAATGCACAAAATATTAGGATGCAAAATGGCTAAAACTTTTAATATTTACAGAATATAGTTAAAAGTAATATCCAGTCTGGAGATAAAGCATTAGACAGCTTTGTCAAATACTTTTTATTACAACAATAAACATTACATTACTCTTTCATTGATAAAGATGACTTTTCTGCAGACGACAAATACTCTCTTTATGAGAGGATAAATTCTGAGGCATCAACATCCAACAACTTTTAAAAATATTGAGTCAAAAGGAGAAATTGGCCTCATCATTGCTGATGATGAACAATTTCTCTTTTTGCCCTTGTATTAAACTTAAGACAATAGGTTATTGCAACTGTATGGGGAAATATTGTGTTGGACGAGGTTCTTCGGCGGAGTTCTACCCCCGAACTTGACTCGAGCTTGCGAGGGTAGAACTCCGCCAAAGGAATGAGTCCCAAACAATAGTTTCCCATAATCATGCAATAACGTTTTTATTGTATAAAATTTGTCGTTTTGTATTTAGAAAATTAACAATTGTTTTAATAAACAAACATTAACAATCTATCCCACAATTATTGTGCTTTCCGATGGTTGCTAAGCTCCCAAACCGCCCTTTTTTGTTCCCCATTTGGTTTTGACTTGAAATTGAATCGTCGACAAATTGATGTGTAACGCTTTTTCTAACAGTGAATTTTATTAAGAACTTTGGTATTAGCTTATTCTGGTATATATGCCTGAATAGTTGTGTCTTTATTATTATTTAGATGCCCATTTTGACCTCACAGTATGTTCACTTAAGCGAACGCACATCTTGCGTTGAAAAACTTCATCGGAGAATGACAAGAATAATTTGAAGACATACCTTTAAAGCAATCATTTGCTTATTCATCCTAGCAGTTATCAAATCCCCCTTGAATTGTAGATAATGACATGTGTAATTAAGATAAACTTATATAGATCATCAACGACTATTAAAAATAACTATAGAATATGGCAAAATGTGTAGCAATTCTTCAAAAACCAATGTCATTGAATTACACGTCACATAATTATGTCAGAAACTACATATGTAATTACAAACAGCTAGCACTATAAATAGACCAGATTCGGTTTTTCGAATGTCTTTGAATTTTCCACTTCATGTCATCTACAAAAGATGTACCAAACATTGTTATCTGGTCTCTAAACTCATCAAAGGTTGGATGGGTGTGCTCTGTAATGTTATTGTATGGGAGCGCTATGTAACGTTACTGTATGGAAAAATTCGTCCTTAGCAGCATGTGAAAAAGATCTGAGTGCAATATCACAATGCGTTTAATATCAAAGTGTGCTTTATCAACAGATATTCATCCTTTTTTCACATGGAAAATAGTAGGGACAATGTCAAAGTATACAATAAATTCCATATGATCACCAATATGATTTCTAAATGATCTGCTGCAGATTTGTTGTATATTGAAAAGGGCCAATAAAACCATCTTTCAGGTGTCTTCCTTTTGCCCCATGACAAGAACATCCACAGATAAATTCTGGCACTAAACAATAACCAATGTCTTTCTTATAAATCCTTCTTTACATACAGGAAAAAGACCCATCATGACGCCAAAAAGACATGCTTTTCTGAATAAATAGGCCACGTTTAAAGATTGTTTTCTTCTTTTCTGAAAGATCTAGATCTGTTCACTGAACCTTTATTTGACACTGACAGAGTGGCTGCTCTGCTACATCTATTTCATCTATTTTATCTCTCATGTTACTTCATACTTCACCCACTTACAGAATGCACCAGCTATTGGGCCACAACACAGAAAACTAAACCTTCAGGACTTTTTGACTTCAATCAGGGGTGGCGAAATATGATTTTGACTTACTTGTCCGTTTTTTCAAAATGCTATTTTGCACTTGTCCGTATGATAGTTATATAGTAAATCCCTACATAATTTCACTTGTCCGCACAGGCTCTGGGACAAGCTTGGCAATACGGACAATGGATTTTGCCACCCCTGCTTCAAGATGCAGATCCACTTTGATCTGTTCAGAGTTTGATATCTTATAAGACCATTCCAATTTAACCCTTTCCCTCATATAGACGCTTTCTGACGCCTCTGCAGCTGATGGCTTTTTGAAAACAGTGACAAAAGAAGAAATTGCTCAAAACGAGGAATTTCTCCTTTTTGTTGACAAAATATGTTCAAAGTCGTCTGCTGCAGAATTGTCGTATGAGGGAAAGGGTTAAAAAGGCCAATTGGTACATCTGCAGCACACAAATTTGAGAAACCTTGTTGTAAAAGAAGAAATTGCGCATAATGAGCAATTTCTCCTTTCGATCAAATGTTTTCAACTTTATCTCACTGTAAACAATCATTATTTAATTCATTCATTTGAGATGTAATTTTTTAAATCAAACATTCGTCATCCATTTCCAGTTTCCCAAATGCAGACACGTTTTTAAATTTCTGCAGCAAACCACTTTTGAAAACATTGTGGCAAATTGTGAAATTATTACAAAGTCTCAGTTATTCAACAATCATTTTATATAGATTTTAATATTTTGCTAGGCTGTTAACAAAACTGTTTGCTAAAAGTGTGTTGTACATGGGAAAGGGTAAACTGTCTGGAGAAAGTTTATGGCCAAATGATTATCAGACAAGCATGTAATCTGGTTCATAATCATCTATAAACCTTAAACCTTTGAAGGTCGTTTATGTGTGCCGTGGTTCTTTCTTTCTGCAGAGATTTCTATTGTCAGCAGTTTAAATTGTTTTGAAAGCTAGCTAAAATACACAGAACTACTTTAAACCGATGTTTATTTTGGTTTAAATGGGGTTTTATGCTGTTTTCAACAGTATTTCAGATCTATAATGGTGACTGACACTCACTAACCATGATCCATGGGCAACTCATAAATCAGCAAGGCTTTAAACCCTTTCCCTCATACAACAATTCTGCAGCAGACGACTTTGAATTATGTCAATAAATAGAAAATCTTTATAATTAAATGGATAACCTATGACTTAAAGTGGAAAACATTGTGGCAAAAGGAGAAATTGCACGTTTTGTGCAATTTCTTCTTTTGTCACTATGTTTTCAAAAAGCCGTCTGCTGCAAAGGCGTCAGAAAGCGTCTATATGAGGGAAAGGGTTAAGTTTGTTTGTTTGGAGTTTAACGCCGCTTTCAACAGCTTTGGTCATATCACGGCGGTCAGTGCACCTACCCATGTTTTCCTGGCTTTCCCACACCAGTACTTACACAACATTCTTTCGAAGCCACTGACTACTTTCTCACATAGATCAGAGGTGAGGGGCAATGGAAAACATCGCCCGAAAGAATGTCGCCGCAACCGGGTATCGAACCCGTGACCTCCAGATCACGAGTCAGATACGCTACCAATTGGTCAAAGGGTTAAGTAAAAGTCACTCACCGAAGGGTACTCATAATACCCTGACTGCCACCATTTAAACACTTCAGAAAAATGTAGACAAATATTAAAATCACTATACTGTATAAATGAAATCACTATTATTGAATAAAGTTGGAAGCATTGTGACAAAAGGAGAAATTATTTCTCCTTTTGCAGGTTGTCTGCTGAATATGTGTCATAATTTGTGTAAGAAGAGCATAAGAAAAGTATTGTTATAGGTTAGCACGAGATGGGTGAGGTCATTTCATACCAAATATCGCCTGCCATTCAAAGAGTTTTGAGTGCTGATGGAACTCTATCCACATCATCGCTGCAAGTGTTGTTGACCAGAGGACTTGATAAGAGGGAGTGAACTGGTCTTTTCCCCACAATATCTCTCTTATTACTCATCCAAATGTTGTGGGTACCCAAAAGTATCGTCTCACTCAGTATCCACAACATAGGGTTTGAATAAATCAATATATTTACAGCTCTGTGTTGAGAAGTGTCACTAAAAATTCAAATAATTCTTACATTGTTCTTTGTTATGAAAAAGTTCAAAAGAAAACATGAAATGTTTTGCTAAGCATGTCAATGAAGCAAATATTCATTCCTTTTTTCCTTACAATCTGATGAAGTTCATACGTCTAAACATCATATGTTTTGTCACACAAAACATGAGAACATAGTATATTTATCATTTAACAAAACACAATTCATTCAGCATTAACAAAGAAAAAACTTCTGTTGACAAACTGACCTTTTATTTTAAAGCACTGGTTGTAAAACAACACATTTCAACTTATACAATTAATCCTTTCCCAGATACAGATGCTTTCTGCAGCAGATGTCTTTTGAAAGCATCGTGACTAAAGAAGAAACAAGCCGGTAGGTGTCGTGGGATTCGCCTTGGTTGTGGGTCCTTAGCAACGAAACTCAAACGCGCACACCCTGAGCCCGTATGGCACCTGTTCACCAAGTTTCATCGGAATCGCCCGTCGGTTTGGGCTGTGGAGCGTCGCTTTACAAACAAACAGATGGATAGACAGCCGGAAAAGCCTGACAATAAGGGATATCTAACGAAGCGAATCCCAATTACTCAAAACGAGGAATTTCTCCATTTGCCACAAAGATTTCAACTGAATATCCCAATAAGTATATGCTTATTTACAGAGGTTTTCAACAATTTTGCTAAAAAAGTTTTCAAAGTTGTCTGCCACAGATTTGTTCTATAAATAAACAAGAGTGCCAGTGCCGCCACAATATACGCCGCCACAAAATATAAAGATCAAGATTGGTCCTTTTAATTATTGCTTTTAACATGTCTGTATACATAAGCTCAAAATGAAGTCTGTGAGACCAGTTAGCTTAGCTGGAAGAGACAGGGACTTGAGATCATGGTTGCCTGGGTAGTAGGTTCGATCCCTGCAGGGGCAGCCGGGTGTTTCCTTGAGCAAAACAGTTTATCCACACTTGTTCAGAGTTGAAAGTCTTACTCTGCTTACCAGCCTAGCTGACTTTGGTATTAACTAAAGAAAATAGGATACATATAAACAGATATAGAACCCTATAGAGGCTTCCGATATGAAAGTAGTTCAAATGGCAGTGTCGATATGTATCCTTTTTTCCTTCTGAGCATAACTCTTGCAAAAATCACTCTACCGGATAATCCCTGCTTTATGCACTTCTACCTGTTTGGAAACTTGAGTTGCGTTCTCAAGTGAATATGCTATAGAGACCAAGTTTCGAAAGGCATAACTATTGCAAAAATTGCTGAACCGGAAAATCCCTGCTTCATGCACATCTACCCATTATAGTTATAATATTGACCAAGTTTTGAAAAGATTCAGTAAGAAACGTAGGAAGAGTTGCGTTCACAAGCCGCAATATCAATCAGCTACAGAGGGACATAAATCTTGCAAAAATCAATGAACCGGAAAATCGCCGCTTTATGCACATCTACCCATTATAGTCATGACATTGATCAAGTTTTGAAAAGATTCGGTCAGAAACATAGGAAGAGTTGCGTTCACAAGAAATGCACGTACGGATCAGCTACAGAGACTAAGTTTCAAGGGACAAAAATCTTGCAAAAATCAATGAACTGGAAAATCGCCGCTTTATGCACATCTACCCATTATAGTAATGACATTGACCAAGTTTTGAAAAGATTCGGTCAGAAACATAAGAGGAGTTGCGTTCACAAGGCTGCAATATCAATCAGCTACAGAGACTAAGTTACAAGGGACATAAATCTTGCAAATATCAATGAACCGGAAAATCGCCGCTTCATGCACATCTATACATTCTAGTTATGACATTGACCAAGTTTTGAAAAGATACGGTCAGAAACGTAGGAGGAGTTGCGTTCACAAGAAATGGACGTACGGACGGACAGACGGAGAAGATGACGCCAATATACGACCGCCTCCTGCGGCGTATAAAAAAGTTAATTATTGAATATTTTAAAGTTGGAAAAAACAAAACATTGCGGAAAATTAGTGGAAGTTGCTCATTATTCTTCTGTTTTTGCTTTTTTACTTTCAAATATTGTTTATCCAGATGTGTAAAAATGGCCTGCATGTTGGAAGGAGTATGAACTGCAGAAAGTATGGTTCCCTTCACAGACTTAAAACTCATTTAAACTTTCCAATTACCCTCTATACTATAGGCAATTCAGAATAATCTCATTAAACAAAATGAGGCCAGTCCTTTTAACCCTTTCCCTCATATAGATGCTTTCTGACGCCTCTGCAGCAGATGGCTTTTTGAAAACATAGTGACAAAAGAAGAAATTGCACTAAATGTGCAATTTCTCCTTTTGCCACAATGTGGAAGGCATAGGTTATCCATTTATATTTTAATGTTTAATTACATTGTTGAATTTCATGTTCAATGTATGATTGTTGAGGGCCACAGGGAAGATTAGTGTAACTAACTGTGTTACCCTCATTAAATAAAGTATTATTATTATTATTATTATTATTATTCAATTATAGAGATTTTCAAATTTTTGACAAAATATGTTCAAAGTCGTCTGCTGCAAAAATTGTCGTATGAGGGAAAGGGTTAAACATACAATTCACTTTGTGTTGTCTGTGACTCGGGGGGGGGGGGGATCAATGAAGTGAAATGGTCATTATGTCCAGTTACCTCCCTAGATACTTGTCCTCAAATCTTTTAAATCTAAACACTGCTCCCTGAACAATTCACCTTCCTTTTCCTATGTTCTGCCATCTGAATTGTCTCTTTATAAGTAGTTTTTTAAAAAAGAGCTGAATTTCTCATACATTGTAAATCTTTGTCAAACATTGCCTGCAGGTGACCATTCATCCAATCAGTCCATTAGTATTCTACCATCTTGACTTCCCTCTATATAAAACTATTCAGTAGACTTTTTCAATTTAAAACGGACACCTTCTACCCTACGTACCACTACAGTGGTGTAGTGGTAGAGCATCTGCCTAGTGGTTTCAATCCCTGGCCTGGTCATACCAAAGACTTTAAAAATGATAGTAATGGCTGCCCTTCTTGGAGCTCAGGGTTGCAGGGTTAGCATAACAACTGACGGCTGGTGGCAGGTCAAATGGACCAGCAGTACTTGTAACCAGTACCCAGGAAACACGGTGATATAACTGAAAAATTGTTGAAAGCGTCATTAAATACCAAACAATTATATGCTACAAATTTTGATGCATCTACAGTAGACTATATTTTCAACTCTATTCAATAATTATTCGCTAGATATTTTCATAGTTGTCTGTTATACCCTCTTTACACAGAGGTGGCGTCTGTTGAAAGATCGTTGAACAATAATAAAACAAGACATGGAAATTCCATGAAACCAGGTTTTCTATAATGGAAGGTGTTTGATTAAGAATTAACAGATCTGTCAAATCTTTCTGTTAATAGTTAATCAAAGCTAGTAATTCAAGTAACAGGGAATATTTCTATTGATGAATAATCATAATTACTTTGTCAATTAAATATATCACAATTTTATCTAACAAATATCAGTTCCATACAGTCAATCGTGTTGATGGCCTCATTTATTAAGAACATATAATAGATAACAGATATTAAGCAAGCTTTTGTTGTAAGCAGCCACATTTTAGGATCCCTAATGCCAGGTTGATAATCAGTGATCTGCCTTAACCATTTACATTTTAGGGTCCCTAATGCCAGGTTGATAATCAGTGATCTGCCTTAACCCTTTACTTGATAGTAACACGTTTATGCCTTTGCAAACAAACTAGACCCAGGCCCCGAGGTTATGAAACTTACTCATATCTATGCTATATTCTTTTAAATTGCCAAGTTATTTAATATGGAGCATATTTGCGCGCAGTTATTTGAAAATATCTATATGCATGGTAAAGTTATGGTCTGAACAAAAAAAGTTCAAGTAAAGTATATTTTCTGTCACTGTGACCTTGACCTGGAAGCTAAACACAAAAATTGTGCATATCTCTTTTTGTTGTCACTGTGACCTTGACCTTAAAGCTACAGACAAAAGTTTTGCATGTGACACATCATATTGATATAGTTCATATTTGTGCCAAGTTATTTGAAAATATCTCTATCCATGACAAAGTTATGGTCCGGCCAAGAAAAGTTCAATTAAAGTCTATTTCTTATCACTGTGACCTTGACCTTGAATCTACAGAATTTTTTTTTTGCATTTGGTACATCGTCTTGATATGGTGCATGTTTGTGCCAAGTTATTTGAAAATATCTCTATGCATGACAAAGTTATGGTCCGTACAAGAAAATTTCAATTAAAGTCTTTTTCTTATCATTATGACATTGACCTTGAATCTACAGATATTTTTTTTGCATTTGGCACATCGTCTTGATATGGTGCATGTTTGTGCCAAGTTATCTCTATGCATGACAAAGTTATGGTCCGGACAAGAAAAGTTCAATTAAAGTCTATTTCTTATCACTGTGACCTTGACCTTGAATCTACAGATTTTTTTTTTGCATTTGGTACATCGTCTTGATATGGTGCATGTTTGTCTAAGTTATTTGAAAATATCTCTATGCATGACAAAGTTATGGTCCGTACAAGAAAAGTTCAATTAAAGTCTTTTTCTTATCATTATGACCTTGACCTTGAATCTACAGATTTTATTTTTGCATTTGGCACATCGTCTTGATATGGTGCATGTTTGTGCCAAGTTATTTGAAAATATCTCTATGCATGACAAAGTTATGGTCCGGACAAGAAAAGTTCAATTAAAGTCTATTTCTTATAACTGTGACCTTGACCTTGAATCTAGGGATTTTTTGCATTTGGCACATCGTCTTGATATGGTGCATGTTTGTGCCAAGTTATTTGAAAATACCTCTTTGCATGGCAAAGTTATGGTCCGGACAAGGAAAGTTGACATCCGCCCGCCGACTTCGCCAAACTAATAACCAGATTTTTCCTTCGGAAAACCTGGTTAAAAATGGCCAGATCTCTCAATGAGCTTTTAATGAGCGCCCAGCAATCGCCATGATCTAGCTAGCTCTCAATGATCTTCTAGTCATCTCCACAATCGCCACTGTCTCCTTAAAGTTTTGCCTAGGTCCAAAACACAATCTCTCAACGGTCGCAGAGGGAAGCAATCTCTAAACGGTCACAGAGGGAAGCAATCTCTCAACGGTCTCTCAAGAAGTGCCTAATGAGCGCTGAACGGTCTTATTGATCTCCCAATGATCTCTCAGAACTTTTTCAATGGACGGCACATTTTTCGGTCTCTCATTGATCTCTCGGCAATCTCCTTAGATATCACCGTGATATCTCAAGGGTCTTTATCTATAGATCGCCATGGAAGTTAACAAAAAATTGCATTTTGATTGCACAATGAGCGCACTAGGATCTCCCAAGCATTTGCACGGAAACAACTTTTCGGGGCTTTGAGATATCGTTGAGAGATCAGGCCAAATTTGGATCGCTCATCATGGTCACCCAACGATCTCCGTGTGTGTAAAGGGGGCTTTAATAATTGGTCCACATTTCACAGCTATTTTAATAAAAAGGAAATTCCATAAACAAATGAACTTTCTAAATTTAACTTGACAATTCTTGACTTATGGATTAACAATTCACCAAATATGTCAGTATTCATATGATAAAAAAAGGTTCTCAAATCCCATTATATTGTTGACAATAACTGAAATAGGGGTAATAGCCATGGCATGTTTTGTGATTTCTTTATGTAGCCATCAATACTTATTTGGAAGAAAAGTACCATCCAAACAACCAGTGTAAATCACAAATATGATCTCCTAATACATCGCCTTGACAATATTAGCTATGAATTATGGGAGAAGTTGACCATATATTAAGCTGGTTTATGGGCATTCCCATGATTGGGGTCCTGCGTACAATTACTTAGAGGAGTGTAATTATTGAACGAGACATCCAGACCAAACTGGGCCCGGCTTTATCCCTTCTCGACATACGACAAATCTGCAGCAGACAATTTTGAAAACTCATAAGCAAAAGTATGGGAAATCATGATAAATTAAATAATTATAATGGAAAAGCATTGAACAAAAAATTGAAAAAAAGAATAAATTGTTCAATATGAACATGTCGTTTGCTATAGAAATGTTAGAATATGTTTGCATGTGTGGGAAAGAGTTAAAAGATGCCAGAAGATATCAGACTGATATACAGGCTGAGATATTGATAAAACAGCAGAAAAATAGATTAACCCTTTCCCATCTGCAGACGCATTTTGACGCAAATTTGCAACAGACGACTTTTGAAAACATAGTGGCCACAGGGGAAATTCTCATGATGAGCAATTTCTCCTTTGGCCACAATGTTTTCAACTTTATTTAATAATTGAGCTAGTTTTAATGGAGATTTTTTAGGTTTTTGTTACTATGTTTTCAAGATTTGCTGTACATGTATGTGGGGAAGCTAGTGATTCCCCTTCATAACATCAAGACAAGTCTGCTTCCAACAATTTCAGAAGACAAGAGAGAAAAGTAATTGCTTAAAATGTTCAATTTCTCCTTTTCATACTTTTTTCAATATTCTCTAATTTTATTTGTACGATCGAATCAACTTTTTCTTTCGATGGTTATCTTCAACTATTTGTGTCGAAAAAATATATAACACTAATCTGATAACCAGATTTTATAATTTTTTCCATTAACTTTGTCAAAGCAGCTAATTTTAAAAAACTCATATAAGGTAAACAATTAGTGTTTTTGGACAAAAGTAAAACAAGGTCAATTAAACACAACTTTATGTTTAATTTAACCCTTTCCCACATATAACAAATCTGCAGCAGACAACTTTAAAAACAAACAGGCAAATAAATGGAAAATCTTTACAACTGAAAATATGATTATTGAATAGTGATACAAAAATTGTGGCAAATGGTGATTTTGCTCATCACAAGTTATCTCTCCTTTTGCCGTAAAGTTTTAACAAGAGGGCCATGATGGCCCTGGATCGCTCACCTGATTTTTTTTTTTCAATTTAACTATATAAGCCCCGCCCCCTGGCGGCCATAGTTTCCGACCAATCAACTTGGCTTGAAGGAATCTGATAGAGGGTCACCCTAGGAACATTTCCACAAAATTATTGAACATGGCTTGAAGGAATCTGAAAATGGGTCACTTAAGGAACATTTCTACAAAATCATTTGAAAATCGGCCTGACACTTTCGGAGAAGAAGATGTTTTCACTATAGCCATATAAGGCAAAATAGCCTCGCCCCCCCTGGCGGCCATGTTTTTCAACCAATCAACATGGCTTGAAGGAATCTGATAGAGGGTCATCCAAGGAACATTTCTACAAAATTATTTGAAAATCGGTCTGACACTTTCGGAGGAGAAGATTTTTTAAGTTTTCACTATAGCTATATAAGGCAAAATAGCCCCGCCCCCCCTGACGGCCATGTTTTTTGACCAATCAACATGGCTTGAAGGAATCTGATAGAGGGTCATCCAAGGAACATTTCTACAAAATTATTTGAAAATCGGTCTGACACTTTCGGAGGAGAAGATTTTTTAAGTTTTCACTATAGCCATATAAGGCAAAATAGCACCGCCCCCCCTGGCGGCCATGTTTTTTGACCAATCAACATGGCTTGAAGGAATCTTATAGAGGGTCATCCAAGGAACATTTCTACAAAATTATTTGAAAATCTGCCAACCAGTTTGGGAGAAGAAGAATTTTGAAGTTTTTTTCATTTCGTTGCCATGGAAACCAGAATTCTGCATGGATCCCAAAAATTTGAAGGAAATCTGGTGAGGTCATTGAGAGGATGCTTTCTGTGAAGTTTCATCCCAATTGACCCACTGGTTACTGAGGAGAAGAAGTTGACGCACGACGCACGATGGACGACGGACGCGGGACAAAAGGCGATCACAATAACTCACCTTGAGCAAAGCTCAGGTGAGCTAAAAATGTGACTCAGCTGCAGATGGCATAAAAATTTATCTCACTACTGTAAATAGAAAAAAAAAATCGATGTTCTCAACCAAACTACATACTGTAGGTATGTATTAAGAATCCCTATTCTAATGATAATGAGTATCTGAAACTAGAATTACCAGGAAAATGGTTGCATACATTGTGTCATAAAATATAACCCTTTTCTAGATATAGAAAGTTCTTATTCTCTTCTAGAATAGTAAGTTAAATATAAATATATCACTGATTTTGAAATAATAATTAATTAAATTACAATGACTTTTTAACTCAATGTGAATCACTTAAACAACCATTCTGAATAGAGAAATAAGAACATTTATAGATCACTTCTAGAACACTTCTAGAACACTTCTAGAACACTTCTAGAACCAAAGAAGTTCTTATAAATGCTTTCTAGTGAAAACTTTTGAAATCTTCTTGTCAAAAGTAAAGGCCCTAGTGAAAAAAAATCAATGCAATTCCAGTGAAATTTCATTGGTACCTGCTATGTTACTGGAATAGCAGGAGAATAACCAATAACACCACTGAACATGAACTTGAATTTGAAATATACCAAGGGAGTTAACTCTAGCATAAAACACAGGAACTCTTCAAAAAGAAGTTAGTAATGTTTACTACTTCCTTAACGTTTTTTGGTGGGAGAAATATGTTGTGTTTCAAAGGCACAGAGAAGTTTTTTGTAATTTCATATGATCAACTTGATGGGCACATTTGGTAAATGTCTTAAATGTTGCATTGTTAATTAAATTAGCAAATTGTATTGTGCTATGTCATAAACAACATGTTTATATTGGTGATTTATTGAAGTATGACATTGCCACATGTGGAAGAAGCCAATTGTCTTCATATAAAAAAGATTTTTTATAAAATTCTGGTCACTATGTTTCAATGAACCAGAATATTTTCTGTACAGAATCTGCACAGGCTTTCTGTATTTTCTTCTGTACAGAATCTGGTTCTTAGGTCAAATCCCAGACTATTTTGTACACTGGTTACCACCCAATTGAACATGAACTGTTCATGAATATTTCAGGAATAATTCATGAACTGTAACTGTTCATTTCACTGGGCTTGAAGGAAAAACAACAGGATCCCCATTTCATCTGTTCAAATTCTAACATCCAAATAGAGGATTATGGGCCTCTCCATGCCATTAGGAAAAGGTACAAGTTTTGATTTGTGAAGAGTGTAGAACCAGATCAGCCTGTGCATAAACGCAGTTTGATGAAGATCTTCACTGTCCTCATATTATTTACAAAAGCTTGATAGAAGCTTTTGTCAACTTGTGTAGATTCTCTTAAGACAGGCTGGGATGAACCTTAACTGTTCAACAATGCCAACCTTTTTCCCATGGACCTGGCTTATATAAGAAATATGATACATAATGAGTTATTACTCTATTGTATTTTTCGTCTTGGCTTCATCCCCTTCCCTTAAACAATGATAAAAATGAGACACTTCTCTAATTAACACACAGAACTGAACACATCCACCAATTCAGCCTATTTACAGTAATATACAGTAGGTTAATGTTTTAGAGCATATCATGAATGGTAGTTCAAGAACTGTTCATGAATGGTAGTTCTAGAACTGTTCAAGAACACTCCGTGAAGATAAAATGGCACAATGAATTTGCACTGGAAAAAGTTCTTGAACAGTTCATGTTTAAACAAACTGTAAGGATATTTCATGAATTTTCAGTTCTTGAACAATTCATGAATTTTTTGATGTCAATGTTTCATGAATGTTTCATGACCTGTTCATAAACTACACATTTAAGAACTTTTTAACAATTTGTGCCATTTTATCTTCATATACATCCCAATGAACTGTTCATGAACCAGGTACCTGAACTTTGCATGAATTATACAAGAACTGTTCATGAACAGTAAGTTTTCATTTCACAGGGGCAGGAATGGTGCTACAATATACTATTCTTGTAGCAACATCCATTGGCCATAAGTAAGTTAATAGTAAGAAATGCGAGTACAAAACTGGAAATAATTATAATATGCGCACCTCTTCATGTTTATGACGCTTCCCTTAAAGTGTCATTAAATTCCAACATGTAATTGTGGAGAAGCCTGGACACAAATAGTCTATATAATAATATATGAATTCAAAGGGCAATTATTGTGTGAACAAACAAACATTCAGTGGTAACATGTCGATGACATGCACATTTCCTTTTGTAAGTGAAGCTTCTCTTTAACCCTTTCCCACTTGCAGACGCATTTTGATGCAATAGCAGCAGACGACTTTTGAAAACATTGTGGCCAAAGGTGAAATTATTTATTTAACAATTAAGCTATCGATATTTATGGATAATTTTCAGGTTTTAGTGACTATGTTTTAAATGTCGTCTGCTGCAGATTTGTTGTATGTAGGAAGGGTTATATATAAGTAGCATTGAATTCCAGTTGGTTGCCGAGTCAAATAGCAGGACTCAAATGGTCTAATCATACGAAATTCAAAGGGCCAGAATTGGTGATAATATGCACATCTCCTTTTTTAATGAGCTTCCCATTTAGTATCATTGAATACAGACTGGTGGTTGCTGAGAAATTGCCCAGACACAAATTCTCCAATGTCATATCATATAAATGGACAATAACTTAAAAATCATCAAACTGGAATTATGATGATAATATGCACATCTCCTCTTATTAGTGAAGCTTACCATAAAGCTGCATTTAATTCAAGTAAGTGGTTGCTGATTCCATAAAAAAGTGGTACAGATAGAAATTAAAAGGGCAATATTATATATATGTCATATCATACAAGAGGGCCGTGATGGCCCTGGATCGCTCACCTGAATTTTTTTTCTTTCACTTTAGCCATATAAGCCCCGCCCCCTGGCGGCCATAGTTTGCGACCAATCAACTTGGCTTGAAGGAATCTGATAGAGGGTCACCCTAGGAACATTTCTACAAAATCATTTGAAAATAGACCTGACACTTTCGGAGAAGAAGATTTTTTAAGTTTTCACTATAGCCATATACGGCAAAATAGCCCCGCCCCTCCTGGCGGCCATGTTTTTTGACCAATCAACATGGCTTGAAGGAATCTGATAGAGGGTCATCCAAGGAACATTTCTACAAAATTATTTGAAAATCGGCCTGACACTTTCGGAGAAGAAGATTTTTTAAGTTTTCACTATAGCCATATAATGCAAAATAGCCCTGGCGGCCATGTTTTTCGACCAATCAACATGGCTTGAAGGAATCTGATAGAGGGTCATCCAAGAAACATTTCTACAAAATTATTTGAAAATTGGCCTGACACTTTCGGAGAAGAAGATTTTTTAAGTTTTCACTATAGCCATATAAGGCAAAATAGCCCCCCCCCCCCACCCTGGCCGCCATTTGTTTCAACCAATCAACATTGCTTGAAGGATTCTGATAGAGGGTCATCCAAGGAACATTTCTACAAAATTATTTGAAAATCTGCCAACCAGTTTGGGAGAAGAAGAATTTTGAAGTTTTTTTCATTTCATTGCCATGGAAACCAGAATTCTGCATGGATCTCAAAAATGTGAAGGAAATCTGGTGAGGTCATTGAGAGGATGCTTTCTGTGAAGTTTCATCCCGATTGACCCACTGGTTACTGAGGAGAAGAAGTTGACGCACAACGGACGCCGGACGCCGGACAAAAGGCGATCACAATAAAAAGACTATAACTGACAAATTACCAAACAGGAACATGGTGATAATATGCATTTCTCTTGTTAGTGAAGCTAATCCCATAAAATTTCATATATTTCAAGTCAATAGTTGCCAAGAAATAGCCTAAACAAAAGCCGGAAGGACGGACAGACGTTTTATTGGCACATTTTAAAGCATACAAATGTTTACTGCAGACTGTCTTTCAATCATTTGTGTCAGAGAAAGAGTTTTTCAGGTTTTTAGGAATAAAGTACCCATGATCAACCCTTTACTTGTGTTAACTTGTTCCCACATACAACCAGTCAGCAGCAGACAACTTTTAAAAATATGGAAACTCGATCCTTATCAATAAAACTATGATTATTCAATAAAGTTGTAAACATTGTATCAAAAGGAGAATTTGCTCACACAAATCAGCAGCAGACTTTCATTTTGAGAAACTTTGAATAAATTGTTCATTTTATGCAATTTTCTACTTTTCCTAGAATATTTTCAAAGTTGTCTGCTGCAAACATGCAAAACTCCTGAGGAAGGGTTCAAGATATCTTTTATTGGGTGTTGGGAAAGGAATTTCTTGATTCTGAAATAAAAATTGGCAGGGGGGTAATCAAAATTTAATGGTCAGTGAGACTCAAATATGTGAGCCAATTGCCAAATGAAAATCAATGTCCTGAGATTTTTTCTCTCCCCCTTTTCCATCCTTAACCCTTTCCCACTTACAACATAATATATGCAGCAGACGACTTTGAAAACATCCCGACACAAATTTGAAAATTCTCCAATGTCTTCAAAAGCCGTCTGCTGCAGATGAATCCGAAGGTAAGGGTAACTAATAGTGTGGATTTTGCAAACCTGAGAAGAAAACTTTGACTATATATATCCAATGTTAAAACCCTTTCCCACATGAAACAAATCTTCAGCAGAAGACTTTGTGAAAACATCCAGAGAAAATTATGTAAGATATCTATAAATGAATCTTCAACTTTTGAATGGCGATGAAATCATTGTGGCACAAGGAGTAATTGCTCATTATGTTTTCAGAACTCATCATCTGCAAAGACGTCAGCAAGCTTCTGTATGAGGGAAAGGGTTAAAGGTGTTAAAGTTCTCATAACCATTAACCCTTTCCCTCATACGACAATTCTGCAGCAGACGTTTTTGAACGTATTTTGTCAAAACATAGAAAATCTCCATAGTTGAATGGATAACCTATGACAAAAAGTGGAAAACATTGTGACAAAAGGAGAAATTGCACGTTTTGTGCAATTTCTTCTTTTGTCACTATGTTTTCAAAAAGCCGTCTGCTGCAGAGGCGTCAGAAAGCGTTTATATGAGGGAAAGGAGTTAATATTGTTTTGTAAAGTATAATGTTGATATTTGTCGTCTTCCACCAATTGTTTAAGTCTATCTGGAAAAGCAGCCAGTTGCTTGGGAAGATTGTTGTGTGGAGTACTGGTGTGAGAAAACCAGGAAATGCATGAGTAGGTGAACTGGCCGCCGTGATATAACTGAAAAATTATTAAAAACGGCGTTAAACCCCAATCAATCAATGATATTTGTCAAAACATTTTCTTCTTTTTACGATTAAAGCCAACCACTCTTACTCAATTTCTTATATTGCCACAAATTTTTTAACTCGATTCAAATACTTAGTATACTTTCATTTCAAAAGATTTTTCTGTATTTTTGCCTAGGTGATTTCAATGTCGTCTGCTGCAAATGTGTTGTATGTGCGATAGAGAGGGGATTTAAAGGTCAATCACTAAATATAAAATGTTTAAGCTCTTCCAAATTGAACCTATTTTTCCAATCATTCCAAATTAGCAGACAATTCTGAGAATAAAAAATGTTTTGATGAATCAGCTTGAAGGAAGAGAAGTATTTCTGTAAAATCATCATAATAATCTGACAGGAAATTAAGAATCTGAAGTGTTTGTTCTTGTTATGACACTCAGAATGCTACATTGACTGAATATTGTATTTGTTTTTTTGTAGTAATTTTTGCTTGCTATAAAGTTTCATAAAATTTGGTCAAATGGTAAAAGAAAAGATGTAGGTAGAATGTTAGATCAATTACAATAAAATATATAATATTGTACATTCAAGCAAATTTGCCTATAGTAAATAGCAAACAATTATGTACAACTAACAAAATTTAAGTGTTTTTACCAGAAGCAAATTAGAGATGAGACATATCATCATTTAAATTGATTGATTGGATTTTACAGTAGCCTCGCCTGTTCACCTTACATGTTTCAGCACTTTTGCACAGCAGTCCTGTAATCCACACAACATTCTTCTCAGGAAAATGGTGATTTTCCCACATAGATATTTTAGTCCATTAGTGGGAGGGAGACAAATGACACTTACATTGGAAAGAGTGCAGGGATTTAATGGTACTTATCCATTTTTGTCCTTCATGTTTTCAATGCAGATTTCTATAAGAATGGTCAATAAGGTGAAGGGTTAATACAACACACTGCAAACCATTTTAATAACCTTTCTATGTCAACAGTAGATTCAATCTGGAGAAAAAGTTTATGATTGAAAGTCTTTCCTCCCAGAAATAATTTCACAATAAACAACTCTGGTGACATAACTAGAGAGACATCTCTGCCATAAATATCTGCTTTACTTAATATAGATAAAAGCCTTCTGATGTTAAAATAGTTAGGAACCCGACATCATTCAATAAACAGTCCTATAAACCCTTCAAAGCCATGGTTTATAGGGGACTACAAATACATGTCTTTTTACCAAGTTCACATCATAATCTCAATCCATTACCTGATAAACTATTTTGGGGGTGTGCTCTTCCAATATTGCCACATATTTTCATGTTTTTATGGGAGAGTCTGAGGGAAGGGTATTCTGAAACGGTGTTATATATGTACTAAAACATAGCCTAGTATTTTTCCGGCAATACAGAGCTCTAGTTAACCCTTTCCCTCATACGACAATTCTGCAGCAGACGACATTGAACATAATTTGTCAAAAAATTGAAAATCTCTATAATTGAATGGATAACCTATGACTAATTGTGGAAAACATCGTGTCAAAAGGAGAAATTGCTCGTTTTGAGCAATTTCTTCTTTTGTCACTATGTTTGCAAAAAGCCGTCTGCTGCAGAGGCGTCAGAAAGTGTCTATATGAGGGAAAGGGATAATTATATAAGGGGCATTTTTCATGTTCTAAAATCCCTTTTTTGACATTCAAACCCTATGTTGTGGGTACTCAAAAGAATCGTCTCAGTGAGATGATTCTTTTCAGTACCCACATCAAAGGATTCGGATGAGTAATAAAAGAAATATTGTGGGGAAAGGACCCATTCACTTCCTCTTATCTAGTCCTTGCAATATCTCTATTATAACTAACTCACGCAAACCCTACATTATTGGTAGATTACGTTTGGGTGGCCATAGCATGGTGTTTGAGGATATCGGAGTACGAAAAGTCTTCCTTATCTATAGTTGTGAGTAATCTAAAGATGTTACCTTGACAGATAGCTGACACCACTCTTTCTCATCCACCTTTTTGATGTTGCACTATAATTATTGTAACAGTTAAAACCTTTTCACTTTCACCACTTCCTACAATTCATATATAAAGGAACAGTACAAAATATTTAAAAAGTAAGTTAATCTTAACCTTTCATGTCTTTCTCTGAATTGATATTCAAAATGTAAATGATGTTTCTTATCAATTAAATTAAGGTCTGAACTATTTTCTTAAAAAGTCAGTCTACACACTGCATGATATTTTAATCATACTATATACATACACCACAATGTGTCCTTGAACATAATAAAACAAGTTTAATTAAATGAAAACCAACACAATTCTAACGAAAGTATCCTAAGTTCTTTATAAGAGAATATCTGGAGTCTTCATTACATTAACAGGTTATCCAGTTAACATTATTATAGCAGACAATACTTGTCCAATAGTTCAGCAGACTGTTTCTGTCTCCATGAGAGAAGAGTTAAGTCTCTAGTCCTAACTCCCAGTTAGACTCCCCTCCCCACCACACTCTGATCGACTGTTAGACCACCAGAGAAAGGTCTACATCATGAACCATCTTCTATCTATCATCCATCAGAACTCTTGATACTTTTACAGAATTTTCAATGAGCAAAAAACATTTAATAACCCTTTCCCACGTACAGAAAATTGCAGCAGACGACTTTGAATATATACCCACATATATATGAAAAAAATCTCTATAAAGGGAAGTATAATCCTTAAATGGAGTTGAAAATATTGTGGCAAATGGAGAAATTGCTCATCAGGAGCAATTTCATCAATTTGCCACAATGTTTACAAAAGTTGTCTGCTGCAGAGTCCTCAGAAAGTGTCTGTATGTAGGAAAGGGTTAAATAAAAGACTAGAAATTAAAAAATGTTGATGAATTATAATAACAATTTGCTCATTTTTAGCCATTGCACCTATTCTCACAAGGTTATCCAATGTAGAGGCATGTGTATGCCATCTCAAACCATTAAAATAAATACAGAAAAAAGAAGATATTACTACATCTAACTTCTTCAAAATATTTACTCATGAAGGAATGGCATATCAGCAACCTTATCTTCGTAATCTGTTATGCTGTTTAAGGTTCAATCAAAGATGCAGAAATTTATTTACCATATCATTTAATTATTTCATTTTCAAGATTAAACTACAAAAAATGTAGGATTTTACTGGCTAGAAATTTGTACTTCACTTCTTACAAATTTACTGCATGTTAGCCGACATATTTAAATACTACACAAGCACATAGACTTCTTACAGACCAAGTTATTCTTCATTGTGTGGCTCATAAGCCTTCAAGACCAAGATTTAGTTCAAGATTCAAGTTCTTCTTGGCATACCTGTATGTAAGCCTCCATGACATTCACAATAAACAGTGTGAAGACTCAAGTATGTAAGCCTACATAACATTCTCGAATCAAAGCGCTGATGGTATAGGGGCATATGTAAGTTGAAAATATATGGCATAGATACTATAGACAAACATTGTTGAAACAATAAACAATGACCTTTAAAACAAACCAAACGAAAAATGTGTGAAGCAACACATACTGCCTGCCAAATAACATATACCTAATTTATCAAAGTTTGACCCTTTTCTTGTATAAACAAAATAAAAAGATTGACAAAAAACTGAGCAGCGACCCTTAATTAAAATATTTCCAGTTCAGAAATCACTAATGTATATTGTAATCATGCTGATAAATGAAAGACAATCGAAAGCATGCTAGAGTTATGTTTCTTTTGCACTGCACATCTGTAGCTCTGAGTTTCCTATACAACACGTCTTAAATTGATACATTGGACATCTATTGAGACAATAACCGAAGAAATGAAAAATGAGTTTTACACCTAAAAAAACCAGATCAGATTTGTGTTCAAAATATTGTATCGATCTCTTAATCCCAATGTATACCTGTGACGACTTTGAAATGGATCCGCGAAACAGAAACAAAGTTTTGACCCATTAATGCAAACCGTAACGGACAGACGGACGGATGGATGAACACAAAGACGGACAGACAGTCAGTCGCTCTGGACAAAGTACAACGCTTGGGAAACACTCATTAACGAAACAAGGGCATTTCACGGAACGCATGTGTTGCATGCGAAAGTCATATAATAAGTGAGAACATGGAAAGACAAAAATATACACACTCCAAACGCAGCATGCTAAAGTTATGGTAATGGTGCACTGCAAATGTGTAGGTCATAAGTTACCTACAAACCAAGTTTGAAATGGATACAATGGAAATTAATTGAGACAATCGCTGAACTGAATAAGGAAAAATGAAGATAACTAAGATAAGCAGACCAGAGTTATGTACCTAGTATTTTGCCGTTCTCCTGATCACACGGTATAAGTGTGACCACTTTCAAATAAATCTGCCATACAGAAACAACGTTTTGACCAATACATGCAATCCATGACGGACGGACGAATGCACATTCAGGCAGACAGCCGGCCGGACACCGGATTATACCTCCAAGCTTTACAGACAGAGACAACTTATAAAGTATTGATTACAGAAGACTGGTTCTTAGGAAAGCTTAGATTATGGTATTTGTAAAGTATTTGCAAATTAATTGTATCTCCGAAATGGGACCGACCGTACGAGGTTAATTTACAAAAACCTATTTAGACTATATTTCTAGTTTATTTGTCAACAGATACGTCTAGGACTAGATTACACGTTGCCGAACGTTGAATCTTCAATTAGCGCAAATGCATATACATTATAATTTTAGTTCCAAAATTGGTAGAAGTGCCTCAATTATAAAATAAATATCCTAGTTGGGTCGACATACAGCGACACGTGAGAATATTCAACACAACACGCGACCTGTTTTACCAACAATTCTCCAGTAGCTGTGAGAGCGTTAGTACCATTCTTTCATGGCATGTATACACAGTAGGACCTCTCTCTTTGGACGGATTATGTAATAACAAGTCCTTACCCTTGACCACGTAGACTAAATATACAGCAAACAACATTTAACTAAGCCTGAAAGTATTATTTTGAATAGTAATTAAAACATTGTGGAAAAAGACAAACTTGCTGATTATCATTTATCTGTTAAGGTTAGTCAAATGTGTCTAAAAGGGGCAAATGTTAAAATAATAACTGTAGACAAATATTTTCGTTATCTAGGTTATAGAAAAAAATTGATTCATGTTTCAAAGCATTGTTTGGAAAGGAGGAATTGCTCATTGTCAGCAGTTGCTCCGTAGGCAAATATACCTTCACCATTCGTATGTAACTAATTAGCTATAACGGAAACGGTTCAATCCTTTCCCGTTTAAAGTCGCTTTTCGACGCATGTGCAGCAGACGGCTGCAGAATGGTTATTCGTGACCCATTTCCTCTTTTTCCACAAAGCTATGTATAAACTATATAATTTTCCTCTTGATGTAAGGCGAAATTGCTCGTTATCATTAATCTCTAGCATGTTATTCAAAATGTGTCTGGAAAGGAGATAGAGTAAAAGAATGTCCACAGTAAAACGTTTAAATATGAAAAGAAATAATTTGAAACGTGTTTGAAAGCATTGTGTGAAAAGGAGAGATTGTTCATTGTCAGCAATAGCTCCATTTTCAACAATATTCCAATATTCGAACTGTTATATTATCACGGAAAGGGTTCCGCTTCCATGGGCAGGATGTAACCATTTCCCGCTTACAGACGCATGTGCAGCAGACGACAATCGGAAACATTGTGACAAAAGGAGAAATTGCTTATCGTAGGCAATTTATACTTTTGCCACAATGGTTTCCACTCCTTTCAATAATTTTATTTACAGTGATTTGCACATTTCTCTATGTAAGTCGACTGTTGTAAACTAATGGGGTCACAGCACGGTCGACGTTACCTTACACCACTGACATTATGGTCAATCATTATTAGTTCAGAATGTGTTTCACTCATTTGAACTATTTTGTCTATTTAATTAATGCAAGCGGATGGTTTTTCGTGATTCGGTCGAACCAAGGAAATCGTTGAAAAGGCAGATTATAACCAATCAAAACTCGATTCTGGTGAAGGTATACACATGTGGACTGTGGTTGCAGCTTTAATCCGACTTTTCGAAAGCAGCATAAGTATGGGATAGGCGCGAAACGCCTAACTTTCTCGACAAACAGTGTGAAGACTGAAGTATGTAAGCCTTTGTAAGCCTACATAATGTTCTAACCAAACAGTCTGAAGACTCAAGTATGTTAAAGCCTACATAACATTCTCGACAAACAGTGTGAAGTCTCAAGTATCTAAGCCTATGTAAGCCTACATAACATTCTCGACAAACAGTGTGAAGACTCGACTATGTAAGCTTACATAACATTCTCGACAAACAGTGTGAAGACTCAAGAATAACTCTGTACATGCTCATAATGAGTAAATTCTACTTTTGTCTCAATCTTTTCAAATCTGTTCAAAGATTATACTTTTCTTTTTAACCCCTATCCCTCATACGGAAACATTTTGGCGCCTCTACAGCAAGCTACTTTTCAAAAAGTTGTGATCAGTGCTCATTATGCCCAATTTCTCTTTTTGCCACAATTTGTTTTACTCTGTGCAATTATTATTCCTTCATTTACAGAAGTTTTTTAGCTCACCTGAGCTTTGCTCAAGGTGAGTTATTGTGATCGCCTTTTGTCCGGCGTCCGTCGTCCGTCGTCCGTCGTGCGTCGTCCGTCGTGCGTCGTGCGTCGTGCGTCAACTTCTTCTCCTCAGTAACCAGTGGGTCAATTTGGATGAAACTTCACAGAAAGCATCCTCTCATTGACCTCACCAGAATTCCTTCAAATTTTTGGGATCCATGCAAAATTCTGGTTTCCATGGCAACGAAACCGAAAAAGCTTCAAAATTCTTCTTCTCCCAAATTGGTTGGCAGATTTTCAAATAATTTTGTAGAAATGTTCCTTGGATGACCCTCTATCAGATTCCTTCAAGCCGTGTTGATTGGTCGAAAAACATGGCCGCTAGGGGGGGCGGGGCTATTTTGCCTTATATGGCTATAGTGAAAACTTAAAAAATCTTCTCCTCCGAAAGTGTAAGGCCGATTTTCAAATAATTTTGTAGAAATGTTCCTTGGGTGACCCTCTATCAGATTCCTTCAAGCCATGTTGATTGGTCGAAAAACATGGCCGCCAGGGGGGGCGGGGCTATTTTGCCTTATATGGCTATAGTGCAAACTTAAAAAATCTTCTTCTCCAAAAGTGTCAGGCCGATTTTCAAATAATTTTGTAGAAATGTTCCTTGGGTAATCTTCTATCAGATTCCTTCAAGCCATGTTGATTGGTCAAAAAACATGGCCGCCAGGGGGCGGGGCTATTTTGCCTTATATGGCCAAATTGAAAACTTAAAAAATCTTCAACATCTTCTCCTCAGTAACCAGTGGGTCAATTGGGATGAAACTTCACAGAAAGCATCCTCTCATTGACCTCACCAGGATTCCTTCAAATTTTTGGGATCCATGCAAAATTCTGGTTTCCATGGCAACGAAACCGAAAAAACTTCAAAATTCTTCTTCTCCCAAATTGGTTGGCAGATTTTCAAATAATTTTGTAGAAATGTTTCTTAAGTGACCCTCTATCAGATTCCTTCAAGCCATGTTGATTGGTCGAAAAACATGGCCGCCATGGGGGGGGCGGGGCTATTTTGCCTTATATGGCTATAGTGCAAACTTAAAAAATCTTCTTCTCCAAAAGTGTCGGCCCGATTTTCAAATAATTTTGTAGAAATGTTCCTTGGATGACCCACTTTCAGATTCCTTCAAGCCATGTTGATTGGTCAAAAAACATGGCCGCCAGTAGGCAGGGCTATTTTGCATTATATGGCTATAGTGAAAACTTAAAAAATCTTCTCCTCCAAAAGTATCTGGCCGACTTTCAAATAATTTTGTAGAAATGTTCCTAGGGTGACCCTCTATCAGATTCCTTCAAGCCAAGTTGATTGGTCGGAAACTGGCTGCCAGGGGGCGAGGCTTATATAGCTAAAGTGAAAAAAAAAAAAAAAATCAGGTGAGCGATTCAAGGGCCATCATGGCCCTCTTGTTTTATTCATGTTTTTGCCAATATATCTTTTACGTCATTTGCTGTAGATTTGTTGTATTTGAGATAGGTTTAAAGAATTTTATATCCTAGTTGCTTTCGAAGTCCGCTACTGTAGATATTTTGGTGTGTAGGGAAGTCTTAAAAGGTTCTTTTTGCAGAACATTGCTCAATTATTGTGCATAAAGGTCAACTGTGACCAATTGAACAGTTTTTGGGATAGGGGCGTCGACCGTGCTGTGACCCAGTCGACTTATATAGAGAAATGTGCAAATCACTGTAAATATTTTTATTGAAAGGAGTTGAAACCATTGTGGCAAAAGTAGAAATTGCCTACGATAAGCTAATTCTCCATTTGTCACAATGTTTTCGATTGTCGTCTGCTGCACATGCGTCTGTTACAGTAAGCAGTAAATGGTTACATCCTCCTCATGGAAGCGGAACCCTTTCCGTGATACTATAACAGTTCGAATATTGAAAATATTGTTGAAAATGGAGCTATTACTGACAATGAGCAATTCCTCCTTTTCACACAATGCTTTCATACACGTTTCAAATTAATTCATTTCATATTTGAACGTTTTACTATGAACATGTGTTCCTTGTTCGTTAGTGAGTGCTTCCACAAAGCTGTGTACTTTGTCCGCAGCGACTGACTGTCTGTCCATCTTTGTGTTCATCCATCTGTCCGTCTGTCCATTACAGTTTGCATTAATGGGTCAAAACTTTGTTTCTGTTTCGCGGATCCATTTCAAAGTTGTCACACGTATACATTGGGATTAGGAGATCGATACAATATTTTGAACACAAATCTGATCTGGTTTTTTAATTGTAAACTCAATTTTTCATTTCTTCGGTTATTGTCTCAATAGATGTCCAATGTATCAATTTAAGACTTGGTGTATAGGGAACTCAGAGCTAAAGATGTGCAGTGCAAAAAGAAACATAACCCTAGCATGCTTTCGATTGTCTTTCATTTATCAGCATGATTACAATATGCATTGTGGATCTTTAGTGATTTCTGAATTGGAAATATTTTAATAAAGGGTCACTGCTCGGATTTTTGTCAATCTTTTGTCCTTCCTGATTTATTTTGTTTATACAAGAAAAGGATCAAACTTTGATAAATAAGGTATATGTTATTTGGCAGGCAGTATGTGTTGCTTCACACATTTTTCGTTTGGTTTGTTTTAAAGGTCATTGTTTATTGTTTCAACAATGTTTGTCCATATTATCTATGCCATATATTTTCAACTTACATTATGCCCCTATACCATCAGCACTTTCAGCGCTTTGATTTATTTGTGAAAAGTGCAACTGTAACAAATACTCATTTCAATACTGCATAATCCCACAATGCAATGTAGAAAATGGAAAATGGAAAGGAAGTGCATGTGTCAATCACATCCCATTCAAAGTAATTTTGTCAATAGGCAACATCCGTTGATAAAAGGCAAAAGATAGTATAATAACTTGAACAATGAATTGACTCGGTCTAATTGTTTCCTGAAATACTGCTGGACTTTCTACATTAACCCTTTCCCTCATACAACAAATATGCAACAGGCAACTTTAAAAAAGTATGTAAAATTTTCTATACATATGAAAGTATAATTACTCAATGGAGTTGAAATCACTGGCAAAAGTAGAAATCCTCATTGTAAGCAATATCTACTTTTGCTGCAGTGGTTTCAAATGGCATCTGCTTTAAATGCATTAGAATGCTTCTGCGTAATACTATACAGTATCAACCCTTTTCCCCGTACAACAAATCTGAAGAAAACAGCTCTTAAAAATAGGGATAATCTTTCAAAATAAAAGTATGATTATTGCATAAAATTGAAAACATTCTGGCAAAAGGAGAAATTTCTTATTATGAGCAAATTTCTCTTTTGCCTCAACGTTTTTTAATTAACCCTTTCCCTCATACGACAATTCTGCAGCAGACGACTTTGAACGTATTTTGTCAAAACATAGAAAATCTCCATAATTGAATGGATAACCTATGAGAAAAAGTGGAAAATATTGTGGCAAAAGGAGAAATTGCACGTTTTGTGCAATTTCTTCTTTTGTCACTATGTTTTCAAAAAGCCGTCTGCTGCAGAGGCGTCAGAAAGTGTCTATATGAGGGAAAGGGTTAATCTGCTGCAGCAAATTGGTAACCTGATATAATTTAAATATTGTTTGCTTCGTTAAGCATGTGACAAACAAACAACATAATAATGATAATTATGTTATCTAAAAATATTTGCTGTTGGTTCAAATGCAATGTGTATATTGCTTGTTTTGATTGGTTTAAAACTTATCATGTGACTAAAAGATACTTCTATAACAAACTTTAATTGCCGGTTTGTATATGTATAACATGTGTAATTGAAACCTATTCCTTTTTGTTGTATATGATTTTTCTTTGATTCGGATGTTGTTCTAAATCTTTTATCCAATCATTTGTTCCAATTGTGAGGCAAGGGAGCCACGAGGAAAAATTATAGTTGCTAATTTTATTTATTGATTTGTATGTTCTAAGCATTTGGTTATAAAATTGTTACACTTCTTTTCTTTTCATAATTGCATTCAAACTTGTGTTAGCACTGACCTCTAAGAAGCAGTCACTTGAATATTAACCAAAACAACATGTTCTTCTTTATTTGACTTGTATTAAGCAGCCACCTGTGTTCAGCAGCAAAATATTGTCTCTCCTTGGTGACTGCTTAAGACAAGTTTGACTATAAAAGAAATATGTCACATGATCAGGTCAGGGAACTGCATTTGGAATCACCTCTAAAAACAGATCAATTGTCCAGTTAATGGCTAATGACAATGGCTAAAAAATTACTTCACTAGTTATTTATGTTGTTGTTTGCAGTAATCTTGTTAACTTTTATATAAACAGATAATATATTTTTAATATTTATGCAATTATAAGGGTTTAATGTAAGTTTCATTGCAGTTAAATGAGTATAACACAAAATCGCCTGAGCACACGGCTGATGTAATCCCCCACGGGACTATAATTTCAATAGATTGGAATATTTTAAACTATTTCTGAAGAGTGTCACCAAGAAACATCTGTACAAAATTATTTTCAAAACTGAATGGTAGTTATGGACAAATAGACTTGCAGAACTGCAGCAGACTTAACTAAACATTGTGGAATGCTGAGTAATTGCTCCATTTCCAAGAATGTTTTCAAGTCTATTTAATAGTAAAACTTTCATTCACAAAGATATTCCATAATTTTGACAAGATGTTTTCAGTGTCATCTGTTGCAGATTTCATGTATGTGGGAAAGTGTTAATAAAACAGTGAAACAGTGGACTATATAGTGCATGCTGAATGTAGATTCTCAAGTGAGCCATGAAAAGTGTGATCTAACATGGCTGTAAATATGATTTTTAATCTCATAAGATTTTGTATTTATAAGGGTTACTATATCAGCGATAAAAAAATGCAAATACATAGTGTAGAGAACTTATTCATCAAAGAATACAGATTTTTGTATACTTATTTGTCTTCAAAAAATAAACTTTCAACATTTTTGGTAAATTTCAATAGGTATCTGTAGATAAGCAAAGATATATATATATATATGCTTCATGTTTTGTACTGTTATTGTAATTTACATTCGTTTATGTTATGTAAAAATGTAAAATAAAAGAAGTTGAAACACTTCACCAAAAAAACAAAATAAAAAAAAAACACAGTGAAACAGTGGACTATATATAGTGCATGCTGAATGTAGATTCTCAAGTGAGCCATGGAAAGTGTGATCTAACATGGCTGTCTTCTCATTGTCTACAGTGAGCCATGGAAATTGTGTGAACTGACATAGCTGTCTTCTCATTGTCTACAGTGAATCATGGAAATTCTAAACTGATGTATCTGTCTTCTCACTGTCTACAGTGAGCCATGGATATTATAAAAGGATATGGATGTCTTCTCACTGTCCACAATGACCCATGGATATTATGAACTGATATAGCTGTATTCTCACTGTCCACAATGAGCAATGGAAATTATGAACTGATATTGCTGTCTTCTAACTGTCCACAAAAAATCATGGAAATTGTGACCTGATATAGCTGTCTTCTCACTGTCCACAATGACCCATGGAAATTATGTCCACGATGAGCTGTGGGAATTTTAATCTGTTATGGCTGTCTTCTCACTGTCCTCAGTGAGCAATGGAAATTGTGAACTGATATTGCTGTCTTCTCACTGTCTACAGCGAATCATGGAAATTTTGATCTTAATTGTATGGGTGTCTTCTCACTGTCCACAATGAGCCATGACAATTGTGAACTGATATAGCTGTCTTCTCACTGTCCACAATGACCCATGGAAATCATGAACTGTTATGGCTGTCTTCTCACTGTCCACAGTGAGCCATGGCAATTATGAACTGATATGGATGTCTCCTCACTGTTCACAATGACCCATGGAAATTATGAACTGATATGGCTGTCTTTTCATCGTCTTCATTGAGCCATGGAAATTATGAACTAATATGGTTGTCTGTTCACTATCCACAATGAGCCATGGGAATTGTGATCTGAATTGTATGGCTGTCTTCTCACTGTCCACAATGAGCCATGACAATTGTGAACTGATATTGCTGTCTTCTCATTGTCTACAGTGAATCATGGACAGTATGAACTGATGTGGCTGTCTTCTCACTGTCAACAGTGAGCCATGGAAATTGTGAACTGATGTGGTCTTCTCATTGTCAACAGTCAGCCATGGAAATTGTGAACTGATATGGCTGTCTTCTCACTGTCAACAGTGAGCCATGGAAATTGTGAACTGATGTGGTCTTCTCATTGTCAACAGTCAGCCATGGAAATTGTGAACTGATATGGCTTTCTTCTCACTGTATAAATTGAGTCATGGAAAGTGTGAACTGATATAGCTGTCTTCTCATTGTCTACAGTGAGCCATGGAAATTATGATCTCATATGGCTGTCTTAATTCTCACTGTCCACAATGAGCCATGACAATTGTGAACTGATATGGCTATCTTCTCATTGTCTACAGTGAGCCATGGAAATTATGAACTGATATGGCTGTCTTCTCACTATCAGGAGTGAGCCATAGACATTTTGAACTGATATTGCTGTCTTCTCACTGTCCTCAGTGAGCGATGGAAATTATGATCTCATATGGCTGTCTTAATTCTCACTGTCCACAATGAGCCATGACAATTGTGAACTGATATGGCTGTCTTCTCATTGTCTATATCTAGTTAGCCATGGAAAATGTGATCTGATATGGCTGTCTTCTCACTGTCTGCAACTGTTTCAAATTAGGGGATTAAAACCTACTTTAAGTTAAAAAAATTGTATGAAAAATAACTCTCTTTTTTTATAGTGATTTCAACAATTTTAAACATAGCTGCTTAGAAGCATCAGCAGTTATTATGTATAAACCTGTAGCTGAAATGACAGAACGGGGAAAAATGCTAAGGAATAAAGATTTCTGTGAACTTTTTAAGAAAGCAGGACATTCAATCTACAATTACTATTTTCCCAGAAGGTTCACTTGAAATTAGACACCAAAAACATGACTGGGTCTGTGCATTAAAATGCATTCTCAGACCTTTAATTGGATCATGGCTTGATTTTTATTTCAAAATCAGACATAATATATATGTTAGAAAAAAACTATTTTTCTGAAGACAGAACCTTCAAATTCCAAGCAGTTGTGACAATTAAACTATTATTAGATTCTTCCCTAGATTTACAATTCTCAAATGAAAAGCTTTAATTATCTTTAACCCTTTCTCTCATATAAACGCTTTCTGACACCTCTGCAGCAGACGGCTTTTTGAAAACATAGTGACAAAAGAAGAAATTGCTCAGAACGAGCAATTTCTTCTTTTGACACAATGTTTTCCACTTTTAGTCATAGGTTATCCATTCAATTATAGAGATTTTCTATACTAGTACTTTCAAAGTTGTCTGCTGCAGAATTGTTGTATGAGGGAACCCCTGTGTAAAGATATCCATGATCCATGTTCAAACATGAATGACCATGGTCAAACCATGGTTGTCAATGATGATTTCAATACTTTTGACAATGATTTGTATGACCATGGTCAACTGTGTTTTGACCATGGTCTGACCACTGTCAAACCATGGTCAAATCAGTATCACTGTCAAACCATGGTCAAATCAGTATAAATAAAAGTTTAAAATTTAAAAAAAAATGCTCAGAATTTTAATCAGCGTAGTGACCATTATTCATGGTCATTCATGGTCATTAACAATTTCATTTGATGTTGTATAAACCACTAAAACCAAAAGATAATTAAAAACAAATATGATTTATTTTATACATACTACTTAATGCATCAGAGAATGTGTGTTTAACTCAGTGTGAATCACTTAAACTTCCATTCTGAATAGAGAAATAAGAACATTTATAGATCACTTCTAGATCACTTCTAGAACACTTCTAGAACCAAAAACGTTCTTATAAATGTATTATAGTGAAAACTTTTAAAATCTTCTTGTCAAAAGTAAAGGCCCTAGTGATTACAATCAATACAATTCCAGTGGAATTTCATTGGTACCTGCTATGTTACTGGAATACCAGTAGAATAACCAAAAATACCACTGGAACTGAACTTGAATTTGAAATATACCAAGGGAGTTAACTCTAGCATAAAACACAGGAACTCTTCAAAAAGAAGTAAGTAATATTAACTACTTCCTTTACATTTTTTGGTGGGAGAAATATGTTGTGTTTCAAAGGCACAGAGAAGATTTTTGTAATTTCTTCTGAACAACTTGATGGGCACATCTGGTAAATGTCTTAAATGTTACATTGTTTATTAAATTAGCAAATTGTATTGTGCTATGTCATAAACAACATTTTTATATTGGTGATTTATTAAAGTTATATTGCCAAATATGGATGAAGCCATGTCTTCATATAACAAATATTTTTTATAGAATTCTGGTTCAACTGTGTTTCAATTAACCAGAATATTTTCTGTACAGAGTCTGCAAAGACTTTCTGTATTTTCTACTGTACAGACTCTGACCCCAGTACACCCAGACTATTTCGTACAGGTTACCATTTATGAATTGTAGATGTGAACCATTCATGAATTGTTCATGAATAATTCATGAACTGTAACAGATCATTTCGCAGGGGTCATGTTATTTGGTTCAAAGAATAGTTTTAGAAGATTTGATGTCCGTCAACCTTTCCAAACTTGTCAAGGCCCAATAAACCACAGTACAAACATGTTTAACCATTGTCTTTATGGCAGCCACAGTTGTTTGGTCAAAACATGTTTGACCATGGTCAACACAAAGTCGAACATGTTTGACCTTGTTTTCAGGGGCGGCAATATACCACAACCTTGGTCAAAACATGTTTTGGGGATCATGGTCAAGCATGTTTGACCACAGTCATTAGGTGACTTTGGTACATGGATAATCATGGTCATACTTTCATTCATGGTTGACCATGTCCAGAAAGGCGGCAATATACCACGGCATGAATCATGTTTGACCATGGTTCATCCATGGTCCACACACGGTCAACCCTGTTTTTTAAACATGGTTAATCATGTTTGAAACATGGCCAACCTTGTTTTAACCATGGTTATTTCACAGGGGAAAGGTTTAAAAGAAGTAATTGTTATTGATGTCTCCATGTGGTACAAACTTCTTATAACATGGTACTTCCTGCCTTCATGTCTGTATTCAGTGTAGTTTTTCCCCACATACAACATATCTGTAGTAGGCAATGTAGAAAAATATCTTGGCCAAAAAAAATGAAAATATACTTATTGAAAAGGGTTGAAAACATTTTGGCAAAAGGAGACGTTGCTTGTTTTGTTTTATTTTCCCCTTTTTTCACAATGTTTCCAAATGCAGTCTGCTATAGAGGTGTCACAATGCGTCTGTATGGGATTAAACTAAGAATGAACCCCACACTTATGTACAATTGAACAGCCATTTTGTGTTAACAAACAATTCAAGAAATTTATTCATGAACATATTTTAATTTCACTTTCATTTCTGGAACAGCGATCTGAAATAAATTTAAGAACTGAACATTCCAGTTCTTGAATGACTATTTAATGTTCGTGAACAATTCAAGAACTATTCTCTAGATTTGTCTAAGTTAATTAACCCTTTCCCTCATATAGACGCTTTCTGACGTCTGCATGAGCAATTTCTCATTTTGTCACCAAATTATTGTTTATAACTCTGTTCACTTATTGTTATTTCATTTAGAGGGATTTTCTGGGCTTTTTGCCGAGACGTTTTCAAAGTCGTCTGCTGCAGATTTGCTGTATGTGCACAGGGAAAGGATTAAATTTGTGGAAATTTTCGCAGAGGATGTGTTGGTATAAAAACAATTTCTGCTTCTCATTAAGGTAGAAAAAGCATGTCCTGTCTGACCTTGGAGAGAAGAATGTTTTACAAGTTCTCTGAAATTAGATATATCAACAATTTAATTCATGAAAAGGGTTCAATATTTCAGATTCCATTTTGTCCATAGTATTGAAAGGTTTTATTTGAGATGAGAATGGTGTGAAATTCTATTTAAAGGTGTGAGCCTCTTTGACCTGACCGACACCTATTAAATTCCAATAAAAAATAATAAAATCCGACAAATTTATGACGGATTATACTGGTTTTAATCTCTTTGATTATTATCATGCCTTAAACATATTTTCCCTGTCCCTTAAACTTCTTCATTCCTTGTCTTTAAAGTTCTACCTGCATGTGCAACTAAATGCCTTATTTTGAGCTATTGCAGTCATGTCATGTGTCAGTGAGGATAGCCATTTTTAGGAGCTTCAAGTCTTTATAGTTATTGGTGAGCACTTGGAGAAATAGCAAACTAACTTAAACAATAATAAACATGCTTACATTAAATACAGGGGAATAACTTAATTGCAGAGTGTAAACAGATCATAGCAATAAAAATGCCCATAGTCGAGGTCATAAGTTGACAGAGCTATGAAAATGCAAATTTCATAAACAATATATCCTATGTGGTGAACAACAGCTAATGCTCTGTGGTCAAGGTAGAAAGTTTGAAAATTGAATATTAAAGCGAGGCAAACATGAGTCAAATAGAGAAGCCCTCATATCTCTCTAGAATATCAATAACATTTTATTGTTCTCTCCCATCATTATTTTGTAATGAGCAATGGATGCAACCATGGATAAAACGTTTTGTAACTTGAAACAAATGTTTTCTTCTCACTTCTTGGTATCTTGACTCTTTTCCTAATACAGATACACTATTTGCAGATGCTTCAGCAGACAACTTTTGAAAATATTGAGAGAAAAAGAGAGCATTTTTTGTTTCTTTCTGCAAATAATTGTTTTCAACTCTTCAATATCATATTGTACTTCAAATGTTCAATCCCAATGATTATCGACACATGCCCAATTGGATTTTCCTGTCATAGGATGCTTTGTGAGATGATTACTGCCTTTTCTTTGTAAACAAACCTTAAAAAAGCTGGCAGCAATGTAACAGTTAGTGTGCTTACATTGTGGTAGTCATTGAAATTGAAGGTTTCAGTCATATCCTGGTGGCCATTTCACCTATCCATGCGTTTCCTGGCTTTCTAATACAAGTACTCCAAAGAATAGTACTTCCAAGCAAATGGCTGCTTTTATTCCATTGATGGAAGAAGAATGATGCTCGTTGAATTGCTTTTTTGTGAAATGTCAGAAAGACTGAGATAACGGGGCTCGGTATGTGGTTGTCGTATGTCATGGCATATGTCTTTAACAGAAAAGTAAGAATTATAAATGATGTCAAGGTTTTTACTGTTTTAAGTATGCTGTCAATTGTCATTTATAAATATATACTCTTTTTCTCCAAATGCTGCAAAGGTAAGTTTAAGCACGAGAATGCTTTTAAATCAATGATGTCCAAAAACTTGAAGAAAAAACATCAAATTTAACAGATTAAACCTTTTTTGTAAATTAAAAACTAGTGGATGCAGTGGTGTAGTGGTAGATCTTTAGCCTCCCATTCAAAAAGTCCAGTGTTTGAATCCCATGATGAGCGGTTCTGCCTTTCGGAATTCTCACACAAACGGCGCAAGTACTGATTAAACTCAATCAAGCAGACATCGAGCATGATTAATACAAGCTGAAAACTTGTTTCACAATGTAAAATATATAAGTTTAAATTAACTTCTGCTACATTTCCTTTTTGGGACAATTAAACAAACTCTTAGGACAGTATCAATTGCAGTCTCAATTAGTAGCCAATGAGGAAACTTGAACATTCAATGAATGAAAATTGACTGTGGCAAATTTAACAGACAAGAAAGGAGGCAAGAATTGATGAATATTGTATGAAATCATGTCCGGGATGGGAAAAGTCTGTCTAGACTCATTTAGAACTATGCAGAAAATCCTGATAGGGGTTTGTAGGCAAGACACTCAAACAGAGGAAAGCTTATAAGTTTACCTCATTTCATCTGCTTATAAAATATCTGAGAAAACAAGAGAGCCATGATGGCCCTGGATCGCTCACCTCAGTTATGGCAACTTAAGGGTCAATCACAACAACTCATTTTGCAGTCAGGTGCTAATACTAGAATGTTAACAAGATTTCCCTTCAATTTTGCCTAGTGACCTTGTTTAGATATCATCAAGACAATCATTCTAACAAAATTTCAAGTGTTAACTAGATTTTCCTTTCAATTTGATCTAGTGACCTAGTTTTTGACCTGACATGACACATATTCAAACTTGGCCTAGATATCATCAAGACGGGCATTCCGACAAAGTATCAAGCTGCTGATGCAAAAAATATCGTCTCTAGAGTGTTAACAAGATTTTTATGTCAAAAATACATTACCAGTCATTTATTACCTGATATATACATCTCCTAACCCTTAATTCATCCAGAAAAAGAACTCGCCTAGCGTATCCCTCACGCCTGTGTGATATACACGGTCACCGGTAAATACCGGCGTACGAGGTCAACGTGTCACTTTTAGTTTCCTGGACACACCGACCTACAGGCTTGAATTTATTTTCATTTTTCTAAATTTATTTTCGTTGTCTAGTTAAAGCTTTCGCTTTAACGGGTCAATTCATTCAGTTAAACTGTACATTTACTTCTTGAACTTGAACTTTGTTTATTTATTGTTTGTGTTTAAGTTGTGTTTTTTTGTAGTAACAACTAGCTGAGAGCCGCGGGTGGTTACCCCACCCACTATTTCAGTTACGAGTCGGGTCTTGAATGACCGTGCATTAATTTTTCAATTAATTTTCAACGGTGAGATTTCCCGATCCGGTAGCGATAATATTGTTTATCGCCTTTGTTGTTGTTTTGTATAATTACATAGACATTTGGAGAATATTTAAAAAATATTTTTTCATTGAATTACGTCAGTAAAAACGAGTAGTGAAATAAAAGAATAGAAAATATTATTTTTTGTTTTTGAACTTCGTAATTTGATTTTGTATTTATACTATGTCACATAATGGTGAACAGAGGCGTGGCTCATGCGGTCATTTAGTGGCCTTGTGGGACACGCACTCTTCCTGCATTGCGTGCATTAAGTGCACAAAGGATTCACCATGTGAGTTCTGTTCGTTATGGTCGGCTTCCGTTTGGAAACAGGCCATATCGAGGAGGACTCACAAAAGCCGTAAGAGTAAAACTGTTCCTTTGAAGAAGAAGGTAAGTATTAGCTCTACGAGCGAAGGGGAATTCGAGGGTTTTTCCCCAACAGACTCCACGACTGGGTTGATTAGACGGAAGGACAGAGCTTTTCAATCTTCAGTCAAGACATACGCCTCTGTAACAGCCACGACGGGACCGTCTCGAAGTTCGGAGGAACGTATGATATCGTCTGGTCAAAAACAGACGACTGGTGTTAGTGCTGAACCTTCGAGTGAGGCAATGGGGCATTCTCAGGGAAACCTAACAGAATGGCCCCCTCTTTCACCACACTCAGTTGATAGGCATTCTTCGGAAGCCTACAGCAGAGTTCCAAATTACCCGGTCGGCGGGCAGAATTTGGGGACCGGTGATGGAGCATTACAATTGCCTATCATTGGTCCACAGGGTGATGCTTCCGAGCAAAACCCTTATGACTCCGGGCGACCGGGTACCGGGCAACCGGGTACCGGGCAACCGGGTTCCGGGAAACTGGACAGTCATATTACCTTGGTTAAATCGGGCACCGGGCAACCGGGCACCGGGCAACCAGGCAGTCATTTTGAAATGACGAGACCGGTCACCGGGCAACCGGGCAATCATTCTAGAATGATACGACCAGTCACCGGGCAACCAGGCAGTCATTCTGAAATGACTAGACCGGGCACCGGGCTGCATGAAGCGACCGGGCATTCTGTCAGTCAATTCAGCATGACTAATCCATACACCGGGAATGAGGACATGGGTCATTCATTTCACGATGAATGGGAGAATCAGCAAGGCAGTCATTCATACATGACTCGACCTGCCACCGGTCAACCAGGTACCGGGCAACCCGGTACCAGGCAACCGGGATCAGTGCGTCTCGATCGGATAGATACACGTTATCATTCTTTCGCAGCACAGCCTGATTATTTGGATATTCAGAACACTGGTTTACCAGGTTTTAATAACCAACCTGCTGACATAGATTACGGAGAGTACATATCGAGAAAATCATTCCGTTCTCCTAGGGGAACAGTGTATTATTCAAGAGATATTACTCCTCCACGTTACCAACCTTCATTACGAAGGAGTGATCGGTTCTATGACAGACAGGTTAGTGATGCCTACCGTGATCGTCAAATTCCTGATTATAGGAATTTACGACTCCCGGAAGGACACCTCTCCAAGAGGCAGTCCTTTGAAAGGCAATCCCCCGATCGGAATATTGCTTGTTCCGTTAAGGGGAAGTCGAAAAGATCACATACAGTGAGTTCGGCTCCGATGATTGACTCTGTGCAACCTTTCTCTGCTGCGGATAGAAGGTTGAGTTCACATGATCGTCACCAGCTTATGGATTTATCAGAGAATGAATCCATTTCTGGATCGGAAATTGGCAGTTACTTCCGCAGGCGAATAACTTGGGAAGGTTATTGGACCAACTGCAGTCCACCAGGTCATTAGACACTGTTGAGTCAGCCTGGTCGGTCCCACTGGCCATCTCTAAGGAATGGGTGTCTCCTAAGGCTTATGAAAATAAATAGCTTCGAAGGAGTTCTTTCCCGTTAAAGTGCCGGCCTTAGACGGAGATGCGTCCACTTTGGGATTAACTGCACCCACCTCAATCACAGTTAGTGCTAAACTGGTTGAGAGATGGGAGGCCAGAGCGCGTCTGGGAGTCATGGTGGCTTCACATGACGATCATTTCGCCATAGCTCTGGCACTTCTACTTAAAGAGGAGAATGTCTCTAGCAGAGGGGCTAGCAGAATTCTGGAGGCTTTTGATACGGGGAATCGGCACCTGATGGCTCTGAATTTGCAGAACGCCACGGAAATGCTGTCCGCGAGGAGAGATGCGACACTTGTCAAATCCTCTTCTCTGCTACAAAATAGCAAGGACAGCTTAAGAGCCGCCCCCTTATCCTCCAATCTTCTCTTTGGTGGAAGGGTTGCTGCAGTGACTGTTACTGATTCGTCAGAACAATCCAGACGCCTTTCGGCGAGTGCAGTAAATGCTTTGTCACAGAGTCGTAAATACTCTGCACCGGCGGCTAAATGGACTAATACTAGGAAGCCCCCGGCGAAAAAAGCAGAAACAGGAAGTGAAGGCTGTACCGCCTAAACAACCTCCTTCCACGGGCCGGAATTATGCTAAACCGAAGCCCCGTTTCACGGGAGCTAAGCCGAAGCATACTTCCAGGTATGGTACGGCTCCTAGGCCGCAGCCCTAGGGGTACGCACCTCTCTATGACTATCCCGAGGCCGGAGATTGCAGTAGGGGGCCGCCTGTCATTTCTCAGGGAAGAATGGGGGAGTATCACGGAGGATCGTTGGATTTTATCCGTGATACAAGAAGGGTATCTAATTCCCTTCGTTTCCCCCCCTCCCATGACAAGCGTGCCCATCGATCTGTCGTCACGCCATCCGACCATGTCAGAAGTGATTACATCACTTCTGAAAAAGAAAGCCATAGAGAGGGTTCTCAACCCCAATACTCGGGGTTTCTACAGCCGTCTTTTTCTCGTTCCGAAAAAAGACGGTCGGTGGAGACCGGTGATAGATTTGTCAGCCCTGAATCTATTAATACCGGTCGAGAAATTCAAGATGGAGTCGGCCCGCTCCATCAGAATGGCTATTCGGAAGGACGACTGGGCGGTCTCGTTAGACCTCACAGACGCCTATTACCACATTCCGATCGCTTCCTCGTCGAGGAAATACCTTCGGTTTGTGGTAAATGGAGAAGTGTACCAATTCAGGGCACTTCCCTTCGGCCTCAAGTCCGCACCTCGAGTATTCACGAAGATTATAAATGCTGTGGGAGCCTTTCTACGAATGAACGGGCCCCAGCTTCTTCAATACTTCGACGACTGGCTACTCCACAGAGCAGATCGTTTAATTCTCCTTCACGATCTGTCTCTAGCCTGGCGGACCATTCTGCGATTGGGCCTTATTCCCAATACGCAGAAGTCGGACTTAGTTCCGTCAAAGAGGTTCACATTCGTAGGGATGACCTTTCTCACCGACCTAGCGGTGATTCGGGTCCCTTCGGACAGAGTCGATTCTCTTTTCCGGAAGATCAGACTCACTCTGGACCAGGCTATGGTAACAGCCCGGTCCATGCTGTCACTTCTGGGGTCCCTGAGTGCAGCAGCCGACCTAGTCAGTCCAGGCAGGCTCCACATGCGGCCCCTTCAGTATCTTTTTCTGTCCCGGTGGCGTCCGTCTGTGGACTCACTGGAACAGGAGATAGCTCTGACGGATTGCTTCAAGTCACACCTTCGGTGGTGGCTGGATCCGTTAATCTATCTACAAGGGGTGCCCTTGATCACATCACCTCCGGATCTGTACCTTTTTACAGATGCCAGTGCTGTGGGTTGGGGAGCTCATTTAGAGCCACAGGGCCTAACAGCCCAGGGCATGTGGACAGAGGAGGAACGTTGTTTGCACATAAACAACTTAGAATTGAGAGCAGTCCTGCTAGCTCTCAAACAGTTCTCTGCCTCCGTTGCGAACACAACTGTTTTATTGTCGACGGACAATACTACTGTTGTGTCCTACATTCGCAGGCAAGGAGGAACGCACTCCCATCTACTCTTTCTGGAGACATGGAAGTTACTCCTTTGGTGCCAGGCGACGTCGTTAGTAGTCTTAGTAAAACACGTCCCCGGCCATTTGAATGTCTTAGCGGACAGTCTATCCCGCCAAAACAAAGTTCTTCCGGCGGAATGGACACTGAATCAGAGTGTAGTAAACTCTGTATTCATGCGGATCGGGACACCACTGGTGGATCTTTTCGCCACCAGAGTCAACCATCGGCTGCCACTTTATGTGTCACCGATGTACGATCCTGCAGCCTGGGCAGTGGACGCACTGACCCTCGATTGGGACCGTCTATTCGGGTACGCGTTGCCCCCGTTCATTCTGGTCCCGATCGTACTACAAAAGGTTCTTCGTTCTCAACAGTGCAGAATCCTGTTGATAGCGCCATTTTGGCCCCAGAGGTCTTGGTTCAACGACCTCCTGGCCTGCCTGTCGGCACAACCAGTACGTCTTCCTCTTCAAGACGACCTTCTGTTTCAGCAACCGGGGCGGCATCTTCATACCAACCCGGCAATGCTTCATCTTCACGCTTGGACATTATCAAGCGATCGATCCGAGAGAGAAACTTTTCTCAAAAGTTGCCTCTCGCATCGCTCAATCCAGAAGACGATCCACTAGAATCGTCTATGATTCCAAGTGGACAGTCTTCTCAGATTGGTGTCATGCTAGGTCGATCAATCCTGAGTGTCCCTCTGTAGCTAGGATTGCCGATTTCTTTCTTTTTCTTTTTGAAGATAAAGATCTAGCTGTTAGCACAATAAAAGGTTATCGTTCAATGCTTTCGAATACGCTTAAGTTCAAAGGGGGAGAGAGTATTGGTGCTAATCCATTTCTCTCGGAACTTATGCGATCATTCGAACTAGATAAACCCGTTTGTAGGAGTTTAACTCCAAAATGGGATTTATCTTGCGTTCTTTGGTCTCTTACAAAGGCGCCGTACGAACCTCTGTCTTCTGCTTCGTTAAAATTTTTAACTTACAAAACTGTCTTTCTTCTTGCCTTTGCGACCGCGCGTCGTAGAAGTGAGTTGCATGCGCTTTCAGTAGAAACCGGCTTTATCAGATTCAATGAATCTGATGGCTCGTTCACTCTACTTTGTCAGTCAGGTTTTTTAGCCAAGAACCAGTTACCTTCGGTCCTTCCTAAACCAATCACGGTTCCCAGTCTTTCTGCGAGCTGTGGTCCGTTGGATGCCGACAGACTTCTATGTCCCGTTAGAGCTCTTAAGCTTTACCTTAAGAGAGTTAAAGGGACAAGGGGCCGTAGGAAGAGGTTGTTTCTCCCTCTGATAGGATGTAAGGATATATCAGCGGCTTCTATTTCCCGCTGGATATCCTGTACAATTAAATTAGCCTACACTAATCCTTCAGTTCGCGATCTCTCGTTTTTACGGATTCGTCCACATGAAATTAGAGCACTCTCCACTAGTTGGGCCTTTTCCAACAATGTGCCTTTAGAGGATATTCTTCGTGCCGCGGTATGGAAATCTCAATCGACTTTTTCAAATTTCTACCTGCGATCTATGTCTAAGCAAACTGAAAATCCTCACTCTCTGGGGCCACTGGTGGCGTCTCAGCGAGTTATATGCTAAATTACATATTAGACACAACAATAAAGTACTTAACGATTGAAATTTATCAATCCATTCTCCTACTTTCACAGGCTGTTGTGTCTCAGTACTAAGTAAATAAATTAAATAAAAATAACTACAATGCGCTGCATTACCTGTAGGACTAGAAGTGTTGGCAGATGCCTCCCGACCGATGCTGAAAAGTCATCAGGTAATAAATGACTGGTAATGTATTTTTGACATAAAAATGAAGTTTTTAAAGTAAAACATATTTTTATTAGAAAATACTTACCAGTCATTTCATATTCCCGCCTCCCAACCCCGCGTCGTCAACCAACACTTACTTGAAAACTAAAAGTGACACGTTGACCTCGTACGCCGGTATTTACCGGTGACCGTGTATATCACACAGGCGTGAGGGATACGCTAGGCGAGTTCTTTTTCTGGATGAATTAAGGGTTAGGAGATGTATATATCAGGTAATAAATGACTGGTAAGTATTTTCTAATAAAAATATGTTTTACTTTAAAAACTTCATTTTTCTTCAATTTGACATAGTATTTAACCTAAGTTTTTAATCAGACATGACCTACATTCAAACTTATATTAGCCTAGATAATCATCAAGATAATTATTCTGACAAAGTTTCAACATGCTCCAATTGAAAATGCGGCCTGTAGAGTGTTAAGAAGACTTTCCTTCAATTTGACCGTGTCACCTAGCTTTTTACCTCACATGACCCAGTTTCAAACTTGGCAGTGTTAACAAGACAATTGTTGATGACGCAAGGACGGCAAACAAAATGTGATCACAATAGCTCACCTTGAGCACTTCATGCTCAGGTGAACAAAAATTGTAGGATTACTTATATTGCTTCATTGTTTTCTAAATGCTTCTTAATGTGGGAAAAGGGTTAAAGAAAACTGTTAACTTCTTTGAAATTTGGACCAACTATTGCCAAGCCATTTCAAGAGGCCAAGATATGGTTAAATGGCAACATTTGGTATGTTCATGCCATGTGTTTAAATTCCAATTAAAATTAATGACCACGATTTAATTACCGGGCATTTCATTACAAATGCATTTCGGCAAGAACACCACTAATCTTACAATTTACTGGAAGATGAAAAGAGTACTGGTGTGCATCACACGACACACCATAAAAACTGAAACTGTAGACAACTACTTTTCAAGGTTTTATGATCGGACATCAAACGCTAACAACAGTGTCAAAACCTTTAATCATGCATTAAATTCTCCCAAAACAAAAAACAAAACTGCTAAAAACGCATACTAGTCATAAAATGCACACTTTCATGCACGTTGCAACTTCAATATCTGGTTATTTTATACCAGATAATTCACTTAGCTAAATGCAGTAAGATCTGAAATAGCAAAATAATTGTTTTTTCAATCCTTTGTTTCATCATCTGTTCTAAACTTTTTAAATGAGACAATGCCACACGATAATCCATTGATTTTTGGGACCAGTCACGGTTCCGATCAGTCTGCACATCAGCACAGCCTGTTTACGATTTTCCATATTTATCACCAAGCCATACTAATATCCTTAAAGAATGAGACTAGAGAAGAGTTTGTTGAGACATGCTTGTTGGAAATCTGACTTTATATAGGGTTAAGAGTATGCTGTTCTTTTCCTACACAACTGGTCTATCTGCAGATTTATCTTGGGTCTTTAATTTTTGCAAATGTCATCGTCATGACTGCAAAGCTGATTTACACCTTCAAGCTCGCTTACACATTCTGAAACTAAGACGAGTTGAGACTGGCCCAATGTGCAGCATTCGGATCGAAAACATTTTGGCAAAATGTCAGCATTATCTCCTTTTCCCACAATACTTTAAACTCTGTAATACTTGTAGTGTGCATTTACATTGTACCTAGTATTGCATATTTTGATTCCTAGAAAGTTTCAAATCAGATCATCATGATTAAAAATACCATAATGATTAAACCCTTTCCAACATGCAATGTATCTGCAGCAGACAAATTTTAAAAAGAAATGAGGCAAAAATGTGGAAAATCTCTGTAATTGTGATTACATGAATATAATTGGTGAAATGAAATAAATTATGGTGAAAGGGGAAATTGCTGATTATGAGCAATGTCTTCTTTTTTCACAATGTTTCCAGAAGACATCTGCTGCAGATGGAACAAACTGAATTAAAATCAATGCTAGTGGGTAAGAGTAAAGAGTGCAAGATGCAGATTTTAAACTCTGAAAGAGAAATCTTGAATTGACATCCTCAGAGTATTTCATAAAAAGGGGGCTTAAATTGTACAGAAACCCCTTAATGGTCCCAAATATTTGTGACCCTTTAACTTTTCAAATTGACAAATCTTGTAACCACATTTTCAAATTGATGAATTGACCATGTCAGGTCTCCCTTATTAAACCTTTCCCTCATATAATAAATCTGCAGCAGATGACTTTGAAAACATCTAGGCAAAAATATTGAAAATCGAAAGAAATGTATACAGCGATTTTTTTACCTAAATTGTGAATGGGTCCGGTACCAGGGAAATTGTGAAAAATAGTGTTGTTGTTTCCATAAAATTGTGAATTTAAATATTACAGCTATGTAACTTAATAATAAGCCGCTGTCTGTGTTAAGGCTTGCATTACTAGCTACGATCACTTAATCGTCAGTTTGAGTAGCAGGGGATACGGTTTGAGATTCAGATGTAGGCGATACGGACCCTAATTCTAGTTGGGTTTAGACAGTTAAAACTGTTTCCATGCATGGCCCTGGTGAATGTTCTGTACGCTGCTCAGTATCATGGCTAGTGTCCAATTGTGCCTTACCAAATAATTGATCGTTTTATAGCCTTTTCAGGCGCTGATGGTAGTTTTTTCTGATAATATTTATTATATCTCGACATTGTCAAATCGTTTTTATCGTAATCATCTAGACGCTTTAGTTATAAATGCATGCGTCTTCAATAAGTAATTTTGTTTTCATTTATCCGCTGTTAACATCATAGGCAGCTATTGCAACGATTAAATAAATCATATTTAACATTAAATTGAGTCTAGAAAATATGCAGTTACCATTTAAATACATGAAAATCCAATTCACATCAGCGAAAAATTTCGTCGGACACCATTTTTTTTTTTAAAAACACGTGGTTAAGTCGACAAGACGGAATGGGTAAAAAATAAATAAACGAAATATCACCCAACTCCCAATACTTATTGTACGAATAAGAAATATAATTATTTCGTTAAATATTTGTTTCCGATAAATAATTGCGACACCTGAATGGATATATACGGCACTGAGAAATGTTGCGATTTGTTATAAAATGTAAACAACAGCGACGGGCCGAGAATGTTTTTGATTTTGTCAGAAAAGCTAGTTACAAAGTTAAAATTAGGCTAGTCGGCCAGAATTGTGAATTGACGGACCCTTTTGGCCAGAATTGTGAATGGGTCCGTCGGACCCTTATGGAAAATTGTGAAGAGCCGTTTGTAATTGTGAATGGGTCCGTTAAACGGTACCATCTAAAGAAGGAAAAAAATCGCTGGTATAATAATTGAATAGAGTTGAAAACATTATGGCAAAAGAAGAAACTGCTTGTTATGAGCATTTTTCTCCTTTTGAAACTTTTTTTTCAAAAAAATTCTTCTGCAGATGCATCAAAATGTGTCTACATGCAAGAAAGGGTTAAATTGGCCTTTTCCTAATGAAATAACTGAAATATTTTATAGGATTAGCAAAATATCTTCAGTAAATATTTAGCAAAATTATTTTCATTGTAGCATGATGAATATTACAATAACTGAATAATTTATCTCGATAGCCAATTGGTCAAAATAAATTTAATTCTTCCTTTTTAGCGATCAATTGCATGATTAAGATTAAGGGTTCCTTTATACAGCTTCATTAACGAAAAATCCAATAGAATTGCTGTTAATCATAGAAACATTAATTCAAACAGACTTTATTGACATTATATTTCAAACAGACATTGAAAGCATTTTTATAAAAATCGCTTTTATTAAACAATTTCTCATTTGCCATAATGTTATGAGTATTTTTTTTCTATTTGTATAGAGTATTGGAATTCTTTCTTCATCCAATTGTACAATACTAAAATTGACCCAAGCATTTGGGAAAGAAATGGATTTTGGTTAAATATTGTATCAAACATTCAAAAATGTTTGGCAATTACTCGGATGGAATTGATGAGAGTTAGTTAGTTCTATTTCAACACTTTGTTTCGTAAGATAAAAAGGAACCGAATAGCCACTGATTTATCATCAAGTTTTGAAGCGGATTCACAAACATATGAGGGATCAGTTCAATTAAAGGACTCAAATGGGCCCCATTTTAGGTATTCAAATGTGGTGATTGATGGAGAATTCATATAAAAAGTTCACTATTAATAGGACTGTTGTCACATTTTATCCCTGTTTAATCCTTGTCATCCTAACACTTTTTACGTCACAATGAAGCTGCAGTCACAGAATGCAAACAAGGCTAGTGAGTGAACCCTTTCCAACATACAACAAATCTGCAGCATAATTAAGACATTGAAAACATACCTGAAAAACCTCTTTAAATGAAAGTATGATAATTGAATGAAGTTGGAAACATAATGTGGCCAATGGAGGAATTGCTCATTATGAGCAATTCCTCCATTGGCCACAATGTTTTCAAAAGACATCTGCTGCACAGGCGTCAGAAACAGTCTACAAGTGGGAATCGGTTAAACAGTTGAATGCTCTCAGTCTCAAAGGGCCATAACTTTGTGAAAACTTCTAATAGCCACATAAACTCCTGATACGGATGCTTCCCATCAAGTTTCATTTCATTCTAGTCAACAATTCTACTCACAGAGACTCGAATTAAGCTACAGAGGAAGATTGAACATGTAATGCAAGAGAAAATCTCTTTAACCATTTACTGCCTATTGCCACATTTTGACACAATTTCTGGCGGCCCCTGTGTAAAGATATCCATGATCCATGTTCAAACATGAATGACCATGGTCAAACCATGGTTGTCAATGATGATTTAAAAACTTTTGACAAAGATTTTTATGACCACTGTCAAACCATGGTCAAATCAGTATCACTGTCAAACCATGGTCAAATCAGTATAAATAAAAGTTTAAAATTTAAATTTTATGTGGTTTTTTTTGCTCAGAATTTCCATCAGCGTAGTGACCATGATTCATGGTCATTCATGGTCATTAACAATTTCATTTGATGTTGAATAAACCACTAAAACCAAAAGATAATATAATTCAAAACAAATATGATTTATTTTATACATACTACTTAATGCATCCAGTGGAATTTCATTGGTACCTGCTATGTTACTGGAATACCAGTAGAATAACCAAAAATACCACTGGAACTGAACTTGAATTTGAAATATACCAAGAGAGTTAACTCTAGCATAAAACACAGGAACTCTTCAAAAAGAAGTAAGTAATATTTACTACTTCCTTTACATTTTTTGGTGGGAGAAATATGTTGTGTTTCAAAGGCACAGAGAAGATTTTTGTAATTTCTTCTGAACAACTTGATGGGCACATCTGGTAAATGTCTTAAATGTTACATTGTTTATTAAATTAGCAAATTGTATTGTGCTATGTCATAAACAACATTTTTATATTGGTGATTTATTAAAGTTATATTGCCACATATGGATGAAGCCATGTCTTCATATAACAAATATTTTTTATAGAATTCTGGTTCAACTGTGTTTCAATTAACCAGAATATTTTCTGTACAGAGTCTGCAAAGTCTTTCTATATTTTCTACTGTACAGAATCTGACCCCAGTACACCCAGACTATTTTGTACAGGTTACCATTTATGAATTGTAGATGTGAACCATTCATGAATTGTTCATGAATAATTCTGAACTGTAACTGATCATTTCGCAGGGGTCATGTTATTTGGTTCAAAGAATAGTTTTAGAAGATTTGATGTCCGTCAACCTTTCCAAACTTGTCAAGGCCCAATAAACCACAGTACAAACATGTTTGACAATGGTCTTTATGGCAGCCACAGTTGTTTGGTCAAAACATGTTTGACCATGGTCAACACACAGTCGAACATGTTTGACCTTGTTTTCAGGGGCGGCAATATACCACAACCTTGGTCAAAACATGTTTGACCATGGTTTTGGGGATCATGGTCAAGCATGTTTGACCACGGTCATTAGGTGACTTTGGTACATGGATAATCATGGTCAGACTTTCATTCATGGTTGACCATGTCCAGAAAGGCGGCAATATACCACGGCATGAATCATGTTTGACCATGGTTCATCCATGGACCACACACAGTCAACCCTGTTTTTTAAACATGGTTAATCATGTTTGAAACATGGCCAACCATGTTTTAACCATGCTTATTTCACAGGGGGCAGCAGATGATTTTTGTAAACATTGTGACAAAAGGAGAAATTGCTCAAAACAAGCAATTTCTTCTTTTGCGACAATGTTTTTAACTTTTTTCATTAATTATACCCACAATTATAGATTTGTTTCATATTCTTTAGTAAATATTTTCAAAGTCATCTGCTGCAGATTTGCTGTATGTGGGAAAGGGTTAAATCAGTTATTCTACAATCATTATTTTCAGCTGTCAGAATCATTAACCCGTTCCCAAGTGCATGCAGTCAACTTTAAAAACATTGTGGCACAATAATTTCAACTTACTTGTACTTTCATTTGTAGAGATTTTTCATTTTTTGGCCAAGATGTTTTATGCTGCAGAGCTGATGTATGTTGGAGTGGTTCATTCAAATATTACATTCTTAACCCATTCCCTCATATAGACGCTTTCTAACACCTCTGCAGCAGACAGATTTTTGAAAACATAGTGACAAAAGAAGAAATTGCTTAAAACAAGCAATTTCTCCTTTTTGCCACAATGTTTTCCACTTTTAGTCATAGGTAATCCATTCAATTAAAGAGATTTTTATTTTTTGACAAAATATGTTCAAAGTCGTCTGCTGCAGAATTGTTGTATGACGGAAAGGGTTAACTAAGATTTTTCAATTTCTAAGTAAATTGATATTGCATAATCAGGAAAGGATTTAACTGTCAGAATTTAACACAAACAAAATTCCAAAATCAAGGTTTATATATATTAAATGAAAATGTTGTGATGTAGAAATTTTATCAACTTCCCCATTAAAATGTTAGCAGTTTTAATGAATTAGATTTGTAAGAACATTTTGTCAGATGAAATGGTACAGATGAAAGATGTTAGATTAGGAAAGTGCTTCTGCAAATAAAATAATATCAACTTCAGATACTCCAATGCATAATGATAAGACAAGGCGGCTAATAAACTTCTACATACAACAGATCTACAGCACACATAGATAGATCTATCTTTCGCCAGGAAATAATATTAATTATAGGGAAAATCTCTAGAAACGAAAGCATAATTTAATTGAATGGATATGATAAAACTGTGACAAAAGGAGATTTGCTGTACTGTAACAATTATTCAGCAGTAAAAAATACATTTCCCCCCTTAGAATGAGGACTTCAAGGTAGATGAATTGTAATCTTGTTAAGGTGAACAAACTTAACCCCTTCCCACATACAACAAGTCTGCAACGAAACTTCGCAATTTTCTATTATAAATGATAAAAAGGGAAGTTTAATCTTTTAACCCTTTCCCTCATACGACAATTCTGCAGCAGACGAGTTTGAACATATTTTGCAAAATAATGGAAAATCTCTTTAATTGAATGGATAACTTATGACTAAAAGTGGAAAACATTGTGGCAGAAGGAGAAATTGCTCGTTTTGAGCAATTTCTCCTTTTGTCACTATGTTTTCAAAAAGCTGTCTGCTGCAGAGGCGTCAGAAAGCGTCTATATGAGGGAAAGGGTTAATAGAAATAATAGGTTGAAAAATCAGCTGCTGCAAAGGTGTCAGATAGCGTCCGTATGTGGGAAAGGGTTAACCCTTTCCCATTTGCAAATACATTTCATACTCAGTACCCAGGCTATTCATAAAATATATGATGCCCTGCGCAAATTGGCTAGCGAAACTTCGTAAAGCATGCACCACGATTTCCTCCGTAACTACACTGTAATTTTCGTATCACATGACGTCTTTGTCATGCGGCCAATCAAGCTGCTGCATTTCACCTCATACATTATTCATGAGTACAAGATTTTTACAGCTAATTTGCCCAGGGTATCATATATTATATGAATAGCCTGGGTACCGAGGGTATCATATATTATATGAATAGCCTGGGTACCGAGGGTATCATATATTATATGAATAGCCTGGGTACCGAGGGTATCATATATTATATGAATAGCCTGGGTACCGAGGGTATCATATATTATATGAATAGCCTGGGTACCGAGGGTATCATATACTATATGAATAGCCTGGGTACCGAGGGTATCATATATTATATGAATAGCCTGGGTACCGAGGGTATCATATATTATATGAATAGCCTGGGTACCGAGGGTATCATATATTATATGAATAGCCTGGGTACCGAGGACGATACATTTTGACGCATCTCCAGCAGACAACTTTTGAAAACATCGTGTCAAAATATTGAGCATTTCTCAGTTTCCCACAATGTTTCCAACTCTGTTCTATAACTATACTTTCATTTAAAAACAATTTCAACATTTTTTGCATGGACGTTTTGAGTTATGTGTTGCAGATTTGTTGTATGTGATAAAGCGTTAATGAACAGATAAGGACATCTAATGTTTTTTATCACCTGCAGTATTTACCGCTTTGAATATGAGAGTAACTGCAGGAACATTTTAATTGCACCTTTCACTGCACCAATATTGATCAACAACTAATGAAGATGTAATTGTCTACAAATATAATACCTAGAAATCTATTAAAATAAGGGATTTTATTGCTAGCTATTGTAATTTCTCATCAGTCACTGTTTAGAAGCCAGCTGATCATGTCTGAGAAATGTCTCCCCTTCCCTCATATAGACACTTTCTGACGCCTCTGCAGCAGACTCCTTTTGCCAAAATGTTTTTGAAAGTCATCTGCTGAAAATGGTTGTATGTGGGAAAGGGATCAACAGTGCATAAAAAGTAGATAAATGTACATACCACTGCTGTTGTTTCTCCACCTGGGTACATTAATCTCAAAGATTGTCGCTTCAATTCCAACAAACAGTTATTACATCCCTCACACATAATTCCAACATGATTAGTTATCTCCCTTAGTTTACTACGCTCTCTAGCACCGGGAGGTAAAGGTGGTAATGGACGACTTCTGAGTCCTGAAGCAACTCTTTTAGAAGGAGCTGTCTCACTTAGAGCTACTTTCGAGTCATATGGTGGAGATAGGCAACGTTTAAGGCTAGACTCTTCAACCATTGGTAGCTTTGGCCGTCCAAACACAAAAGACATTTCTTCCTTAGAATTATCTCCCTTATTAGCACCATCATCTTTGATCGAAGATATTGTTCCTAATATTGTATAATCCATTGTGGCATACTCATGTTCAATCTTTGTTGGTTCAATATCCATGGGTATCTTTCCAGCTTTAAAATCAGCAACAGTTTTATCAGTATTTTCAATAGCTTCATCCAGAAATTGTTCATAACTTGGAATCTCATTATTATCAATGTTATCATATGTTTCCAGATCACTTATTCCATTTATCTCAGATAAACTTTTTAATGGCTGATCCAAAACATCATCATCGTCATGTTCAATGTTGTCTTGCTTGTTTCCAATATTATTCATTGAAGGCACCTTTGGTTGATTGCTTTCTTGTCTACTTCTGCTGTTTGGTGTGGGAATACGTCTGATAACAGCTTGACCCCCAAACATATTTGCAGTGGAACTTACACTGACCGATTCTGTGTAGCTTTTTGAGTCGTCAACCTGAAATGATCATTAATGAAACTTTTCTTAACCCTTTCCCTCATACGACAATTCTGCAGCAGAAAACTTTAAACGTATTTTGTCAAAACATAGAAAATCTCCATTATTGAATGGATAAGCAAAAAGTGGAAAACATTGTAGCAAAAGGAGAAATTGCACGTTTTGTGCAATTTCTTCTTTTGTCACTATGTTTTCAAAAAGCTGTCTGCTGCAGAGGCGTCAGAAAGCGTCTATATGAGGGAAAGAGTTAATACATAAATCGTTTATCAGTTCATTTATTTCCTTCTGAAATGTAATTCATAAAGAAGCATTGTTTATGCATGCACCGTTGATTTAAAATATATTTCTGAAAGAAGGAAATGAAAGACAGAATTTTCTATGATGTTATTATGATGAATATGTTCTTTTTAATCATGCAATACAATTTAAGTAATCAAAGTAACCATGAACATTTATACTATACAGATGAAAATAAATGACTATATCTGCAATCAATAAGGCTAATTATTTTACCTTTTTCATTCATGCACTAAATTAATTTTTCATTACACAATATTATATCCAAAAATCCAAGCCGACTTGAAGTAATGTTCCGGGCTTTTTAAAAGTAATAAAGTAATAGAGTTAAAGATAAAAACAACTTTGTTGGAATAGAATGGATTTTTTTGTCTGGGTACCAAAATATAACAATTTAAAAATTATGGTCTATTAAATATCTTTCAAACTGTTTTAAACTTTCCACCTATCTTTCAATTACAGGAAAAAATGTATGCAAAAGTTCAAAAAAAATTCTTATCTAATCTTAATTCTTTCCTATTACCCTATGTTTTATATGATATTAAATAACATGAGGAGTCAGTTTATGATACAAAATTACTGTCACGTCTCTAAAATTGCAAATACCATTTTGATACAGAGCTTAATTAGTTAACCCTTTCCCAGTTAGAGAATTGGCTATTTTACTACCTTATCTCCATATAAGGCTATGCTATCTGATAACAGTATTCCCATAGACATTATTGGAAAAGTGTAGTGATTTGATACCTGTCTATTTTATACCACTATTACTATATCAAACATCGTTTAAACCTTTTTTGTATAATAATAAAGTCTGTAGCCAATTAAATTGTCTTTCTAATGGTATAAAAAAAGTATATCATTGGAAGAGTAGTATGTACAACATGGAAGGAAGAAAGGGAGATAGACGTTTTTTGTGTGTTTTTTACTGTAATAAATTACATGAACATTTGTGTTTGTAATTATTTTTATAAATAAAAACACAATACTAAATATATTATTTAAATGCCTTTAAATCTCAATAAGGAAAGACATAAATGAACGAATTTGGATGATTGGATCGTTGTTGAATGATAACAATTAATCAGAAAAGACTCATCATCAGAATCAAAAATGTCCGATAAAACAAAATCAGCCATCATTAAATACAGACATAATATTTCAGTTACTAATTATAAAGTGTAAGCTAATTGATCTGATCAATTGATTGTTTTAAAACTGACATCGTCTTTTGTCTGTCTGTAATATTTTACGCATTGCATGATGGTCATTTCATTATTTTATTACCCCTAATTTAATGGACATGCCAGCAGATGCTACTAATCAGCGTATCAAAGCCTGATCGGTGGTTGATGGTTTATATTTGATTGAGTTTTATGACCTTTAAATTCCAATAAACAACAGTACAGACGATTGACGCCTTTTGACACATATTGTCTTCTTTATTTCCATATGATGTCATGCAGATTGTACTGTTGTTATAAATAAATAATACACATGGGAAGGCCGCCGTGACATGATTGAAAATTGTGTCAAAATCTAATCAACCATAAGAGTTTTGTACACAGTTTTGCCTAGATAGTTTCAAAGTTGTCTGGTGCAGATTTGCCATATGTGGGAAAGGGTTAATTGTCCAAACCGTCCGTTATGTTTTATTTGCACCCCATTCCGTTTTATTTCAATTATAAGTATCAGTATACCCACCAATTAATTTGGATTATCCATACATTATCCACACATAACAAATTCGGAAAATCTATTTAACTTGCTGCACACAGCATTTGTCCCAAATGTGTTGTGTAAAGGATTTGTGTCACACCATACGAAAGGGGGGGGGGGGGGAGGGGGGATTTGTGCTGACGCAGTTCACTTGAGTAAAATGCTCACGCGGTATGACGTAAGCATTTCCCATAGGCTCTCCCAAAATTCGGTGTTAAAATCTGTGACCTTTTGTGTTTGTGAAATTGGATGATTTCATTTGGATTATAAAGGATTTTTATGCAGGTTTGTGAGAAATCATTTGGATTACAAGGGATTTTTATGCAGGTTTGTGAGAAATTATTTTAAAATTCATTCTCTAACAAACAAATAAATATTTTGAAAGTTTGGTCGAATATAAAAAAATGAATTTACCCTTTTATTGAACACGTCGACCATTTTCTTGTTGAAGACGCGTTTGTAGCAGACGACTTTTGAAAAACATCGTGACTAAAGGAGACATTGCTCAAAAGTAGCAGTTTCTCCTTTTACCATAATGTTTTCAACATTACCATTATGTTTTCAACTGTTTGCAATGATTATACTTTATAGAATTTCCTAATTTCTAATGTTTTAAAAAACTTTTTTACACATGCCAAGGTCGTGTTTTTGTTTACCTTCCATGGACACGCGATGTAAGAATTGCGCATAGAGAAATACACAGTCACGGTTTTATATTATCATTTACTGACAAACTTTATATAGTAACAATATGTTGTGATCCTTGGAACTGCATTTTGAATAATTGAAGTTTAGGTTTATTAACTTTCGGGAATAATTTTCTTACGGAAAAGTCGAGAATTAAGATGTTGAAAATCAGACGCGGGGGAATGCGTATCTATGAGGGAACCGTGAGACGCGTGGGAATGCGTATCTATGAGGGAATCGATAGACACGGGGGAATGCGTATGTAAGTGGGAAAGGGTTAACAACATTGTGGAAATGGGATAAATCACTCATCTTTAGCAATTTTTGTTTTACCTCAATGTTTTCAAAAGTCGTCTGCTACAGTCAAATTAAATATTGTCTGTATCAGAATAAAGGACCACATAACCTTTCTTCTTTCTCCTTTTATTGATGCTGCAGCTTTTAGACTATTCTTTGGCAGCAAAACTTGAATAATTGTGATATTGGCTCTTTGATTATATTGCAAACAACATTTGGATTGAAATTTGAGGTATTTTATATATTATTATCTTGACAACAAGTCTTGATCTTGTGCAGGAAAGGTAGAACAAAAAAGTTCATCTAAAAAGCACTCCATGGCTTTTAATCCAGAGAATTAACATTTTCTCTATGCTAAAATTAACTAATTTCTAATTAAATTCTAAACTTTAATATAATAAATAATATTCAATAGTACATATGATTGATTTTGTAAATAGTGTATCATCAAGAAGACCAAACACTAATTGCGTTCCTGGATCTCTCAAAATATTGTATTTTTTCTTGATTTATGTTCTATAAGTTATGTAAACTTTTAAGTAAAACAATTTATTTCTCAAGTTTTTATCACACATACCCTGCTGTTATAGTGTTTTATATTTTAACTTTTACCAACAATTTATCATAAATCTACAGAAAAAAGTAATATTCTGTGGAGAAATCCACACCTACAGTTTTAACCTAATGTAAAGTATTTTCAAACTTATTTTTTTTTCCATTATGTCGACTCAGAGCTGCAGGTATTCAAAGTAAGTACAGTTAACAGTTTACCTGATATGATATTTTCAGAGTCATCTGTTCTCAAAACAATCTAGAAATTTCAATGTAATATCTCTATACAGAGGTGAAAACATTTTGAAAATAGGAGAAATTGCTCCATTTGATCAATTAATATTTGTATTTTTTTCCTGCAGGATTTTAAAAAGATTTCTGCTGTACTAATGGGTCATCATAGGTTGTTCTGTATCAGGGAATGGATAAGGCTACTATAAGGAACCTTTTTAGTTTTTCCTTCTGACCACAGTGGTAATAAATAATATACCAACAAAACCTGCAAGTAAACAATTTAGTTTTGAATGTTTATTCTTTCTTTTAACTCTATTATTAGGTCTTGAGCTCTGTCTATTATAACAATGAATATTTGACATTATCTGATGTCATCACCCTCAGCAAGTTATTTTTGTGTTGAAGATGAGCCGTGACAAGTCAGTCATTATTATCAAGGGCTTATGATCCAGGGATTAAAAGTTTGAACCCCAGTGTAAACGACCCTATAGCTGCTACATGCCTTAACCCTTTCCCTCATACAACAATTCTGCAGCAGGAGACTTCGAACATATTTTGTCAAAAAATAGAAAATCTCTTTAATTGAATGGATAACCTATGACAACATTGTGGCAAAAGGAGAAATTGTTTGTTTTGAGAAATTTCTTCTTTTGTCACTATGTTTTCAAAAAGCCGTCCGCTGCAGAGGCGTCAGAAAGCGTCTATATGAGGGAAAGGGTTAATTTGCCTCTGCTCTATACTGCTGTAAATTAATTTACAATGAATGTCTGCATCAATATCATGAATCAATAAAAGATCTCATCGACAATCAAGGGTGGTGTTAAGCTGAATTCAGCAGGACAAGGGTTAATTCCCCCTTTCCCTAATACAACAAATCTCATGATGAGCAATTTCTCCGTTTGCCACAATGTTTTCTAAAGTTGTCTGCTGCAAAGGTGTCAGAAAGCGTCTATATGTGGGAAAGGGTTTATGCTGTCAATAATGACATCAGAAATGCAGGACACAAAGCAAGCTATATTGTTTTGCATTCATATATAGAAACACGAAAATCATTGTGTTTCAATTATGAAATCTATGAATAATGATAAACAATGATAACAAAGATGTTTGCTGCAATAGAATGAATACTTCATTAGTACACCTTTCCCTGATACGTCTGGCTTTTGGCTGCCTCAGTGTCGCAATCAACCAAATGTCTACTTTTCCAACCTGATTGACTTCTAGTATATACCAGGTTAAGGAAACACAAACAAATGTCTACTTTCCAACCTGATTGACTTCTAGTATATGGTTAACCCTTTCCCACATACGACAAATTTGCAGCAGACGACTTTGAACACATTTTGTCAAAAAATAGAAAATCTCTATAATTGAATGGATAACCTATGACTAAAAGTGGAAAACATTGTGGCAAAAAAGAAATTGCTCTTTTTGAGCAATTTCTTCTTTTGTCACTATGTTTTCAAAAAGCTGTCTGCTGCAGAGGCGTCAGAAGCGTCTGTATGAGGGAAAGGGTTAAGGTAACAAAAATAAATGTCCACTTTCCCACCCTAACTATTATTTCATGCATTTATTTTCCGAGAATATTTATTCTTTTTGTTGTTGATTTTTTCAGATTTTGGAGTCAAAACAAAGCAATACAAGATAATTAGTTAATTAATTTTTTACATGCAGACACGTTTTATCGCATCTGCATATATTGTGGCAAAAAGGGCAATTGTTTTTAATTTTCACGTCTTCGTTTACTTTCATTTTCATTTTAAAGATTTTCCATACATTTTCAAAGCTGCATGTCCGCTAGGAAAGGGTAAAAGATCTGCTTCCTCATCTGTGCATTTTGCAGTGCAATAAAATACTATAATCATGTTATGATATAATGCTCCATGAAAATGAACTGTAACATAAAACCACCCTTATTGCCATCAGAAACGGGAAATGATTATATAGGCTTTTATAGACTGGGTCTAGCCAGGCTGATTACCGAGTAGGTAATGACTAGTGGTTGTGAGTTCTAAAGTCTGGTCTTCCACCTTCCAATATTTGACAAACTTTAGTCATTGTGGCATTATTCATCTTCCACCAATCGGCTAACATTTGTACATGTAGAAAGGGTACCAGTTGCCTGTGGAGTACTGGTGCGAGAAAACCAGGAAACACATGATTAAGAGATAGCCAGTGTGATTAAACTTTATAACCCTTTCCAACATACAGACTCTTTCTGACACCTCTGTAGCAGACAACTTTTGAAAACATTGTGACAAAAGAAGAAATTGCTCAAAACAAGCAATTTCTCCTTTTGCCACAATGTTTTCAACTCTATTCAAGAATTAAAATTTCATTTAAAAGGAGATTTTCTACATTTTTGGCAAAATGTTTTCAGTCCCAAGTGACCAGTATTTACGGAAGCGTCCTAGTGCCAAATCATAATGTTCTATAAAAAAGAATAACTCCTACGTAGGAGATAAAAAAGCCTAATTAGGACTTTGTAACTCCTACGTAGAAGATAAAAAAGCCTAATTAGGAGTTTATAACTCCTACGTAGAAGATAAAAAAGCCTAATTAGGACTTTGTAACTCCTACGTAGGACTTTATAACTCCTAATTAGGCTTTTTTATCTCCTACGTAGGAGTTATAAACTCCTAATTAGGCTTTTTTATCTCCTACATAGGAGTTACAAAGTCCTAATTAGGCTTTTTTATCTCCTACGTAGGAGTTATAAAGTCCTAATTAGGGATTTTTATCTCCTACGTAGGAGTTACAAAGTCCTAATTAGGCTTTGTTATCTCCTACGTAGGAGTTATTCTTTTTTATAGAACATTATGATTTGGCGCTAGGACGCTTTTTTTTATCTCATACGTAGGAGTTATAAACTCCTAATTAGGCTTTTTTATCTCCTATGTAGGACATAAAAAAGCCTAATTAGGAGTTATAAAGTCCTACGTAGGAGTTACAAAGTCCTAATTAGGCTTTTTTTTACCTCCTACGTAGGAGTTACAAAGTCCTACGTAGGAGATACAAAGTCCTAATTGAGTTATTCTTTTTTATAGAACATTATGAATTGGCACCAGGACGCTTCCGTAAGTATTTGCTCCACTCTCATTTGGCAAAAATTAACTCACTATTGCCATATACTGCAAAAAAGCATCGCCCCCTGGCCGCCATATTTTCGACCAATCAATTTCGCTTGAAGGGTCGCCTAAAGAACATTTCTACAAAATGATGAGGAAAATAAGCATCATACTTTCGTCGGAGAAGACATTTTCACTACCCATATACGGCAAAAACAGCCCCGCCCCCTGGAGGCCATGTTTTTTTATCAATCAATATGGATATGTTGGAACCTGACAGAGGCCGGGTTACCCAAGGAACAATTTTACAACATTAATTGGATTCAGCCAACTAGTTTGAGAGGAGAAGATTTTTTAAGATTTTTATTTTTGTTGCCAGGTTTTCAGGAGAGGACATTGAGAGGTAACAATCATGCTCCCTTTTAAGTTTCATCCCAATTGGCCCAGTTATAAGAGAGAAGTCTTTTGAAGCTAAAAGTTGATGCACACACAGACAATTTGCCATGACATAAGCTAGACTGGCTCTTAGCCAGTGTATACCATGAGGACAGTATAATTGAAACCAATATCAGATATATCACAAACAAAATTGTAACCTGCATATAATTGAAACCAATATCAGATATCATGATATCCAAATAATTCATGCATCCGCAATTTGGACAGCTAGGAATGAAACAAGCATCTAAAGTCAATAATAGGTTGTTCTAACAGGCTATTCTGCTGTAGATCAATCAACCTAACTGTGAAAAGATGGGCTATACCAATGAGTCAAGAGCAATATATTCCTTTTTCCATTTTTTAAAAAAACTTTGAGGCAAAAGGAGAGTTTTCCCAAGTTTTGTCTAAATTTAAAGACAGTGGAAGTCGTATGCTGCAGAACGTTTGTTTGTAGGAAAATGTTAATCAGAAATCTCAGAAAAGCCATAATTGGTCGACTAATGACTAAGAATCCTAAGTGCCATATTCACTCATATATTTGCTCATTTTTCCCTGAATAACCAATTTATCCTGGAAGAGCAAAAAGGAAGGCAAATAAATAGTAAATCATTCATCTACAGAATGATACTCTCAGAAGTTAGTTGTCCAGTACAGTTTCCATTTCTTAGTCACCCTTCATAGGGAAACTACATGTATGCAATATTCACATGTTTTAACACTTTCCCACTTGCAGACACATTACAGCAGACAACTTTTGAAAAGATTGTGACAAATGAAGAAATTGCTCATGTTGAGCATTTCTTCCCTTTGCAACAATGTTTTCAACTCTATTCAATAATTACATTTCCATTTACAGACAATTTCAATATTCTTGCCCTGAAAGTTTTCAAAGTCTTCTCATGCAGATTTGTTGCATGTTGGAAAGGGTTAAGTTTTGAGAAATATGTTTTTAACTGTTTTCTTGATAGGAAATTTTAAGAATTGTCTGCTTTTAAACAACTTTTGTAATATCACAAAAAAATTGAAAAGTTATTTTGATAACTGTAAGAGTATTTGAAAACGTAACATTGAGCACTTTTTCTTTTTCCTACAATGTTTTCAACAGTCATCTAATGAAAAAGCACCAAACTTCGTCATTACTAGGACTTTAAGGCTTAACCCTTTCTCACATGCAGCAAATCTGCAGCAGGCAACATTGAAAACATCTAAGCAAAAATATGAAAGATCTCTATAAATAAAAGGAATTGTTAAAAATCATTGTGGCAATTGGAAAAAAATGTTTATCACATGCGATTTTTCCTATTGTCACAATGGTTTCTAAAGTCAACTGCTGCATTGGCATCAACATATTTCTGAGTGGGGGAAACAATTAAACATTATAGGGATAATACACATTTTCGAGGGCATGAACATCTGCAGACGCCCGCAAAATGTGTTTATACATAAACACATTTTAAGGGCGTCCGCAGATGTTCACGCCCGAGAAAATGTGTATTTTCGCTATTATTGCATAAAATAAGAGCAAACATCCAACATATAGTCCGCTGTAACATTCAGTTGTACGATAACCGCCGATGAACATGACGCGATAAGGATTGACACATGTGATGTCATAAAGTAAACAAGTTATGTTTTATATATCCACGAATCGGTCCTGCATCAAGGTTGCCATCGCTGACTCGAATGGTTTTGCATTATGTTATGCTCTTTAACTGTGAGTCTATTGCATGTTACCGATTATCGAGTTAAAGAAGCTGATGTTATTGTTAACCCAACAATTGCTCCTATTCTAGGGGAGATGGAGCGTCCATGTTTTGTTTACTAACGGTGCCCGGGTAATGCATATGTAAAACATCTAACCGGTCTGAAACGGCACGTACGCGCGAGAATCGCTTTGTTTATACACGTTTTCTCGCCGTTTACGCCCGGTTTTTGCAATGTTTCTGTATCCCTTAAGCGGGCGTAAAACATAGATTTTTTGCTATAATAGCCTTTATTTCTTTTTTCAAGTTTTTCAGTAATTTACAATTTGTAATTTAAAATCATTGATTCTGCATTTGCACTGTAAAAAAACTACACAAGTGAACATTGCTTATGCTTCTGTGACATATTTATAAGCTGTATTTATCAGAATCTGTTTTATTTGTTTCAATGTTGTTTTGACCCTCTCTCAGCGTTTGTTCAGTTATATCACTGCATTTCCTGGGTAAGACAGCCAAGGAGAAAAGCCATTACTAATTTTTTCTTCAGATCTTGAGGGCTGCACCTGAGGTGATCTTACTATTTATTATAGAATCCTCTTTTAGTTTGATTTGTTCTGGTTTAACACCATTTCAACAGTATTTCAATTACATCACAATGACCAGGACATCCGACTTTCCTGAAGGACCTTCCACCAGTAGTCAAACTCTCCAAATGCTTTATTATTGTTTTAACCCTTTCCCACATACAGATGCTTTCTGATGCCTCAGCAGCAGGCAGACAACGTTTGAGCATTGTGGCAAAAGATCACTCAATGCTCATGATGAGCAATTTCTGCTTTTACCACAATGTCATATAGCTTTCAACTCTATTCATTGATCATACTTTCATTCACAGAGATTTTCTATAATTTTACACAGATGTGTTCAAAGCCATCCGCTGCAGATTAATTGTATGTGGGAAAGGCTTAAAGTTATCTGCAGCCAATTCTCAGAACATTGCACTAACAGAGCAAAGTGTTTAATGACCATTTTCAGAGCCATTTCTGAAGCTCCATGATAATAGAGATATTTTTTATGAGATACATCTCGGCTGAGAGTTCCTTCTGACTAACTAGGAGTGCCATATAATTTGACAATATATCAATTTTCCACTCCAATATATCAGGCTCATAAAAACGAGAGCTGGATTGCTTTTTATCATAAAATGCAATCTTTCATCCCTTTTTCTAAGTAATAAACACTTTTCCTCTTTCAATGTATCACAAAAAATGTTTGAATCTTTAGCATTTCATCAGTTTGTTTCTACTTGTGCATCTTTACATCCTTGTGATATATTACTGGAATACCTCTGGTACTCTGGTAAATGCCATAAACACCCCCCCCCCCCCCCCCCCCCCCCCCACCACAAAAAAAAAGAAATTATAAAACACTAGCATATTCAAGGAGATATATCCCATGATGAGCAACTTCTCCTTTTGACACAATATTTTCAGTTTTCACTGCAGGGTGTCAATGTTTGCAACTTCACTCTGTGGCAGGCAGCGAGTACAAACAAATTCCTAGGATTACTGGAAATGGAAGTACAATTATTGACTAGAGTTGGGAAAAGTTATCTGCCTCAGAATTGGGACTACAGTCAAAGCAGGCAGCCTGGAGTCAACCACAAGATGCTACATCATGTTAACCCTTCCCCAAAAACAGACACTTCCTGATGCCCTTGCAGCAGACGACTTTTGAAAACATTGTTGCAATTTCTTCTTTTGCAACAATGCTTTCAAATCTATTTAATAATTGAACTCATATTTATAGAGATTTTTCATGCTTACAACAATACATTTTCAAAGTCGTCTGCTGCAGAGTTGTTGTATGTGGGAAAGCTTTCCCACTGTTTATTGTTGGGACCTTTTTTTAATCACAGTCTCTGGCATTGCAAAAAGCAATAATGGCATCAATTAAGCCAATGATTCAAAACTTCAGCATTAATCTGTAATTCTACACTCTCCATTCATTCAAACGTTTTCCTTCATTCCGACAGATGAAGAGCTTAAACTGACTCTTTTACAAGAGAGCACAATGATTGCAGTGGAACATCAGCTATCAATTTTACAAAAGCAGCAAAAGAATATTTATGGTAGGATAGAGACATTTGCTCAGAGGTAAGACGTAAGCTTTGAGGTCCAAAGGTCCCCTGTTTCGAGTCATGTGAAAGCGGGAATCAAATCTGAGCATACAGCTTGAATATCCAGGTAGCAAACACTGAGAGACTGATATAAGTTGTAAGAGCTTACTTCACAATCAATATAATAACCAATAACTTTAAACAAATCTTTCATATTAATATTATTATGCAATTCAATGACTCATCTTTAACCCTTTCCCATATACAGCAAACCAGCAGCAGACGAAAGCATGTTCTGAAACACGCTGAAAATCTCTATAAATGTTTAAAGTACAATAACTGAAAAGAGTTGAAGACATTTTGGCAAATGTTTTCAAAAGGCGTCTGCTGCAGAGGCGTCAGATAGCGTCTATATTAGAGAAAGGGTTACAGACATTGTAGGAATAAAGCTGTAGTAAGATGCTTTTTACTGTGACTAACTACCCAATTTTAATTGATTGCATTTCAAGTAAAAAAGAATTCTTCACATTTATTTATTGCAAACTGTTCAAGACTTAAAAAATAAAATTGGGACTTTAATAATTTCACTTTGTCTATTTAAACCTACCGTCAAAAAATGTTTAGTGAAACCTGCAGCAATAACATGACCCTTATATGTAATGAAGTCTTTTACTTGAATTCAGATTGTCCATCTGTTCATCAAGACTAAATCATCCTGGTGAAAGGGTTAAATCCATAATCATGACAAAATTTGATAAAGATCAATACATAAAAAAGGATGATAGTTTGTTTTGGATCCTTGATTTACATAAAATACCCATTCAAACCCCATTAGGTTTACCCAGCATGAAATCAGGATCACTGTGCAGCTTTCTTAACAAATAGTAAAGCTTTCTCATTAAACTGTTAATTATCAGGTTGACCATTTTATTTTTTTCAACTGATGGCTTTTTAAAAACCCTTTGCTCTTCTTGTACATTTTTTGAATCTTTAGAATTAATGCTTAGAATAATCATTAAAACATTCTGTAATCGTTTTTAATTACCTATGCTTTTTTACAAAAGTTCTATGAAAATGATTATTAACAAAAAGTACTTGAAATTAGAATACTTGAACAAGAACGCCATGATTTCCCAAAATCAATCACCTGAGTTATTTTCTTAGGAGATCATTTTCTAAATCTTACACTGAGACTGGGTATAAACGGTAAAATAGACACAGGTTGCTATGTCCTTTGACAAATACACATGGCCTGAAGGAACCAGGTAGAACATATGTCTACAAAATTATTCCCAGTCGACGTTGTTTTTTGACCGATCAACATGTCTTGATGGAATCTTACAGATGGTCACCAAAGAGCATGTCTACAAAATTATTCGGAAATCGGCAACATACTTTTGAAGAAGATGATTTTTAAAGTAAACACTTATAATAGCCATAATAACATTAATAGTAAAATAGCCCAACCCTGCCCCCTGGTGGCCATGTTTTTCGACCAATCACCATGGCCTGATAATGAAGGAATTTAATAAAGGGTCACCTAAGAACATTTCTACAAAATTATTTGGAAAGCAACCAGACACTTTCAGGAGAAGACTTTTCTACAGTATCACTACAGCCATATAAGGAAAACAGCCTGCCCCATGGCAGCCATGTTTTTCGACCCACAACATAACTTGAAGAATCTTATAGAGGGTCACAAAAGGAACATTTCTACAAAATTATTTGGAAATCTACCAACCAGTTTGGGTGGAGAACATTTTTGAAGTTTTTTTCTTAAGGTTGCCATGGAAACCAGATATAAGCATGGATCAAAATAATTTGAAGGAATTTTGGTGAGGACATTTAGAGGATGCTTGCTGTGAAGTTTCATCCTAACTGACCAACTGATTACAGAGGAGATTTTGACGGCTGAGGACGATGGACAATTAAAGGGCTTTCACAATAACTCGCTTCAGGTACTTTGTGCTTGGGTGAGTTAAAATGCAGCAAGCGACTTGAAAACAAATAGGCAAAAACATGGTAAGTGTCTGTAAGTGAAAGTACAATAATTAGGTTTAATTGAAAACAGTGTAGCTAAAGGATTAATTGCTCATTAAGCCTCAATGTAGCTAAAGGAGAAATTGTTCATTAAGCCACAATGTAGGAGCTGAAGGAGAAATTGCTCATTAAGCTACAATATTTTCAAAAGTTGTCTGCTACAAATGCATCAAAATGTGTCTGCAAGTGGGAAAGGGTTAAAGAGTGTACAATAATATCGGCATATAATGGAAGGGAAAGCTACCAATAATGCCTTCATTATTTCCACTTATGACAAAAAGATTTTACTAATATTCTTCACTGGATAAACACAGCATTAATTCTGGTATGAATGCAGATCCTTTCAACTTTTCATACAGGACAAGATTTACATGGGTTTAACAAGACCGTAATACCATGTTGAAATTAATCATTCATAACAACCGAGTAAACATTATTTGGGCCACCTCGTACAAAAAGTAAACTTCAGGACATTGCAGACCAAAAAAGATCTAGATTAGGCTATACTTTCTATGCAGGCTGATCAAGATCATTCTTGTTTGAATTGATTGAAATTTGGGTTTAACGCCGTTTGCAATAATTGTTCAGTCATGTCACGGCGGCCAGTTCACCTATTCATATGTTTCTTGGCTTTCTCACACCAGTAATCCACACAACAATCTTTCCAAGCAACTGGCTGCTTTTCCACAGAGACTGTAAGCTCATTGGTGGAAGACGAACAATGCTTGTCACAATGACTTTTGTCGAACAACGGAAAGAATGTTGGCCGAGCTGGGGTTCGCACTCACATCTCCTGGATTGACAGCCCACGTCGCTACCAGGGATCGGCATTCTTGTTTGAAATCTTGCTGTACAGCCATCCTGGAAGACTTTATTGAACTGTTCTCACCTTAACCTTTCCCAACATTCATACGTCTCTGCAGCAAACAGCAATTTTTTCAAGTTAATTTAATTTTCCCAATATTTTTGTTAAGATGTTTTCAGCAGTATGCTGCAGATTTGTTGCATGTGGGAAAGGTTTAAATCAACTATACATATAACCATTCGTTTCAGAAACTCCAATGAAAATAAATGTTTGTTTGCCTTATGGCCCATCTGGATGCTTTAATATTCTCCGTCCATTTCTTTTATTGTACCTTTTGCAGCAGGAACATGATGCTTCAACATTTTTTACCCGATATGCCAGCTTAAGAACTGCTTTGACATTTCTAATGACAATTTTGTAACATCTAGTTATCTTAAAGTTTTCATTTGGTATATAGTAATTCTATTAAACATTGTTGGAAAAGGGGAAAATTCTCCAGTCTCCTGCTGCAAAGGTGACAAATGTAATATATATATCAGGGAAACGGTTAAAAATAGATTTATTGCTGTAGAGTGCACATTTCATCAATGTACATACAGCATCTGGTAATTTTATGGCAGTTCAAAACGTACTAAGGACTTTACCTTTCGGAAACATTATAGTAAAAGAAACTTTTCTTTCTTCTTTCCCATCAATGTTTACTAGATCTACTCCATATAAAAGAACAACACATTATAAATGTTAATTATATGTTCTTATTTTGTACTTTTAAGATCCCTTATATAGGGAAGATTCTAAGACAATATGAGGTATTCAGAGCAATTTATGTTTTCAACTCACTTTCATTTATAGAGATTTTCCATATATGTAGCTGTTAGTGCTGCATAATTGTTGTATTTGGGAAAGGGTATATTACCTTGCAACACTATTATAATATAAGCTGTACAACAAGAAAACCAACTCTAATGCAGGACAACTGTTGATAAATTTGTTTGTTTTATTGGGATTTTACACCATTTTCAACATTGCTACAGTTATAACAGGGCAACAGCTCACTTATTCATGCTCGCTGGGTAAACAAACCAGTACTAGGCTAGGAAATATGCCATTCCCCAGGGCACTCCACCATGACCAGTGCAACAGGGGAACAAACCTGGTACACCGAGTTCCAAATCTCGACGCTATAACCACTCTGCCACGGCGGATTCCCATTGTAGATAAAGGTATGCCTGTAGCATACATGCAATCTAAACCAAAATTTACAAGGTCAATCGGACATTTATCAAACTTGTTGGATGCACAGGTTGATCTTGTTCTGCAAGGCTCGCGAATGTCCTAAATTTATTTTTTTCGAAGGGCTAGACTCATTTATAAACTTGCATACATTAAATTATCACATAAATAACACTTTTTGGTAATTGTTTTAAATTTAAAAAAAAATGTGATATAGATAAGTTTTCAATGATCACTTAAAGTATATAAACTTACACCACCACTGTTATCCCATTCAAAATCAACATTTTCCCCGTCCATTAGACAGTTTATATACTTCAATGGCTCCAAATAAAATATGAATGGCAACAAAACTGAATGAAAAGGAAAATAAAAGTTTACTAAAAACCGGGCCCCGACATCTAATTTACTTGAGAATGTGATGTGAAAAATTGTAACATGGACATTGACAACCTTTTACCTCTGTTAACCCTTCATTTGACAAATAGTCATTAACCTTTTCCCACATGTAGATGCTTTCCTAAAAATGTTCACAGCTGCCATCAGCATAAATAGTCACCTGTATTATGGATTTCACATTCAGATATTTGGACTTTTCCAATCCTATCATTCTGCTAGATGCAGCAGGTGAAATTATTACATCCTCACCCACTTCAAATAAGTTTGAAGCAAAGAGAGTGCAATAAAAGCAGTGATACACTAGATGGCTGTTTTTGTCACAAAATGATATGTCTCCCCAATTGCAGTTTGTCAATGATTGTAATACTGAAATAGAATATTAAAATAAAACAAATATGGAGAAGAAGTCAAGTGAAACAAGCAAATTCATGAAATTGATATCCCCCGCTTGCAGGAAATATTGTAGGAAAATGTTGAGGTTAGGTTTAAACATGTCAGTAGTCTTTTTATTGAACATGTATTACAGGGTAAATTAAACGAACTTGGCCTAGGTTGTTACCAAGTTTGTGGCAGTTATTGCACGGAAACAGCAAGAAACGACTTTTTCTGTTAATTAAGGGACCAAAACTCCACCGAAAAAAGTCCACCGAAAGTGACGATCGAACTAGGCCTAGCCCTTAAGGCATTTAACCTTGTTACCAAGTTTGAAAAAAAACGGTTCACATTTGTGGCAGTTATTGCACAGAAACAACAAGAAACAACATTTTTTGTTAAATAAAGGGCCATAACTCCACCGAATAAAGTCCGCCGTAAGTGACGATCGAACTTGGCCTAGCCTTTAAGGCATTTAACCTTGTTACCAAGTTTGAAAAAAAAAACGGTTCACATTTGTGGCAGTTATTGCACGGAAACAGCAAGAAACGACATTTTTTGTTAAATAAGGGGCCATAACTCCACCGAATAAAGTCCACCGAAAGTGACGATCGAACTTGGCCTAGCCCTTAAGGCATTTAACCTTGTAACCAAGTTTGAAAAAAAAACGGTTCACATTTGTGGCAGTTATTGCACGGAAACAGCAAGAAACGACTTTTTTTGTTAAATAAAGGGCCATAACTCCACCAAATAAAGTCCGCCGAAAGTGACGATCAAACTTGGCCTAGCCCTTAATGCATTTAACCTTGTTACTAAGTTTGAAAGAAAACGGTTCACAATTGTGGCAGTTATTGCATGGAAACAGCAAGAAACGACATTTTTCGTAAATAAGGGGCTATAACTCCATCAAATATAGTCCGCCGAAAGTGACGATTGAACTTGGCCTAGACCTTAAGGCATTTAACCTTGTTACAAAGTTTGAAAGAAAAAAAAAATCACATTTGTTGCAGTTATTGCACGGAAACAGCATGAAACGACATTTTGTGTTAAATAAGGGGCCATAACTCCACTAAATAAAGTCTGCCGAAAGTGACGATCCAACTTGGCCTAGCCCTTAAGGCATTTAACCTTGTTACCAAGTTTGAAAAAAAACGGTTCACATTTGTGGCAGTTATTGCACGGAAACAGCAAGAAACGACTTTTTTTGTTAAATAAAGGGCCATAACTCCACTAAATAAAGTCCGCCGAAAGTGACGATCGAACTTGGCCTAGCCCTTAAGGCATTTAACCTTGTTACCAAGTTTGAAAAGAAAAAAAAAAAATCACATTTGTGGCAGTTATTGCACGGAAACAGCATGAAACGACATTTTGTGTTAAATAAGGGGCCATAACTCCACTAAATAAAGTCCGCCGAAAGTGACGATCGAACTTGGCCTAGCCCTTAAGGCATTTAACCTTGTTACCAAGTTTGAAAAAAAAACGGTTCACATTTGTGGCAGTTATTGCATGGAAACGAAGTGTGACAGACAGACAGACAGACAGACAGACGGACAGACGGACAAACCGAAATTAATAACCCCCCTTTTTTTCTTCGAAAAAGCGGGGGATAATAATTTAATTGTATTGTTGTGTGTGAAATGATTACTTTATGTACTCAAGAGAGAGGGTTTTTTTCCTTGACTTTGAACCAAAAAGGTTGTTTTATGCCATTTGTGGCTATTTTAAAATCCTTCAAAAGGTTAAAAAGTTAATAAATGACACGAAATATAGTCATATGACCTTTGACCTCTAAGTGTGACTGAGTCAAAGTGGTTGTAACGCTCTGCACATCGTCTCATATGGTGAAAATTTGTGTAGAGTTATTTCAAAATCCTTCAATCGGTTCAAAAGTTATTGAGCGGACAATAACCTTTGAACTTTAATTGCAACCTTGACCTTGAACCAAAGTGGTTGTAACATGCACTCTGTATATTGTCTCAGTATCGTGAACATTCATGGAGAGTTATTTCAACATCCTTCAAGCAGTTCAAATTTATTGAGCATACACGAAATATAGTCATATGACCTTTGACCTCTAATTGCAACCTTCACTGAAGGTTGCAGTTAGAGGTCAAAGGTCATATGACTATATTCACTGCCACTGACCTTGAAACAAAGTTGTTGTAACTTGCACTCTGCACATCGTTTCAGTATGGTGAACATTTGTGGTGAATTTTTTTGAAATTCAAATGGTTCAAAAGTTATTAAACGGACACGAATATAGTCAACTGACCTTTGACCTGTAATTATTGACCAAAATGGTTGTAACATGCGCTCTGCATATTCTCTCAGTATGGTGAACATTTGTGGCGAGTTATTTCAAATTCCTTCAAGCGGTTAAAAAATTATTGAGTGTACAACAAATATAGTCATATGACCTTTGACCTTTAATTGCAACCTTGAACCAAAGTTGTTGTAACATGCGCTCTTGCACATTCTCTCAGTATGGTGAATATTTTTTCAAACTCCTTCAAACAGTTCAAAAGTTATTGAACAGACACGAATATAGTCATTTGACCTTGCAACCTTGAACCAAGGTGATTGTAACATGCGCTCTACACATCCTCTCAATATGGTGAACATTTGTGAAGAGTTATTTCAACATCCTAAGCGGTTCAAAAGCTATAGAGGGGACAAGATTTGTGACAGACAGACAGACAGACACCCAGGGCAAAAACCAGTCATTTGTTGAGCTGCTGTAGACACTTGTTATCAACTCTATTCAATTAGTATCTCTTTATTTATTAAGATTTATTTTGTTTTTGCCTAGATGCTTTTAAGTCGTCTGCTGCAGATTTGTTTTATGTAGGAAAGTTCCCAAATACAGACGCTTTTTTATGTCTACAGCAGAAGACTTTTGAAAATATTGTGGCAAAAGGAGCAACTTCTCCTTTTGCCTCAATGTTTTCAATTCTATTCAGTAATTGTTCTTTCATTTATAAGGAGTTTCCATATTTTTTACTAAATAGATAAAGGCTATGTGAAATGTTTTCTGTACCAAGGTAGATAAATCAGTTCCACTTAAACTACGTTGACATCCTACAACATTTATTACTTATAGTCCTAGTTATCAACACAGCCATGCATGACATAATAAAAATCTGTCTTGTTTTATTAATTCACAAATTTCAAACCTTTTCCTTTTGTCGGTTTGTTTAATTCTCTCATACATACAACAAATCTGCTGGAAAAATTGCTTATCATGAGTAATATTTTCTATTACCACAATGATTTCAAAAGTCATCTGCTTCAAACATGTCTGCATGTTGGAAAGGGTTAAAAATATATTATGTCTTTGCATCCATATACCCTTGAAAGATTGCAAGATATATCCATTTAGTATGTGAGGTTGCTTTAAAGACCCCCCCCCCCCCCCGTCAGACTGGACGGTGATCAGAAAATGTACCAGGTCACCAGCAAACGGGAACACAATGCAAGAGAAAGTCTCCAAAAAAATATAAACTTGATCATACCGCGTTCTCATGGCGTGCCTGCGACGATCTCCGCAAGTTTCTATTGAGATCTATGGCTTGGCAGCGTTTCTACCACAGGATCCAGCGACTATAAGCTGGTCAAGATGATCATTGTGTAGTCTTACTGTATAACTTTGAAACGCCAGTTTTTATAGCAGGTTGCCATAGTAGCGTAGTGCAAGATTGGTAACCATACCATGGTCGTACCAAGAACTCCATAAACGCAGTGGGAACCACAAAAGAACGCCAAAGGCGCACTGTGAAATCATCGTGACATCGCCCTGACAGCGACATAAGGACCCCGAACATGTGGTGGGGTCGTGACATGTGAGGGTCGTGGCGAGGACACCATGAAGTCGCTCTTGCAAATGTTACCATTGTCGCAGCCTCTTTGCCATGTGTGTACTGCACATGTACTACGTTCATTAAATTGTTACGATGCTTGTCTCATGACCTTCGCCACCCAACTGCGTTCTCTCCGCGTTCCAGGTCAGATCGCCAAAACTTAGGGTTTGTTTTGAACACGATCTAAACAAACGCCGTGACTAGATAATCATTGGTGAAACTGAGCCCTTAATATATTGCTAGTTCATGCTATTTATTTAAGTTTGTGTGATCGAACCTTATCTTTTTTTGTCATATGTGATTCTTCTTTGATTCAGTTGTAGTGCTTAATCTTTTAACTAATAATTTGTCCTAATTGAGAGGCAATTTGATTTTTGTATTTAATAACCGCCCTGTCGAAAATCGTTACAGCACTTTTCTCACAATGTTTTGTCACAAAAGTCGGCTGCTGCAGATGCGTCAAAACGTGTCTGTATGAGCGAAAAGGCTCTGTGTTTATTGTTGCGGTGATCAAGAGAAATTAATTCATGTGCAAAAAGTCATTTCACTTGATCTTTTCTTTTCTGAAAATATTGAAAGAAAACAGTCAACCTTATTTAATAAGCTTACAAAGATAAGCATTTGCAACAACTTATTAACATGTCATCTTCCATTGAAATAATTAAGGGCATTAATTTACTAAGATAGTTTAAGCTTACGTCAAGTATGTAATGACAATTATTTATCACCCAACTGGTGAGTTTTCTCCTCAAATACAACATAAAGTCTAATTTGGACTTTAACCAAATGTTGTTGTAATTTAGTAATTTAGTGATTAATTGTCGATTTAAGTCTGTCCACAGTCAATCCTTTCATAAGCAAACAGAAAGATGTTTTTCTTGATTTGCATTTTGCATCATTCATGTTTGGTATTTTTCAAAAGACAAATATTAAGAATTTAATACAGTATTACAATTGATACAAATGAGTCTAGATGTTTTTTCTGTAAAAGTAAAATGAGGTTAGACTTAACAAATTAAAAGTTTTGATAAAACCATAGGGTTTAAAATTACGTTACAGTTACATTTTCTTACATACCCATAATGTTAACAGAAGAAAACATTTCAATGGATAACATTCTTTAATTCTTGTAATTTAATTTTTTTGGTAATCTGAATGTATATTGTTTTATGGCGCATCGACAGCTAAGGTCATTTAGCGCGCAATTAAATTTAATTATTCATGATCCCTGGGTAAACAAACCAGTACTAGGCTAGAAAATGTGCCTTGCTCAAGGGCACTCCACAATGACCGTAGTGCCGCGACTGGGGATCGAATCCGGGACACCCGGTTTCGAAATCCCGACGCTAACCACTCGACCACAGCGGTAATCTGCATAAATCCCTAAAGTGTATAATAAGCAATAATTATCCTTTTCCAACATAATTTTGTTTATAAACAATTCCATCAGATGACTTTGAAACCATTTAAGCAAGAATATTGATAATCTGCATAAATGAAAGTGCAATTATTGAATAGTCGGATGAAAACATTGCAGCAAACAGAGAAATTGCTCATAATGAGCTATTTCTTCTTTTGCCATAATGTTTTCAAATGTCGTTTGCTTTCAGACAAGTCAATATTTTGTCTGCATGTGAGCAAAAGTAACTGTAAACTGTCAACATTGGGGAATTAAATATCTCACATAGTTGTCAAACTCACAATCCCCAAGCTTTAAATATTTTGAAATATGCTGATCCCAGAAATCCTTTATCACATTTAAATATGCAAAATAAGCAAAAATACGGTCCACAATTGTTGGTCATCAAATAATTTATTATTTTTCTCCTTTGAAGAGATTTGCATATAAATGGCATAGGTAAACAAAATAGTTTACTATCTGTTTACTTGTGGTATGTTCCATTTTGTTGGCCATTTTTAACCCTTTTCCACATACAACAAATATGCAGAAAATGACTTAAAACACATAAAGGTAATAATAAGGAAAATCTCTACAAATAAAAGCTGAATTGTTTATTAAAGTAAAAACATTATGGCAAAAGGCGACATTGCTCTTGATGAGCAATTTCCCTTTTTGGCCACAGTATTTTTGCAGAAGCTTTGGCTGCAGACGAGTCTGCAAGTGGGAAAGGGTTAAAGCGTTGGAAATGACCGCAGTTCTACTTTATGTAACAGTGTAGACCAACATAAAATGATTAACCTTTCCCACAAAAAGACGCTTTCTGACGCCTCTGCAGCAGACGACTTGTAAAAACATTGTGACAAAAGAATAAATTGCTCATACTGAACAATTTATCCTTTTGCCACAATGTTTTCACCTGACAATTTGATGATTAAACTATCATTTACAAAGATTTTCCATATTTTTGCCTAGATGTCTCCATGGTCGTCTGCTACATATTTATTGTATAAGGGAAAGGGTTAAGAATACAAGCTATTCTAAGCACAATTTTGATTTGCTGCCTTAACACTTTTCCTCATATAAACGCTTTCTGACGCCTCTGCAGCAGACAGCTTTTTGAAAACATAGTGAAAAAAGAAGAAATTGCTCAAAACGAGCAATTTCTCCTTTTGCCACAATGTTTTCCACTTTTAGTCCTAGGTTATCCATTCAATTATAGAGATTTTCCATTTTTTGACAAAATATGTTCAAAGTCGTCTGCTGCAGAATGGTCGTTGAGAGAAAGCTTTATTTGTTTATTTCCATCATCTTAATTTCAAAAAATAATTTTGTATGAATTTATCTGTATTCACCAATGGATGGGTACATTATTGATATCTTTATTTGTTTATTACCATCATCTTAATTCCAAAAATATGTATGAACTGTATTTACACTGTTGGCATTCAGTCCTTTCCCACGCAACAAAATTTATGTACAGCAGAAATATTTTAAAAGATCTTTGCAAATAAATAAAAAATTGCTATGAATGAAAGTAATTTTAAAACTATGGTATAAGAAGCTCTTTACAAGCAAAAATTCTTTTCCAACAATGTTTTTAAAAGTCATCTGCTGTAAGTTAATAACCCTTTTCCTCATATAGACGCTTTTTGACGCCTCTGCAGCCAAAGGCTTTAAGTTGAAAACATAGTGACAAAAGAAGAAATTGCTCAAAATGAGCAATTTCTCCTTTTGCCACAATGTTTTCCACTTTTATTCATAGGTTATCCATTCAATTATAGAGATTTTCTACTTTTTGACAAAATATGTTCAAAGTCGTCTGCTGCAGAATTGTTTTATGAGGGAAAGGGTTAAATGGGATCTGCATCTGCTAAGAAGATTTGGAGTTAAATGAGGACATCAAATGCACAGGTGTGAAGTACAAATTTGTCAATCTGATTGTCAGTCTTTGATGTGATAGTTTGTATGACATTTAATTCTATGTACTATCCAGCTTAGTAAATAATCCTCATGAATTATCCCCTACCTTCCTTCATTATACCCCCAGATACATAGTATATGGGGGCTATATAGGAGTCACGCTTGACGGTCGGTTTGTCGGTCTGTTGGTCTGTGGACATTTCTTGTGAACACTATTTCTCAGCAACCCTTTGTCAGAATTCAATATAACTTCACAAGAATGATTGATACCAAGCCTAGTTGTGCATATTGTCGGCTTGTTGCACTGGAATTATTTTTTAATGAGTTATGGCCCCTTGAATTACTCACACATATGTATATTGTCAGGCACCAGCTGGGGGTATTCATCACATTCAGTAATATTTCTAGTTCTGATAGTTCCAGTGCTAATTTTAAGTGACCATATTTCACATTAGAATATTTTGTTAACAAGTTCAAATACCAATATATCAAGACAACCAGTTCACCTTATGTGTTTTTCCTGGTGGTGGAAGATGAATGACACTTAGAACTTTTGTCAATCATCATAAAGAATGAACAGTCAAGTTGGGAGTTTGAACTCACAACCCCTGGATTGATAGCCCAAGATAGAAAAGAGTAGCATGATGTGTAAAATGTAATACAAGTGGATATCATGGACAATTGGTCAACTTACCAGAGGGCTGTTAAAGCATGCTCAGTAAATTACATCTTCTAGGTTTGGCAAAAGAAAAAGATTCCATTTGTAATACAAACAAAACAGCCAGGGCACAGAGTAAGAATTGAGCTGCTTCACACTTATGGGACATTTCATCTGCGATGGCCTGTGTACAAGCAGTCTTTCCAGAACCTTCATTGCTTGCCAACAATTAAGACAGATAACCTTTGACAAAAAAACCTAGAATTTTGCATACTCATTTATGTGACCTGTTTTTGGTGATGCAGCAGGAAGCCTTTCCCCTCTGAGGCAGCTCATTGTGAAATTTGACCGATATATCAGCCTTCCTCAGGTGGTTGTACATTCTATGACTAAAACGTAGTTACAATTGTCCTGCATCAAGTCAATTTAGTGTTAATCTGTAAGTTCTAATGTGCGTTTACATTTGCGAAGAAGTAACAACGTATAGCCATGAGGACATTTTCAAGTGACTGCCGTTATTTTTCTGTAACTTGATAACATATGTAACTGTTCACATCAAAGAAATCTTATACTGGTAAGGTATGTGTAAGGTAACAGCCCATTGATGTTACAAATGAAGACAATGTTTCAAGTCTCCCCTGGCTATGAACTTCTGCAAAAAATAACATTTCTAAATTACATGACATGCATGTGACAATCAAAGTAATGGCCCAGTCTTATGCTGTATGACTCGACAATATTATAATCTGATCCTGACCTTTGTGAAAAAAACATACATTCAACTTGATTTGATAATTATACAGTCAAACCTGGGCAGACAACAAATTGGAAGTAAGCAAGTTGGTCTTTGTTAACAGGTGATCTTTAATTACACGGTCCTTTATAGAGAAAATCAATTGTTGGGAAACTAAAAGTATGGTCGCTATATATAGACAGGGAACTGCTATTCCAAGGTGGTCTTTAACACAGGTTTGACTGTTCTTTCATTTGTAGAGATTTTCAATATTTGTGTCTGTATGTTTTCAAATTCGTCTGCTGCTGATTTGTTGGAATGTGGGAAGGAAAGGGTTTTAAACAAACAAGATCAATATTGTGGATCCATATGCAACATCATGCTGATAACTGTCAGCTGGTCTGAGTTCATACTGTTTGAACAGCTCAGGAGAAGTCATGGAAGTTTAGACCCTTGGTATATCCAAGAAATAGCTCTATAACCCATTACTGATATGCCTTAATGGTCTAGTGGTAGAACCTCTACCTCAAGTGCAGGAGGTTGCTGGTCCAATGCTTGACCTGTTTATACCAAATGGTAGTAAATGATTTTCCTCCTTTGTGCGGGGTTAGCATTATGACGGACTCGCAGGGGTCAGGATAAATGGACCAGTAATACTGGTACCGTAGATAGTAAACACCATGATATAACGGAAAAATTGTTGAAAGCGACTTTAAACACCAAACAAAGGTATGACCCATTACCTTCAGAGCAGAATGTGCTATTTTTAAATTTCATTACTTTGAAATGTTATGGTGTTAAAACAAAGCTTATAGTTGAAATCATAGTAGGAAAAGGAGGAATGGGCACGCAATGTTTCCAAAAGTTCCGCGTATTAAGAAAAGGGTAAAGAAATGATAATGTTTTTGTGAAAACAAACCTGCCTCCTTCATTAGAGGTAGAATTACGAAAAAATAAATCCATTTTTATCAGAACAATAATAAGATTCAATCTCTACAACTAATGGTCACAATGCAACACTGAATTAGCGTCACATTTCATCTGGGCACGCTCCAGCCATGGCTGAAATCCATAACAAACAAAACATGTCAGAGTGCTTGCCCATTGGTCAGCCAGCCTCCTTTTGTTCTTGGATTTTGCTCACTCATCCAGATGAAACGTCTTAAAACAAATCTGAAAATTGCAACTTAATTCCTTGAAAAGCTTAGGGAAACATTTGTTAGTACAGATAATTTGAGAGGAATGACATTTCCCTTTGACCCTTTTGCTTTAACCCTTTCCCTCATATAGACTCTCTGTAGCAGACGGCTTCTTTGAAAACATGGCAACAAAAGAAGAAATTGCTCAAAACAAGCAATTTCTCCTTTTGTCACCATGTTTTCAACTCTATTCAATTATTGTTCTTTCATTTACAGGGATTTTCTGTGCTTTTGCCTAGACATTTTCAAAGTCGTCTGCTGCAGATTTGTTGTATGTGAGAAAGGTTAAAATGATATTTCTCCTGACCCTTGCCTTAACCCATTCCCACCTGCAGCAGACTTTTGAAAACATTGTCGCAAACAGAAAAAATGCTCATGATTTGCCTGCTGCAGATTTGATGTATATGGAATAGGGTTTAGCTGGAAACTGGACTAGTGAAAAATGACCATAACACCTAATACAACAATTTGTTTCGCATTCCCCTCTTCTCACTCATATAATCCTGCTTCCCGAGAACAAAACTTTTTAATTTACAGATACTCACAAAAAGAAAAATAAAGGATGGCAAAATAGTTGGTATCAACAATAATGTTTCAAGGTATGTTATAAGTTATTATTCATTCATCTTATGTACCTGACATTGAAGAATATAGATGTTTAAATTATAATTCCGCAGTCAACATTTTCCATATCTTTTCACTGAAATAGGTTGATAATCTTCGAGTTATATGGACTGGAATGCATGTTAATTAAAAATACATTTAATTACTGTGACAGGTGAGACATTTTAATCCTTTCTGTGATAACATGACAATTTTGATATACCTGCAAATTTGTTTGCCTTTTTAAAAAATTATTGGAAAAAGAAGAAATTGCTCAATATCAGCCATGGAGGGCCATTTCTCCATTTCCAACATTTCTCAATATCAACAATGTCTCCATTTCCCACAATGTTTTCCACTATGTCATTCCTCTTTCTGCAAATTGTTCAAGCTATTCCTATAATGTTTTCATTTAGTGTAAAATATAGGTAATTTTGTGACCTAATAGTTCATCAGATGATCCCTAAATATGCATTATTATCTACGCAGGGTAGTATACTGTATCTGCACCAAGGTACCTTAATGTTCAGCCTTTTATAACCCTTTCACACATACAACAAATCTGCAGCAGCAGACTTGAAAAGTTTATAGGTAAAATCAGGGAAAATCTCAGCCTAAATGAAAGTATTATTATTGAATTAAGTAGAAAACATGGCGTAAAAACGAAAATGTCAAATGTCGTCTGCTGTAGATGGGTCAAAATATGTTGACATGTTGAATAATTAACCCTTTCCCTCATATGACAATTTTGCAGCAGACGACTTTGAACATGTTTTGCCAAAAAATAGAAAATCTTTATAATTGAATGACTAAAAGTGGAAAACATTGTGGCCAAAGGAGAAATTGCACGTTTTGTGCAATTTCTCCTTTTGTCACTATGTTTTCAAATAGCTGTCTTCTGCAGAGGCGTCAGAAAGCGTCTATATGAGGGAAAGGGTTAATATGCAGTACATGACGATTGCTATATAACCTTTCCAAACAGTATAGATTGAGAGAGACTTCCTGCTACATGCAGTTAATACATAATCTATCCTTCATACATTGATCCCCGATACAGATAACTTTTGAATGCATTCCCACTTGCCTTTTAAAAATATTATGACAAAGCAGAAATTGCTCATGATGATTAGTTTCTCCTTTTGGCACAATGTTTTCTACTGTTTTGTCATACTTTTACTTTGAACTAGGAAGAAGCCAGTTATTGTATAAGGGGGAACAGTTAATAGAAATTAGTGCTGGTCTCATTTATCATGATCAAAACATGTCAAGATGATAGTTTACAAAATAAGAAGCCCACCAACGCTTTGCGAGCTGTTCCATAAGAAAACTGATCCCCTTGGGGCCTCTCCTGATGTACGATTTGAACAGTTGTCTACTTTAAAAGATACAACGAAGAAATCAATATGTAACATGAAAATTGGAAATATTTTAATTTAGACATAGAATGAAAAGAAAATAAGAAATTGCTTATGATAAACAATTTCCCCTTGTCTCAGACTATTAATTTTAAAGTCATCTACTGCAAGGACATATATTGGACATTCATTCTATATTAGGGCACACAATTCATTTTCAGGCTTGAACAATCTTCTAAATACTATCCCATATCGAATAAATCTGCAGAAAAACATTTCTTCAAAAATAAGTAAAAGTTATGTAAATGAATTTAAAGTTTTATTGAATACATTTGAAAACATTGTGACAAATTACCTCTGCAGGTAGGAGTTGAGGTTATGATCAAAACCATTCTTTGTTGGCTTCAAGAATTCAAGATTAACAAAGCTGACAACAAACAGAGAAGGTCTGGAGTAACCTGCGTCTCTGCATGATGGCCTGTCGACTCCCATCACAGATGTTACTTCTACAAGGTTTGTTTGCCTATGGAGTGACTCCAAAGATGACACCAATGTCACAAATCAATTGAGACCATTTCTATACTAACAGATAACGCTGATATAAATACTGATAATGTCAAACATCAGTTTTAAATAGGAACAATAGTATTTAATGATTTGGTTAATTGGGAAGCACTGAAATAAACTGCCTTTACAATGGGATGAATCTTAAACTTGTTACCTGATACAGACTATTTGAGACGTTTATGGTTATTGTCCAAATTAAGAATAAATATACATCTAAATATATAATTAAAAACTTTTTCATTATAAATCATAAATATATGATTTAACCCCTTCCCACATACAACAAATCAGCAGCAGACAAAAAAAAATAAAAAATGAAAATATAATTTCTAAACAAGAGAACAATGAAAACAGTATGTATGGATAAATTGCTCATGAAAAGCAATTTCACCTTTTGCCAACATGTTTGCAATAGTCATCTTCTGTACGTGTTAGGGTCTGCAAGTGGGAAAGGGCTCAGTAAAGTTTAAAATTGTGGATACAGGAAAGAAAAGCTATTGCACGTTGCCATCATTGAAATGGTTGATTGATATAATACAGTTACTAGATTTGCTTAACCCTTTCCCCCATATAGACGCTTTCTGACGCCTCTGCAGCAGACTGCTTTTTGAAAACAAAGTGACAAAAGAAGAAATTGCCCAGAACGTGCAATTTCTCCTTTTGCCACAATGTTTTCCACTTTTCGTCATAGGTTATCCATTTAAATATGGAGATTTTCTATGTTTTGACAAAATACGTTCAAAGTCGTCTGCTGCAGAATTGTTGTTTGAGGGAAAGGGTTAAAGAGAACTATCAAAACAATTCACGAACTCTTTGAATTTTGAAAGCATATATACAATTTATTTACAATGGTGTTTAACACCATTTCGAATTGTATTTCAGATCTATCATCTGGTTAAATAAGCAATAGTATATTATACCACCATGCAGTATATATATATATCCAGACACCGGTTATTTCTGAAAGAAAGAGAGACCATTTTTTAAGGTTTTTGTATGATATACCGACATGAGGGATCAAATCCTGGTCTCCTACTCTTGGAGCAGACATCTTAACCCCTTCCCTCGTACAACACGACTTTGAACATATTTTGTCAAAAAATAGAAAATCTCTATAATTGAATGCATAACCTTCAACTAAAAGTGGAAATCATTTTGGCAAAAGGAGAAATTGCTCGTTTCAAACAGCCGTCTGCTGCAGAGGCGTCTATATGAGGGAAAGGGTCAACCCCTTCCCTCGTACAACAAATCTGCAGCAGACGACTTTGAGATCATCTAAACAAAACAATGGAATGTCTCTGTAAATGAATATATTTAATTACTGAAAGAAGTTGAAAACATGTAGGCAAAAGGAGAAATTGCTCGCTTTTAGTAATTTCTTCTTTTGCCAGAATGTTTTCAATAGTAGTCTGCTGGAGATGTGCCAGAAAGTGTCTGTATGTGGGAAAGGGTGAAACACTACAACACCAAGTCAGTTTGACTGCATAAATACAAGATGATTACATTATTATGTTGAATCTCATTGACATATCTGAGATAGCGTCGGGGATTTCGAAACCGGATGTCCCGGGTTCGATCCCCAGTCGCGTCAATTCGGTCATGGTGGAGTGCTCTTGGGCAAGGCACATTTTCTAGCCTAGTACTGGTTTGTTCACCCAGGGATCATGAATAATTAAATTTAAATGCGCGCTAAATGACCTTAGCTGTCGATGCGCCGTAAAACAATATACATTCATTCATTCATTCATATCTGAGAGTTTCTATCTGGCTGAGGGGTTTATTAGTGTTGAATTAGAAAATGGGTTTCCAAGGTATTAGATTTCCTGCCCATCCCCCAAGTCTTGATCTATGAGGCACATTGGTGGGCAGGATGATTTCATTGTCCTAGTTCTGGTTAAAGACATAGAAAGGATTGGTGTAGGGAGTTTGTGGTGCTGTGATATGGAAACATATCGAGGGCTTGGCGTTCAACGGTTGTAATTAAAAACCTATTTTGAAAACCCTGGTTTAGGGTCAATTTTGACCCCTTTGTAAACAATGCAAATTTAGGTGCCATTGCTCAGAACGAGCAATGGCACCTAAATTACCATTGTTTACCAAGAAAAATGATTTAACGCTTATAAAGACTTTATGGCGAGGTGATTAACCTTGGTAAAAGAACACCAATTTCAGTAACAACCGTTTCACGCCAAGCCCTCGATATCTGATATTGAATTGAAAACGGCATACGCCCCGCCCCCTCAACTAACAACACCACATGGCATATTGATAAGAATTCTGATAAGCAATTACGTACATGTGATACAATTTAAGGCTAACATATAGAAATCTTTCAAAACTTCATTCTATTCTATAATATAAAAAAAACATAAACATAACATTCTTCTTATTTTTGAACTTGCATAGAATATATTATATGTTCTTATATTCACAACCAAATTTTACAAATACAGACATTTTAAAAACACAATTGAAAATGAGTTTTACAGTTTTTTGCCAATAATTCTTCTGTCAACAAAAGTGATCTAGTGCAGAACACAAACCAAAGAAATTGAATGTGTTTGGCCTAATAAGAACATAATTTCCTTTCCAAGTCATTAAAATGTTAAATTTTCATTGTTGTGTCAGCGTATAATTGAACTGTTTTTCACTACCTCCTGTTTATCACTCGTTCAGCGTCCCCCATGCATGCTCTGAATAAAGAATAAAAAGTTTCATTGCTTCTATTATGATCAATTCTATTGAGTTAGCCCGACATGGGCCTTGTTCATAAAACAATGTAATTTACATATTTATTTATTCATGGTCTATAAAGTTGGCCATTAAACACATGTATTTCATAATCATTTTGAAAATAGGATGGATTTCAATTTTGATAAAGTTTGCTGATTACAAATTGATGTCTGTAAAAATCAAGTTATTGGAAACCCAAGTCCTTATGCAGAATTATCAACATCTCATTTCTAGTTTGGAAATTATTTTTAGATCTGTAAAGCTCTATATTCTTAAAGGAGATCTTACCGTCAGGCAGAATTTATCTTCTAGTTGATGTTTTCCTACGAATTGCATGAAATTATTTGAATTTGTCCATTTGTATATTTTTAACACAGTAACCTTTCCAGATTTGTCTCTGTCCTCTTACACAACCATATTTTGACATACATATACATCAGGGCTCCGGAAATTTTGAAATCTCAATCAGTCCGGTGAAATTTTTACTTCTCTTTTTAACTGTTCTGTTTGTATGGTAAACATTGTTTTGTCTACATAACAATTAACCTTTTGCTGTTTTAGAATTACCATGATTGAAATATGTTTGACATAATTTATTTTTACAAAACATTTCGTAAATATCTCTTTTTCCATGCCACTGTCCCCATCTTGAAAGCTGCAAAGGTCACATGACCTATGAACATTTATTCAAATTCATAAAAAATCCCTAAAACCCCAACAGCCAATCAGATGCACGAAACCATTTACCCTGGCATGCATTATCATTCTATCAGATTACACATTTATTGTCAAAGTAAATTAGATTGATAATCTTTTTTATGTCACGGTTATTGAGTCTCTCAAAGGTTTATAGACGTGTGCCTATTATAGACAGTAAAAATGCTTAAAAAGAATTTGTGGATGAATTAAATAAGTTGTAATATGCAGGAAGCAAAACTTCTAAATTCATAAAATTCTTGCTACAAACAGCAAATTTTCCAAAGCTGTCAAAATTTAGAATTACCTGTCAATTTTACAATGAGTAAATGTTCTTTACACAATCGTTGTAACCGCCCTCACTTATGAACCATCCGTCTGTTTGACTGTATGTCATGTTGCAGTAACTATCAAATCATGATTGTTTAATGTTTTCACGACTACACCCCAATACAAAGAGACTAGAACGACACAAAACCTTTATTTACGACTACACACCAATACTAAGAGACTAGAATGACATGAAACCTTCATCTAAGACTATACACACCAATACTAAGAGACTTAAGTATGACACAATTTTTTTATTTATGACTTCACACCAATACTAAGAGACTAGAATGACACAACACCTTTATTTACGACTACACATCAATACTAAGAGACTAGAATGATACAAAACCTTTATTTACGACTTAGTAACACACCAATACTAAGAGACTAGAATGATACAAAACCTTTATTTACGACTACACATCAGTTCTAAGAGACTAGAATGACAACACCTTTATTTACGACTACACACCAATACTAAGAGACTAGAATGATACAAAACCTTTATTTATGACTACACACCAATACTTAGAGAGACTAGAATGATACAAAACCTTTATTTATGACTACACATCAATACTAAGAGACTAGAATGACACAACACTTTTATTTACAACTACACACCAATACTAAGAGACTAGAATGATACAAACCTTTATTTACGACTACACACCAATAATAAGAGACTAGAATGACACAACATTTTTATTTATGACTTCACACCATTGAATACTAAGAGACTAGAATGACACAACACCATTATTTACGACTACACACAAATACTTACAGACTAGTATGACACAAAACCTTCATTTAAATGGCAACAACTCTCTTATAACTGAATGGTTGCCAAAACAATTCAACAAATACTCCTTAATTGACTACTTCAACTAGCACATGGTAAAAATCATCAATCTCAAAGTCCTTCAAAATCAATAAATTTATCTTTATTCATTTAGTGCATGCTAAAACAATTGCATTATCATCTTTTTGCAGTGGCCTCAAGTTTTCAACAGATCAGGAAATTACCATGAAAAGTGCGTTCATAACGCTAATTATCTGAGATTGGAAAGTGAAAAAGTTCTGCTCCATCTGGCATAAGAGCCTGTCTGAAGTGTGGCCATATAAACATTGCAAATACTGACAAATGTGATATGTCAGCAAACAAGGATTAAATTCCTAATAGCCTTTAAATTGCTGCAATTGAATACAGCTAAATATTTGCTATCAGTGTAGATCAAGATTAGACCACAAAACTGTCTGACATCTATCTATTTCATTAATTGTTCATTTGCACTGAATTCAATCAGTATTGGCTATGATGACAATTAAAGTGAACTAAAGAGAAATATCTGTTGATTGCTAGAGGCTTTTTGAAATATTTTTGATTTATGATAATAAGTTCTTTTGACTCTTGCAATTAAGCCTTTCCCACTTGAAGACAATTATTTTAACACTCCTGCAGCATATTGTGACGAAAGAAAACATTACTCATTTCTCATTTTGTCTTAACCCTTTCCCACATATAGCCGTGTTCCAACGCCTCTGTAGCAGACGACTTATGAAAACATTGTGACAAAAGGAGAAATTGCTCATGATGAGCAATTTCTCCTATAGCCACAATGTTTTCAACTTTTTTCATTAATTATACCTTCATTTCTAGAGATTATCAATATTTTTGTCGAGATGTTTTCAAAGTCGTCTGCTGGGATTTAATAATTATTCCTTCATTTAACCCTTTCCCTCATATAGACTAAACGAGCAATTTCTCCTTTTGCCAAAATGTTTTCCACTTTTAGTCATAATTGTTATCCATTTAATTAGAGAGATTTTCTATTTTTTGACAAAATATATTTAAAGTCGTCTGCTGCAGAATTGTTGTATGAGGGAAAGGGTTAAAAAGAGATTTTCCCTATTATTGCCTTCACCTGGGCTGCTGAAGATTTGTTGTATGTGGGAAAGGGTTAATCAGCAAACAAAGATCATTTTTTGTATGACTTGGCCCAATGGAAGGCAATTAGTACTCAAAAAGACACATTTTCTTATGACTTTCATGTTTTCAAAATAGTAAAAATCCATTCATAACAAGAAACAGGGAATATTAACAGATCAAATTTAAGATGCCAATCCAGATAATGTTAAGTGGCTTTTCCGGAACACACAACTATCCCATGGTGTCATGCATGCAATGACAAATGTAAACCAAACATGAATGGATCATTTTAGAACATGTTGAAACTCTCAACAGACACACGTACCCCACAAAAAAATGAGTTTTCTAGATTTTCTGGTTCTCTCTTTTGTTGTAACCTATTATTCTTTTCCATAAACAAATTTGTTTGTGGTCATGTTAAACAAAGAAATGGGTTTGCAAAGAACAGATAAAGCGAAGTGAAACTATTATTCTATAAATCTGCAGAAGTCAACTTAACCCTTTCCCTCATATAGATGCTTTCCGACGCCTCTGCAATTTCTCCTTTTGCCACAATGTTTTCCACTTTTTGTCATAGGTTATCCATTCAATTATGGAGATTTTCTCTGTTTTGACAAAATACGTTCAAAGTCGTCTGCTGCAGAATTGTCCTATGAGGGAAAGGGTTAAGAAACATAGAAGCAAACAAAAATCTCCATAAATGAAAGAATCACTATTGAATAGAATTTTTTTCTCTTGCCAGAGTGTTTTCAAAAGTAGTCTGCTTCAGATGCGTCAAAATGCGCCTGCAAGTGGGGAAAGGTTAAACCTATCATATAAACAACCCTCGTATATAAGATTGACAATTTACGAGACTAAAAAAATAGCAGAGTCACATTGAAAGTTTTAACAAGTTGATTAACTCTCTCAAAATCACTTGATGTTGGCTATAACAAGATACTTATGATGTTACATAAACTTACAAACATGTGAATCAAATTACATCTATGATAATTGTCATGCCAAAAAAGAACTTTTAAATTGTCTAGAATGCGCACATACAAAAAATTCCACATAATTGGTATTTATATAAATGCCTATATATATATGATTGATTATTTAGTGTTTTACACCGCTTTTAACAATCTTTATTTAGTTATATCACGGCATTTCCTGGGTAAGTAAATACCAGTTGTCACTGGTCCATTTATCCGACACCAGTTGTAATGCTTACCCCGAAATCCTGAGCGCAAAGGAAGGCAGCCGTTACTACCATTTTTAAAATCTCTGGTATGACCTGGCTGAGGATCGAACCCGCGACCTCACGCACCGAGGGCCTATACATCTGAGTTGGTCACCAGATATGATGTTTTTACCAGATTTAATCAATTAAAGCCACATAGCTTTGATCACCAGTTTATTAATATCAGTCAATGAAAATCATAAAAGTCATATTCTAAATCTTATGTTTCCAATTTCCAAATATTAAAAATCTGCAACAGACTTCTTTGAAAAGATCTAGGCAAAAATGTGAAAAATCTTTACAGATGAAAGTATAATTGTTGAAAAGGGTTGAAAACATAGTGGCAAAAGCGAATATTGAGCAATTTCTCCTTTTGTCACAATGTTTTCAAAGTCGTCTACTGTTACTAAGTGGTGTCAGAAAGCGTCTGTTAGTGGGAAAGGGTTAAGGTGTTTATTAATGGACTGTATAGCAATATGCAAACACACAGACTGATCTGATCTAGTGCTTTGCTCTCCACATTACAATTGCAATTGGTATCATTGATATAAGAATACCTCACCAATGTATAACTATGCACTGGAAATTTAAAAATGTCACAAAATGATATTCCATTTTCTTGAAAAGAAGATTTGAAAATATAAGTAATTATAAACCATGTCAGACAAAGACTGGTCTTGTTACTTGTCTCATCATTATAGCACCAAACAGAGGGCCATAAAGTGGAAACCATTGGCCTACATTTTTAGTCCTTCATTAGAAGGTACACTACATCAACCAGATTTGAGGAATAGTTCAGATGATTACAGAGAACAGATAGGAGAGGCCAGTTCACTTGTTGCTGTCAGTCATTCCAACCTGGCATATTAATGGCGAGTTAATCTGCTAAACAACTATGCCCCCATTTGAATCTTCACTCTTTGCAGCCCGATATCCTTATAACTAAATTAAATCCCAGAAAAGACTGGTAACAGCAGCCACATGTTCCCAATGTTTGTCTTAGCAGCATAGAATTATATCATGTAAGCATGTTTTCAGTTTGTAATCAAGGTAACATTCTGAAACATTGGAATTGTGTCCTTGTGCAGAGCTCCAGAAAAGAGGGATGTTTCAAGTTCTAAAATACTTATTAGAATATTATCAATGTTGCATGAGGATACTCAAAAGAACCAGCTCCATACAAAGATTCTTTTGAGTACTCAGCATAGAGCTGAACCCTTTCTCACATACAACAAATCTACAAAAGTCAAATCTACTGAAGTCAACTTAAAAAACATCTATACAATAAAATGTTTTGTCTGCTGCATATTATGTGTTAAAAGAGTACGTAATAGGAGAGTTATTGTAGAGCATTATGACTATCTGATCAAGTTCTTTGGTATTATGCTTCGCTTCGTTCCAAACATCTTATATTTTGTTTAACCCTTTCCCCCATACGACAATTCTGCAGCAGACGACTTTGAACTTATTTTGTCAAAACGTAGAAAATCTCTATAGTTGAATGGATAACCTATGACAAAAAGTGGAAAACATTGTGGCAAAAGGAGAAATTGAACGTTTTGTGCAATTTCTTTTTTTGTCGACCACTATGTTTTCAAAAAGCTGTCTGCTGCAGAGGCGTCAGAAAGAGTCTATATGAGGGAAAGAGTTAAATAAATTGAGACAATATGTGACTGATGAACTGGAAGTGTGATCTGTGTTTATTAATAATAAGACTGCAATACTGACATGCAGCAGGAAAAAAGGTTAAATTTGATCCGTTCTTGATCACATTAATCTTTGTTTAACAAGCTGTAATTAAATACAGAAACTGACAAATACAGATCTTCAACAAAGACTAGAGGAAGTAGAGGAAGTAGTCATGTGTATGAACGTGGGCATGAAACTTAAATAAAAACCCTTTCCTCTGTGGGGATCAAAGTTGTTGGTAAAGCAATCTGAACTACGGATAGTTTTCTCTCAAACAACAAAACTGCAGTAGTCGACTGCTCCATGGGTAAGGGTTAAATTCCAATAGAATTTCAAAAACTGGAACATTTTAAAATGTCTCTATTCGGTCTTTAAATTGTTTATATATTTCAAGAATTACAAGTCCAAACATATTGCTGTCAGCAAATTTGCAAAAGACTTTAATTTTGACAAATTTAGATCATTGCCTTATAAAACCTCTCCTCGATACACTCCACTTTGAATGAGTTTACGGCCTTTACTAAATGTTACAAAATTCCCCCATATTTTTTAGAGCAAACAAAATTAAAAATGTCATATAAGGGAAAGCCCCAGTGCCATTTCACATGAAAATTCATTTTGATGCAACAAGTCAAAAGCAGGAATTGCTCATGATGAACACTTTCGTCTTCAGCTATAATGTTTTAAACTTTGTTCAATAATTGTCCTTTCATTTATAGAGATTTTACATTATTTTGCCTCAACGTTTCTGCTGCAGATAATTCATATCTGGGAAGGGGTTTAATAAACCAAGAATAATCTCTAAATAGAACATAGAAAATAAGGTTAACATTGGAATAATACGGTCACACCCATTTATCATAAAATTAATTATGTCATCAATAATGACATATTTTAACAATCACCCATGGTAATCAAAAGCACTTATTCATAAATATAGTATTATTATTGGTACTACACAAAAGTAGACCACAAAGATTTATGAGGTTTTAATGATGACACCTTTGGTGACACAAGCCAAAATCTCCGAAGAAACTAATTATTGTAATGTACTTTAATGAACCCAAGGTTAATTCAATTAATATTTGTCATATAATCCATGAGCCTGTATATATTCCTGCAATTATTTACAAATGAAAGACAACAAACAAAATCTGTTCTTACCTTTTATGACAATTATCTTCAAATGTTATGCATGACCAAGGACAATGGACCAAGTTGAAAGGATAAAAGTCTTCAAACTATATTATTTAGATTATTAGTGCAAAATCACTTCAGAGCTGATATTATTAGTGAATAAACGACTGTTTTGTATTTGCACAGTTCCAGTGCATGCAACTGTTTTTGAGTTGAGCAATCAATGGCGGACAAAATCATGGTGCACATCAGATTCTATGCGATAAATTAATATAATTATCTAAGATATCCGATAATACCAAGTTAATGAATTTAAATCAATTATGAAGGTATCAAGTTTAAGCTGCACTATTCATTTTCTTTACTCCAGTCTTTAATAGAACCCGAGTCCTGACTTTCAACACTGCTCAGAAGATTTCAACTAGAAACATGTTGTGGGGAAATGAGAAGTTTAATATTTGAGGCTATTCTACATATAAACAGACAGTGACTGTAAATCTGTTGAGAATAATATTGTTGTAAGTACAGACTTGCCTCAGTCTTCACTGGTTACAGATACAACACCTCTAATCCCCTTACGCGGCTCATTTACATTCTTTATTTAATCAACAAATCGTGTTTAGCATTATCATTTTGATGGATCTTGACACTGCATACAAAACAACCTGACAACTGCACAATCTTTACAACACATTTATAAAACAAATGACATTTTATCTGCCATCACATAATGAACAATTAGGAATTGTACTAGGATGACATGACTAAACCAGGTTATGTCGTTTTGTTATTGGCACAGGTCTTTCAACAGTCAGATAAGTTTGTTTTGGCTTGTAAGTACCAATTATTTGTGTTAGGGGTTCACCAAAATCAGGGTCTGATAAAGGTATGTTTTAAGTCCATGCCCAATTTCATTTAACCCTTTCCTGCATTTTAATGCCTGTGATGCAGATCACTTTTGAAAGGATTTTCCGACAATGTTTTCAAAAGTTGTGACTGCCACACAGGCGTCAAAAAGCGTCTGTATGCAGAGCTCTAGATTAGAAGAGTATTTCACATCCCCAATCCTTATTTGACCCTCAAACCCTTTATTGTGGGTACTTAAAAGAATCGTCCCAATGAAAGGGGGTTAACCCTTTCCCTCATATAGATGCTTTCTGACGCCTCTGCAGCATACAGCTTTTTGAAAACATAGTGACAAAAGAAGAAATTGCAAAAAACGTGCAATTTCTCCTTTTGCCACAATGTTTTCCACATTTTGTCATAGGTTATCCATTCAATTATGGAGATTTTCTATTTGTTGACAAAATACGTTCAAAGTCGTCTGCGAGTACCATTACCATCAAAAGTATAACACATTATATCAAATTTCATTCCCTTTTCAACATACAACAAATCTACAGCAGCTGACGACTTCGAAAACATCTACTTGGCAAAACTATTGAAAATCTTCTTTAACCCTTTCCCTCATACGACAATTCTGCAGCAGACAACTTTGAAAACATCTACAGGCAAAACTATTGAAAATCTTCTTTAAATGAAAGCATAATTATTGGGTCTCCATGTGGGTCATACGACAATTCTGCAGCAGACGACTTTGAACATATATTGTCAAAAAATAGAATATCTCTTTAATTGAATGGATAACCTATGACTAAAAGTGGAAAACATTGTGACAAAAGGAGAAATTGCTCGTTTTGAGCAATTTCTCCTTTTGTCACTATGTTTTCAAAAAGCGGTCGGCTGCAGAGGCGTCAGAAAGCGTTTATATGAGGGAAAGGGTTAATGTGTTCTAACTGGCCTGACAGTGGAAGGAATAAATATTTTTTGATACTAAAAGTAAAGAAAATAAAACAAGTTTTAAGGGATAATTCTTAACCCTTTCCCACATACAGACACTTTCTCACCTCTGAAGCAGACATTTTTTAAAACATTATGGCAAAAGAAGCAATAATTGCTGACATAATAAACTTTTTCTCTATATGATTTCCAAGTTGTCTGTTACAGATTTGTTGTATGTGGGAAAGGGTTGAATTAACAGTTTTGCTGTCATTTTATGATTTATGAGGTAACCTGGTGTCAAGCAGAGCAAAAAAAAAATATATCCAATAAGTGATTCAAAAAGATAACATTTATTAACCACTTAGATACCTCTTGTTGAAGATTTGAGCAAATTTTCTTTGCAAATTAACTCTGTAAATGAAAGTGTATAATTATTGAAGATTTGAGAGTGAGAATTGACTCATTTTAGGCAATTTCTCCTTTTGTCACAATGTTTTCAAATGCCGTCTGCTGCAGATCTCGAGGCATCAGCAAGTGTCTGCATGTGGGTAAGGGTAACTTACATGATCAGCATGAGCAATATTAATTTTGTCAAAATAAATTCATATTTAACTTTCGTTTCTATTTTAAATTGAAACAGGACATTTAACACTGCTTAAATATAATAAAAGAGATTAACTCATTCCTACGTACGTGCTAACACATTTTGATGTAATTACAGCAGAAAAGTTTGGTCACAATTTTTTTCAACTTTATTTCATAATTACTATATTATTTTAATTACAGATACCTATCCCAGATATTTTCAAAGTCAATATCTGCTGCAGATTTTTCGTATTTGCTTTTGAAATTTCTTCTTTTGCCACAATGTTTCAACTCTTTTCAGTAATTATACCAACATAATTACGTGTTTTCCTAGATACTTTCAAAGTCTTCTGCTGCAATATTTTTGTATGTGGGAATGGGTTAAGGGTAAACAAACTGCGGTAGATGACCTCCATCAACCCAGGAAGGGTACTTACAAAAAAACAACCGGAGGCTTACCAAAACTCTTAAATGAATACAAACTTGTCTAACAAAAAGGTTTTGATAAATGTTTGAAATAATATGATACTTCCTTTTAAGGGATGTTTTGAATGTGATTTAATTTCTATTGCACTTAAAACCCTTTTTACATCTGGAAAAAATCTGCATCAGTATACTTAGAAAATACAGGATTATCTCTGTAAATGAAACTATTGAAAGGAGTTGAAAACAATGTGGCAAAAGGGGAAATTTCTCGATCATTATTAGAAATTTCTCCTTTTTGTCACAATGTTTACAAATGTCATCTGCTGCAAATGCGTCAAAAGCGTCTGTATGTGGGAAAGGGTTAAACAGAGATTCTGTAATCAAAAACATTTAATTGACCTCCATTATAACGAATTATGTAAAATTAGAAATATCTTAATTCGTTATTTTTTTTTTTTTTTACACATTTTCAGTGCAATAAACTTTCAGCTAGGATTATTCAATTTCAATTTCTGCTTCCTCACTATGCAGAAGAACCTAACCATGCCTTTAGTGTGGTAAAATCTCAAAGGCAGAACCAACCCTCACTTCAGATTCAAATCTTAGAACTTTGGATTGATGGATTGAGGTTTAACACCGTTTTTAACAATTTCTCAGGCATATATCACGGCGGCCAGTTCACCTACTCATGTGTTTCCTGGTTTTCGCACAACATTACTCCACACAACAATCTTCCCAAGCAACTGGCTGCTTTTCCACATAGACTTAGCCCATTGGTGGAAGACGAATGACGGATGTCGCAATGACTTTTGTCAAACGTCAGAAAGAAAGTTGGCCAAGCCGGGATTCAAACTTACAACCCCTGGATTGACAGCCCACGTTGTTGACTGAGCTACCAGGACTCGAATAAACATCTAGAACTTTGGAACAAGTAAGGCTCTTCATCATCATTACTATAGTATAACACAAAATAATATGTTCATATCCTACACAGTCCACACTTTTCTGTAGTCTGAAGAGGCCATATTTCTGATGTTACTGAGTAATAGAAAATTAGACAATGAGACGCTTTTCATATCTATACTTAATAATGATCCTCAGGGTTCACAAACCAGTACTAGGCTAGGAAATATGCCTTGCCCCTGGGGCTCTGCTCAGCGATTGGGGATCAAACCCAGGAAGCCCGGTTCCAAATCCCCAAAGCTACCCGGCTGTACATGTTCCATGGATTCCATGGAAAACCTGCATGGAAAATTTTCCATGGAGTATTGGAACCAATTTTCCATGGAAAAAACACAGATTTGTCCATGGATATTGTCTACTATTTCCATGGACACATTCCATGGTTTCCATGGAAAACCTGCATGGAATATTTTTTCCATGGAGTATTGGAACCAAATTCCATGGACACATTCCATGGAAAACCTCCATGGAATTTTTTTCCATGGAGTATTGGAACCGATTTTCCATGGAAAAAACCCCAGATGTGTCTTCTCTTTCCATGGACACTTTCCATGGAAAACCTACATGGAAATATATTCCATGGAGTATTGGAACCAAATTCCATGGAAAATGTCCATGGATACTGTAAATCCTTTCCATGGATAGTGCAGGACAAAGGGACACTGGAAAATATCACTCTCAATTTTTTCTAGGAGACTCTGGAACTAAATGATTATAAAGGAGCACAATTAAAAAAATCTTGATATCATTACAATTTCTAGTTATTATTGCTAAATAAAAGCTTTTCAATAAAACTGCTTCTTGTTTTTAAAAGTAACTTGAAAACACTATTTATAGCTATTGAAAAATATCAGTACATGTATGTACTTGACATTGAAATGCATTACCATTTATGATTTAGAAAAAAATAACACTGCATTTTTCATTTAATCTAAATTTATTACTTTAAATTGATATGCTAATAATGGAACTTGAAAGACAGCAGAAATAAATCACAGTGTTTTCTTCATTTTTGTGAGTTCTAATAACTGTAGATGGCATAATGTTGAAGTGAAGTTATCCCTCAGCTTTTCTTGAACCATCATCTTGAACACAGAACTGAGTTTCTTTGGGATGATTTCTGAAACATACAATTATAACAATTTAGTTACATATACATCTTAAACAAATTTCCATATCCCCTTTTACCTATATGACTAATTGACTATATAAGCATTGGCTCCTGCACACTCAATGAAGAAAACATTTTTGCAAGTAATTCTGAAAACCTTTATCTTCATAACAATTTTCATCCACCAAGTTCTTGATGATCAAGTGGAAATATAATTATTATATTACGGTTTTATGAAAAATAGATTTTTGCAATTAAAGTTTGAATGCATTCAAAGATTTAAAACCAATTGCCAAGAACCTAATCAGAAGACTGTTTTAGTTGATGTGATAGCATTATCATTAATATCAACAAATTAACTAATGCAAATTCAACAACTCAACAACTCTCATTGATATATACAAATGGTGGTTTTCAATAAAATGGCATTTTCATGGGTCTTAAATTTGTGCTTTTAAACACAAAACTTTAACCATAATTTCTAAGTGAAAAAAGGGGTAACAATTTGCATCATATGCAGGATAGAATTAACTTAATTGGTTGTGTATATAGTCATGAAATTGGGAAAGGTTGTATATAGTTTCAATACAATGCTTCAAGTAGTAACTGAGATAAGGACTCTGAATGTAGTTGCACACAAAACCTCAACCATAATTTCTTAGTCAAAAAGGGCCATAATTAGCATTATATGCAGGATAGAGTTATCCTCATTGATTGTTTACATAGGTGTAAGGGTTGGGAAGGGTTGTATAAATGCATCAAGCAGTTACTAAGGTATGGTCTCTTAATGTAGTTGCACACAAAACTTTGCATAACTTGCATTAAATGCAGGCTAGAGTTATCTTACTTGATAATCTACAAAGGTTGTATAAAGTTGCAATGCAATACATCAAGCTAATACAGAGATATTGACTCTTAATTTAGTTGCACGCAAAACTTAAACCAGAATTTCTAAGTAAAAAAGTTCCATAACTTGCATTATATGCAGGATAGAGTTCTCATACTTGATTGTTTATATAGGTGTGATGGTTGAGAAGGGTTGTATAAAAGTATGATGCAATGAATCAAGCAGTTACTAAGGTATGGTCTTTAATGTAGTTGCACACAAAACTTTAACCAGGATTTCTAAGTAAAAAAAAAGGGCCATAAAATGCAGGATAGAGTTATCTTACTTAATAATCTATAAAGGTATGATAGTTGGGTAGGGTTGTAAAAAGTTTCAATGCAATGCATCAAGTAAATACAGAGATATGGACTGATAATTTAGTTGCACACAAAACTTTAACCAGGATTTCTAAGTAAAAAAATGGCCATAACTTGCATAAAATGCAGGATAGAGTTATCTAACTTGATAATCGACAGAGGTATGATAGTTGGGTAGGGTTGTATAGTTTCAATGCAATGCATCAAGTAAATACAGAGATATCAACTTTTAACTTTACTTAGTTGCACGCAAAACTTAAGCCAGAATTTCTAAGTTAAAAAGGGCCATAACTTGCAGAGTAGAGTTATCTTCTTTGTTAATCTACATAGGTGTAATAGTTTGGTAGGGTTGTAGAAAGTTTCAATGCAATACATGTAGTACTTAAGTACTTGCATGCAAAACCATAACCAAGGTGTGACGTGGACCCGACGGCAGGGCGAGTAGTTATAGCTCTCATATTCTTTGAATAGTGGTGTTAAAAACTCTTGATTGATGGCAGACTTCTTAGTTCTACTCCCTACTTTTTGAAGTTACATCTATCAAAGACTTTCCAACATAATCTTCTTTTTTGTTGAGCTCTAAATAGAAAAACTGCATTTATACTGTAGTTTTTCCTTTTGCCACTATGTTTTCAACAATAAATAATTTTACTTTCATTTATAGTAATATCCCTTATTTCAGTCTAGAAACATATATGCAGTCCGCTGCTTCAGATGTGTTGTATGATGAAAAGGGTTAATACATAATAGGCTTTTAAGTATTATTATCAATTCTAGTCATCAATATTTTTGCTGAATGTCCAACTCATGTGTCGTGCCATGGTGCCAAATGTTGGTGATATATTAATTTCACTGTAATTGAACATATAGAATAAAATACCTTTCAGTAAATGGTACAACTTGCCAACTTTCTCTTGTCAAATGGTATCTCATCTTGATTCTTCACATGCATGTTTGATGCTTGTTATGTCGTTTACTGCTTATTGGATAATGGTTCCTGTTAAATCAGATATATGTAAAAATGTAAGATAAATATAACTGAATAATGTTTGTATCAGACACACTGACAAATGGAAAAGAGTAAAGTTATTGTTTTTGGGGAGGAAAACAAAATGGCAGAATGTGCCTTTTGGAGAAGAACATTTTTATTTGTTTCGCTTTAGTCATTTAAGGCAAAACAGCTATGTCTTTTGACTAATCAACATAGCTTGAAGGAATCTGATAGAGGGTCATCCAAGGATAATTTCTACAAAATGATTTGGAAAGTATATGTAAACATGGGAATGTGTCTTGAATTTGTGCCTCCTGCTATAGTAGTCTACATAGAAAGACATCGCAAATGCTCATTTTGTAATTATCCTGCATCCCGATAAATGACATGACAAAACGCGTTCTCTTTCACAGAGACTAAATTATTTGGACTGAGGGAAGGGTTGTGGGGGAAGAGAGCTTCGTAACAGCAATTAGATTGCAATACACATGAAATAATGCAAAATAAAATTAAAATAATTACTTACGAATATTCTAGAACATTTATCTGTCAACCAAACAAATATAAATGTAGAGGATCGCTGATAAATTGCAAATGAATCCCCAAAACAACATCCCTGCTGAAAAAAACAAACGGCCGCCATCTTGGTTTTGAACATTTTTCGGAACGCTGATCTACTTTTTTATGACGTCATACCACGCGCCATGACGTAACACTTACCACATTTTATCCTGTTTGTAAACACAGTTGAATTTTAACATTTGATTTAACTTCCATACGCATTTTGATGCATCTGAAGCAGACATAACCTGTTTCTCCCTTTCACAATGTTTCAAAATTAAAAGTTGGTTAGCTGAAAGTAAAACTTAAAAAAATAGTTTGACAGTACAAATACTAGATGCAGATATTGTGTATGAATTGACTGACATTGCATGTTTCTCCATTTTATCACAATGTTTTCAAAAGCTAGTTGGCTGAAAGAAAAAGTAACAATGACCAACCCATCTTGTATAGAGTTAATCCAAAAATGTATATGTTTGAATACACTCGGACAGTAAGTGTGTAACTGTTTCACCTTTTCTCACAAGTTTTCAAATGGTGCAACTGCGTCAAAAGTTGTTTGTTTGAAGAATCTATAAACATCTGGACAAATTTGCACAGAGGTTAAAATATGTAAGACTTTTGAAGCAATTTGGAAATCTAGTTCATAACATGTCACCAATTAATCAATTTGGACTGGTCCGAATATAAATGCTTTGGAAAGTCCATTTTATTTTAACATGAAGTCTGGCTGTCTAACTCACGTGACCTAACAGTTTCAAGCCATGTCATATGAAAACCCACATTATAAATCAATGAGCTACGATCACATTTCATACTTCTATGTCATTTTTTTTCCATTTTAATAAAGCATTGTTATTCCCCTGTGGAGTTAAAGCTGTTTGTGTGACTATATACTTTGGGTCAAGGTTGCAATTACAGGTCAAAGGTCATATGACTATATTTCATTTCCCCTCAATAACTTTTGAACTGCTTGAAGGATATTGAAATAATTCACCACAAATGTTCACCATACTGAATCCATGTGCAGCGCGCATGTTTCTACCATTTTGGTCCAAGGTCAAGGCCACAATTAGAGATCAAAGGTCATATGACTATAATTTGTGTCTGCTCAATAACTTTTGAACTGCTTGAAGGATTTTAAAATAACTTGCCACAAATGTTATCAACACTGAGATGATGTGCAGATCGCATGTTGCAACCACTTTGCCTCAAAGTCAAGGTCGCAATTATAGGTCATAGGTCAAGATCAAAATTAGATTATTTATTTTTTTATGGTTTTTTTCACCCTTCAAATTAAGTGCAGATTATGATTCCTGATGTCATGTAATTTAATTTGAATACCTATATGTCCATATTAAAATAACTGAAAATAAATTTATTTTTTTTCTTATAATTTGGACTTAGACATTTTTAGGCTCGTTTTTATGATTTTCTGTGAAAATATTCTGAGTTATCATAAAAATGTCCATGGAAAATTCTTTCCATGTTGGTTTTGTCTGTCCATGGACAATTTTCCATGCTGGTCTGAACTATCCATGGATACTTTCTTGCTTTCCATGGACAACTTTCTTCTTGTCCATGGAAAACAACCCTCTTTTCCATGGAAATATTCCATGGAAGTCAAAATTCCATGGAATAACAACACTTTTCCATGGAATTCCATGCTATGTCCATGGATTTCCATGCATTTTCCATGGAAGATTGTACAAGTCCATGGAAGATGTACAGCCGGGTTAAGTGGCGTGGCAACGTTGGACTCCTCCTTATACCTTCAGAGGTATAGGTAACAAAACAAAATTCTTCTTAAATAGATATATAGACTGGCAGAAAAAATCAATGTTCCCTTAGTATTGGGTGCATGGAATATGAAACATTAAGAAGATCTGATTTTTACAATTCAGAATGCAATATAAAAGCCTTTAAAAGCAAAAGATTCTAAATAATAAGATCAAGGCACTTCAATCTTTGGCTGATGTACGTAGCAGTATTTTGTCAACCTTGTTGAAATACAAAAAATTGTTAAGAGCATTTTTTCTTTTTGCCATATTTTCTACTCTTTTATCTAAAAATTCAGCATCTCAAGTTCATTAATTTGTTTCTTCAAAGATTTTAAGTTCTACGTATCTAACAATGGTTCATCATTTACAAAATTATAATCTGCCTGCAATTGTATTTTTATACATCTGCAGCAGATAATTTTTGAAAACATTAAAAAGAAATGGCAAAAGGAGAAATTGTGCTCATTATGAGCAATTTCTCATTTTGGAACTACACTTCAACTCTATTCAATAATTATACTCTCATTTATGGATATTTTCCATAGTTATATGTTTTCAAAGTCATCTGTTATAATTGTGGCAAAGGGTGAAAATTCATATCAAAATTATGCTATTAACTGTTTTAGATAATGCACAATTGTTTTGGTCCGATGCTTTTCAAAGCAAGCATCTCAAAATTTCTAATCAGGTAATTTTAACAGTTAAAAGGGTCAAACAGCAACAGGTTTGGCAAGTCTTAAATGATCCCATGGATAGGTCAAATTCAGACAATATGGCAGCTATGCCCATTCAAAAACATGTTAAACTGGTCTTAAAATGAGTATAAAGATGTTGACACTTGTCAAATAATGTAGATAAAATGCGCTTAAATAATCTTGATTAGCCAAAAGATCTAACCTTATAAAATAACCCACATTTTTAAAGGTCCATAATATTTCAAACTTTAAGCCACTACGTAAGAACATTTATAATGTCAAACCACAAGGTAGCTTGTCCATATATTGTGAAGCCCATGTTTTGATTGCTGACAAAAAGTGATCATGCCTAAGCATTTTGATTTCAAGGCAGTAGAATTACATTTGTTTTCACTTTCATCTAGCTGAATTGATATCATCATGTTTAACCTAATCTCAAAACACATACAGTCAGACAGTGAGTGAGTCAATTGTTCCTTGAATAGTGTTAACCCATCACCTGCAGACACATTTTGACACTTTTGCAGCAGACCATTATATACCCTACCAAATAGAAACATAAAAATGAAAATTTCTAAGGGAAATTCAATGAACTAAAGCGATTTCATTGGACATGAAGGTAGGACGCGTGTAAATTCTTGTTCCAATCCAATTGTAGCATAAATAGTTATCAGGTCATTATAATAAATGACAAAAATTTTTCAGTACAATCATGTTGGTCATCTTAAAATATATATTCAGCACTTAATTATCATAAATGTCAGGCATAACTTCAACAAAATACCTCTTTGTCCTTTGCTCAATTACAAAGACCATGACATGCAGTTAATAAGCATTTAAACTAATTTCTTTAACCCTTTGACTCCTGGTGTAACCCATTTCTTCAAGCCTGGTCCACCAGTATTAGAGCCAGGCCAAGCAGCTCTGTATAACATAAGAATTTAATCAAAGCGCCAATGGCACTGTAGTGCCGATCATACAGAAAATCTTGCAAAGTAACAAGCAGTATCTCGGTGTAGGCCTTGCCATTTTCAATAATAGTGCACTCTTGGTAAATTTGAGAAAAGCTGTATCTTTTGACAATAGAATAATGTTAGTTTTTTCATGTTGTTTCTATCACCAACCTGGTCATCTGTAAGTAATCAACACTATGAACGAAACAAAATGCATCAAGCGGGGCGTTTACCTGATTTCGGCTTTATAACAAGCGTTTAGTACATTGACTTGCAAGCGTTAAATTTGCCAGTCGTCATAATTTAAAGCTCTCAAATGATTTGATGAAAGTCGGGAATTTAGACGCGGACCTTGTCTCCTAAACAAAGCATTGAAAGTCATCCTTAATCGTCGACTTTCGGCAAGTGCTAGCAGCGATCGCAGAATAATCCTGAGAACACTATTTATTCATATATTTTAAAAAACACCTTTAATAGTTTTTTGATTGTGGCACAGATTTGAACCGACGACTTTGACAAAACGAAATGGCAATGATTCGCCGGGTGCCGACCCTGATTTTTGGGATTATTATGCGAGTTATAGAACGCACAATGATAAATTTTATTATCTGCCCTGAAACATGAAGAAAGATAATTTTTACATATATACCAAAGTAGCACTGACATGATTATTATTAATCGTGTCTCTGCATCACTGATGGAACTATATATTTGGCCATTTAACGGATGTAAGTAAATTGGTTTGCAGTATTTAAAGGAAAAAAAAGTCAACGGGCTGTACAAAACTGACTATGTAATTTTGTTCGTTGTTGTTGTTTCTGTTAGCATTGTGGCGATTGTCAAACCAATCGCCACAAAAATGAATCAATCCGAGTATGAAATGCTCAAAGTTTTCTTAGGTCTTGCCCGAGTATGAAATGCTCAAATTTATTGTGATTGCTCTTTGTCAGTCATCTGTCTGTTTCCTTTGTAACCAGTGGGTTAATTAGGATGAAACTTCATAGTAAGCAGCCTCTCAATGTCCTCTCCATAGTTCCTACAAATATTTCGGATCTTTGCAGACTTCTGGTTTCCATTGCAACCAAAAATACAACCTTCTCCTCCCAAACTAGTTGGCCAATTGATATATAAGAGCAATTTCTTCTTTTGCCACACTGTTTTCAAATGTTGTCTGCTGTAGATGACTTGAGTCTTAATATGTGGGAAAGGTGAATGACTTCAATAAATAATCAGTTATATATTCAAAGAAGTATCTAAAGCATTCTATGTGTTGAGCTTTATAATAAATAAAAATGAAACGTTTTGTGTGGGGTAGGATAAATGTATTGTACACATGTCAAGGGTCAACTTGTATGGATTTATAATGAATAGAAGAATGATATAAACAGTGTTGATGGGTTCCATATGTTAATAGTAACACAATTCTTTACTACTTTTCATCAGAAACCTTCTATCTGCTCATTTGATATATGGGATATTAAAATACTTAGTAAAATGTAGTAGAAAGTATGTTATTCATTTCTTTTATAACAATGTTTGCTAAATATATTGAATAAAGGAATGATAATATTTATAAAAAAAAAAGATATCACTCAAAATTATGAGTAACAAGTTTCTTTATGAATCAAAGGAATATGACCAACTAGGACAATATTTAACCATTTCCCACATACAACAAGACTTTTAAAACATACGTATAGGCAAAACTATTGAAAAGCTTTATAATGAAAGTTTATTTATTGGATTGAGTTGAAAACGTTTTGGCAAAAGGAGAAATTGGTCATTATCGAGCAATTTCTTCGTTTGCAACAATGTTTTCAAGAGTTACAAGTCAGGTGGAGTGTGTCAGAATTTGCATGTGTACTTGGGAAAGAGTTAATAAAAGTACTTTTCAAATTAGCATCACCAAAAAGATATGCCGATATTTACCCATATAAATGGATATGCCCATTACCTGATGAATCAGGTTGTAACCCTTTTCAACATGTAGATGCAATCTAATGTATCTGCAGCAGGCGATATTTAAAAAACATAATGAGCACTTTTTCCCTTTGCCACAATAGTGTCTTTTCTATTCAATAATTGATGTTCATGATGAGCAATTTTCCTTTTTGCCACAATAGTTTGAATTTTTTCAATAATTTTAAATACCCCTAAAGAGAATTTCCATAATTTTACCTCTATTATAATATTATAATAATATTAAATAATGTTTTCAAAGTTTAATGTATGTGGGAAAGTGTAAAATGTCTTGACTGTTTAACATTTTCAAAAGTGCACATAGCTTAATTTCTAGACATAAATTAGTAAACTTCTTAAGTATTAAAATATTTAACTGGAATAAAGGAACCTCACCAAACAAATATAATACTCTTTTTTAACCCTTTCAATGCTGAATTTTTAAAAATGATATTCAGTTCAGCTTTGTAATCGGAATAGTCCATTACCAAACTTATAAATATAAAAAATAAGATGCCGAGTTGTCAGTAGCAAACAATATAGGCTCTGATTAGATGGCCCAGATTTGCAGGCAGACATTGCTTATAATATTTAGTGGTAGCACAGGCTTTAAAAACTCTTTTCCAGCCTTCAAAGTGATAAAGAGAAAGAATATATAAGGCACTAGGTTAAACCCTTTCGAACATACAACAATATCTGCAGCAGATGACTTTGATGAAAATATCTCTGAATATTATTAATCTCTTCAAAAATCTGGAAAATCTGTAACAAAATAAAGTTTATTTATAGAATAGGGTTGAAATTATTGTGGCAAAAGGAGAAATTGCTCGTTACGAGCAATTTTTTCTTTTGCCACAATGATTTCAAAAGTCGTCTGCTGCAGACGCGTCAAAATGCGTCTACAGGTGCGAAAGGGTTAAAAAGGGAATGTTGACAAAAAAAATAAGGTTAACAGATGAATTTATGGCTCTCTGCATAATAATTTTATCAAAAGTATACAACCCATAACAAAATAATGAATAATATAACCATATATCACTGGCTGACATCTTCACCCCTTCTTGCCATGTTAACTATATTAACCTGAACAATACCCACAGCGTAACCCTTTCCCACATACAGACACTTTCTGGTGCCTCACTGCAACAGACAACTTCTGTAAACCATTTTGGAAGAAACAGAAATTTCTACTTTTGTTACAATGTCTTTTTTAGTTTACTCAATAATTGTTCATTCATGTACCGGTAGTTTAAAACTGAATATTTATTTTACATTGATTGTGGAATGAGCTTTCAATATTTTTGACTTAATGTGTTCAATGTCATTCACTGTAGATTTGTTGTATGTGGGAAAAGGCTCGTACAACCGGAATATATGATAACATTGTGGAAAATTTGCTCTTATCCCAACATGTTTTCTTTTCTGTATCTAAAGTAAATTTCCAGTTTGAGATGTTGTAAAAACATATTACAAAGTTGATATTGAATTTAAGACATATTGTGAGAATAGGAGAAATTTCTGCAGAGCTGTCAAAAGTCATTTTTATCTGGGAAAGGTACCATTTAAATCATTTGAGCCATCCTGCGAGAAAATCAACATTATGCGTAATGTATCGACCCAGATCAGCTTGCGCAGTCCGTGCATACTGATCTGGACCAACACATTCTGTCTCAGGGGGATAGAGGTATACAGTAATGATTCCTGAAACAGAAAATCCACAGGAGGCGAAGAGTGTATTATCCGGGTAAGCCTGCGCAGCATGCTTAGGGGTTATCCGGGTCGTTACTTTACTGCGCAGCATGCTTAGGGGGTATCCGGGTCGTTACTTTACGCAGAGTCCACACTGTTGGTTTTTGGCGGGATGGCTGACATTTCAAAGTGGAGGCAATAGAAGCTCAGCTGTGGAATCAGCCTCGGGCATCAAATGTCTCCTTATTCACATCATATCACTTTTGGGGCTTTTCCCTCATAACCAATCCTCAACACACAAGTACTATAGTAGAGCTAGAGTAGAATTTTCTGCAGCAGACGACTTTGAACATATTTTGTCAAAAAATAGAAAATCTCTTTAATTGAATGGATAACCTACAACTTAAAGTGGAAAACATTGTGGCAAAAGGAGAAATTGCTTGTTTTGAGCAATTTCTTCTGTTGTCACTATGTTTTCAAAAAGCTGTCTGCTGCAGGGACGTCAGAAAGCGTCTATGTGAGGGAAAGGGTTAAAACAGCGAAAAATCCCCTCTATTCACCCATCTATACAATTACCATTTTGTCAGGCAAAAGCTGGTTTTAACCCATATTTGAACCCTGAAGACTGACATGCAGTTTGACCCAAACTTTGAAGACACAGTTAACCCAACCTTAGATGAGCCATGAGGGAGCGGTTGTTAGCACAAGGGCATGAGGGCCAAGCGTCCCAGGTTCAAACCCTGCTTGCGATAGTCATAATGTAGGTGCATTAACCCTTTCTCTTACGTAGACGCTTTTTGACACCTTTGCTGCAGACGACTTTTGAAATAATTTTGGCAAAAGGTGAAATTGCTCATATTGAGCAATTTCTCCATTTGTCACAATGATTTAAACTCTATTCAATAATAATACTATCATTTAAAGATATTTTATATATTTTACACTTGATAATTTCAAAGTCCTCTGCTGATTTATTGTATGATGGAAAGGGGAGGGGGATAAAGGCAATGCACATTTTCTAGCCTAGCACTGTTTAGTCACCAAGGGATCATCAAGTATAAGTGTATTATCCCTGTGATTTAACTAAAATAATGTTGAAAACGGCATAAACCCTTATTATATGAAACAAATAAACACAGCCAAGATTGGAGGTTAATAAAACCCTTTCCCACTTGCAGACGCAATCAAACACAGATGCAACAAATGACTCTTGAAAACATTGTTGGGCATCATGAGTAATTTCTCCTTTGCCAAAATGTTATAAAATATTTTCTGCAATTACACTTCAATAAATTCAAACTTTCCAAATGTTACTGCAGATGTTTTCAAAGTCAGCTGCTGAAGATTTGAAGTATTTGGAAATGAGTGGCAACCATGATCATTTTAATGTTTCTGTGTGAATGTTATCGTGAATCTAATTTATTTATATATTTCTTAATCTTGCCATTTTTAAGTGCAGTTCTGATGATTTGAACTTGATCACATTTAATTAAAATCTAATGAATCGGAAGGTTACAAGGTACGAAATGGTGTGGGAAATATAAAAGCTTATATATAAATACAACTGTTATAAAGAAAGACAACTCCTATAAAAACAGATAAGTCCAAAGATATGAGAGTTGCATTCCTTGATAAAACACATTATCTTGACATGAACCATTATGTAGAAATCAAAGTACAGTATTAGTTCCACTACTGTGGATTTTAGCATAATACTTGTATTATTTTGTAAAATATCACTAAGCTATTGAGAAGCTCATATAGACGCTTTCTGATGCCTCAGCAGCAGACAGCTTTTTGAAAACATGGTGACAAAAGAAGAAATTGCTCAAAATGAGCAATTTCTCCTTTTGATACAATGTTTTTCACTTTTTGTCATAGGTTATCCATTCAATTATAGAGACTTTCTATTTTTTGACAAAATATGTTCAAAGTCCTCTGCTGCAGAATTGTGGTATGAGGGATATTAATGGGAAAATACCAGTTTACTTCTCCTTATTTAGTCATTTGATCAATGCATTCAGACAACAACAGAGGGTAACCTTTGACAACATTAAACAAAATCTCCAGATGTAAATATTGTTAACTTCATATTTTCAAAGTATCTCTAACAGTCAAATTTATATTTCCTAGAATCTGTCAGATCTGACGTCACTTATGTTGCATTTAGACTATGCAGCTCCCCCGAAATACCTGGACAAAGCACATCATTGAAGCGGCTTACATTGTTACAGGCTAGAGCAGGGACACGGAAGTTCATGGCTATGATCGACACGTTTTATGAACACATTACTTTCTTTGGAACTAAGTATTTATATATATGATGAAGAGACCATATTTTGAGTAAGAGTGAGTACAAAGGAAAGATTACTTACGTCTGCATTCTGCAACTTAGCAGTTTCCTTATTTCCGAGGTTATAAATCTCCTGCGGATGTTCAGCCATCTCTCCTCCGTCCGTGTAAGACAGTTTGACGAGCCCAGCATCACGACGTTCTACCTTCGGTTTACGTGCCAGTGGAGGCGGAGACCTCATTCCACTGATAGACGTCGGCGAGATCTCGGGGGCTCCACGGCTCGATCTCCGGGGTATGGGGATCCCCGACCTCTGTGACCTCTCCATCTCATCTATGTCAACATTCACGTAAACATTCTGGAACGAAATTAAAGATATCGTCTGTAAATGAAATTATTCCCGCGCAAGAAATCACGTGATTCAGAAATTATAGGCCAGGGCAAAATCCGCAATCTCATATGCGTTTGGTTTCGGAAATTATATATAAAAAATATTGAAAATATACTTAGATTCCTGCGATTGATTAACAGTTTGTTTAATTCTATCCCTTATGTAGTCGCATCCTGGCGCATCTTTTTGCCACAGTGTTTCAACTCGTTTCAATCATCAAATGTTCATTTACATAGTGTTTTCAAGTTTTTGCCTATATGCAATAAGATTCGTCTGCTACAAATTGGGTGCATAAATGGTAAAAGTAGTAATATTTCATCAAGGTGACAAGGGTGCTTAGCTAACAAAAAGTGTCGATTTAAGTTGTTCTAATGTTCTTAGATTCATACCAGTTTTTCCAAATGCATCAAACACATTTGTTCAAAGATTTAACGTCACAATTTTAAAATCAAATGTGTGTTCATTTCGGTGTATGTTAAGATATATGAACCGTGCTCCAAGAAAAGCAACCTATATATATATATATATATATATATATATATATTGTGTGTGTGTGTGTGTGTGTGTGTGTGTGTATGAGCCGTTCCACGATAACACCAACATTGTTGACTCTGCGTAAAGTATCGACCCGGATCCGCCTAACCCGACAGGCTAACCCGGACAGACACTTTTCGCCTCCTGTGGATTTTCTGTTCCAGGAAAAATTACTCTATATCTCTATTCCCTTGAGACGGAATGTGTCGGCCCGGATTAGACATAGCGGATTGCACAGGCTGATCTGGATCGATATATTACGCAGAGTTCATAATATTGGTATTCTCGTGAAACGGCTCATATCTTTATATAAGAACACTTCACATTTAAAAAACGTTTTAGTGGAATAAATCATTAGAAGTGGCATTAATGTTTTCGAACTTGCAGACGCAGATTGGACCAATTGCAACACAAAGTAGAAATTGCTCATAATGAGCAATTCTCCCTTTGCTACAATGTTAAACTATATTCAATAAATAGATTATTATATTTAGAGGTGCCATCGTTTTCATTTATATTTTCAATGTCGTCTGCTACATATTTGTTGCATGTGGGAAAGGGTTAACAATGTTTTCGTTTCATTCTTTTCCATTGATGGAATTTCCACCAGGAACTATGGTATGGCTATCCGTAACGAACATAGACACCGGGGAAAGTCGACGTCATGGTATGGCTATCCGTAACGAACATAGACACCGGGGAAAGTCGACGTCTCAGTAATGGAACTACTTTCTCCAATACAGCGCGTATATAACAATGTTTATACAATGGCGTATATCCGGGTTGACTCTACCGTGAATGACAGTTTGGCATTTCTCGAACAAAGACCTAGGGAATAATTGCGCGCCATTTTAGGGATATATGTTGCAAAGAAAATGTCGAAATTCCATGTAAAAAGGAATGTTTGTGACCGCAGCACTTACGCGAGAACCGTTATCAAAGGGAAGCAGTCGCCTCCTTTCTCAGTTTAAAGGTTTGTGCGGATGGCTTTTACAGGATTGCTCTTGTATCATGCTATCTTACCGGTATTATTTGTAAAATACCCACGACATTTCGTAGAATAACTGAAATATTGTTGAAAACAGCGTAAAAGACATTTTGCAAGACAAACTGGCCAGTTCTCAGGCTTCTTTTTACTACCAGACGACCAACCCATGTATCGTACTAGACACACATAGCACGTTTTTATCTGATTTTCAGACGAATGTGATTTTTTATAAGCTAACGAAACTAATAGCCTTGTTAAGGTGCGATTAATTACTTACATCCATCATGAAATTAGCATTTACATGCTAAGCAGATAAATCTTAATGTGAAACGAAGAATTATATAAAAAAAAAAACCATTCAGTTAAGATCTCGTCCAGACGCGTTCAACGTGTCAGCTTCCCGTTACTTCGTATGAACGATTTTTCACATACGTTCGTTCTTTCTCTTTGTATTTTGTGTTTTACACCGCTTTCAACAATTGTTCAGTTATTCAACGCCATTTCATGGGTTAACCCTTTCCATCATACGACAATTCTGCAGCAGACGACTTTGAACATATTTTGTTAACACATAGAAAATCTCTATAATTGAATGGATAACCTATGACTAAAAGTGGAAAACATTGTGGCCAAAGGAGAAATTGCTCGTTTTGAGCAATTTCTTCTTTTGTCACTATGTTTTCAAAAAGCCGTCTGCTGCAGAGGCGTCAGAAAGCGTCTATATGAGAGAACAGGTTAATACCAGTACTACCGGTTTTATTTACTCTGACACCGATGCATCAGTTTTAAATGATATACCGGAAACCCTGAGCGCCAAGGGGGAATTAAGCCATTGCTGCCATTTTAATGAATGAGAACATACAACAGATATGTAGCACTGAACACATCTAGGTCAACATGTGCACACTATTTATAATTAAATACGAATATTGAAGTTGAAAACATTTTTTAAAAAGAGAAAGTACTCGTTGAGCATTTTGCAACACTATTTTCAAAAGTCGTCTGCTTCAGTTGCATCAAACTGTAACAAAGTTGTCATTAACCCGGTACTTAAGTTACAGTTTAGGTCCCGATGTGAGATCCTTTCAACTCGTTTTCATTCATAGGTCTGTCTGTTTGTTTGTTTTGTTTGGGTTTAACGCTGTTTTCAACATTATATCAGTTATATCACGGGAAAGACAAGGGTTTAAATTGAACAGGGAACTCATCTCTAAAAGGAAAGTTCCTTCATGGGTATGTTTTCAATTTGAAAGAGTCTATTTGGCAAATCATGTAATGTAATAATGTTTGAAAGCAGAGCCAATAAATGGCGGGTCAATTACGTCAAAAGGACAGAGGATGAACTTAGTTAAGAACAACAATTATAACAGAAGAGATTGCAACAAATGCAGATATGTTAATGTGTTTTGCACCAACGTAATAAGCTGACATTTGATAGATTTGTATAAAACACAAGACTGCAAACGAGCGTGGTTTACTGTTTCAAAGGCTGCATTTAAATTTACATAACATCACGTGCAGGTGAGATGTGAGGGGCTCCTTTTCCTTTAATCTAGGCTGCCTTAAAACCTGACAAGTCATGCAGGACAATTAAAAATATGCTCCCTGGCGCGATCCTTTGAAATCGATCCAAAAATTTCCAAAAATATAAAATCACGCTTTGTCTTTTTATCTAATGAAAACAAAATAACACGTTTCCTGCTATATGATATTTTTATAGCTGTCTGCTCTGAAAACGTATTACGAAAAAAAAATATTATTTGATTCGTAATTTTCGAGTAATTTTTCTTTATACCACAATGTTTTTTTCAGAGCCATCTGGAGTTGTGTCGATCAGAAAAAGGTTCAATTAATTGAGTAGGTTCATCAGTTTTAAATTAAGAAGGAATTCAAGCGAAAACATCCCCCATTCCTTCACTACATGAATGTCTTTCGTTAGCAGCAGACGACCACACTTGTATTTCCATATGAGAGCATAATTTTTGTTTGTTGGGAAAGGGTTAACTCTTTCAGAGCCAATGGCAATATTGATGTTTTTGCAAACAATACAGATTCAGGTGAGTCAGCTCGTAACGAGCTGCCTCACCTGAAATCAGCATTGTTTGTCTTTAAGTTATCAAAATATTGCAAAACTGTTATTTCACGAGAATGGAGACGCCTGATATTGAACATAGAAGAGTCTACTTTAAACAATTTGGCGCTGAAAGAGTTAACCCTTTCCCTCATATAGACGCTTTCTGACGCCTCTGAAGCAGACGGCCTTTTGAAAACATAGTGACAAAAGAAGAAATTGCACAAAACGTGCAATTTCTCCTTTTGCCACAATGTTTTCCACTTTTTGACATAGGTTATCCATTCAATTATGGAGATTTTCCATTTTTTGATAAAATATGTTCAAAGTCGTCTGCTGCAGAATTGTCGTATGAAGGAAATGGTTAACTATAAGTCGAAACGAATCTATCGGTAACGTCACTTCTCATAGTGCATCTAAATTGGCAAGTTGTACCCCTTATTCCATGCATCAATCATGTCAAATTACGAAATAACAGTTTATCTCTCTTCTTGATTGTATTGCCAGTAAAAAAAGAACAAAGTATCTCAATTTAGAACAGGTCAGCAAAGAATGTCATACTGAATTAAAACATACAACATGAAAGTTGGCAGGCATGCTAACTTACGACTCCCAGTATCGTACCTCTGACCTAGACGTCTTATAGATGTTCTATTGAAATAATAAGAACCTGGCTATCTAACCCTTATTCCGCTATACACCACTTTGATTAATTGTAATGTTGTCATAAGAGCATGAGTTTGAATAATACTTGCGAAAACTGTAAACCAAGCTCAGCCTAATGAAAACAAAATTACACGTTTTCCTGCTATATGATATTTTTATAACTGTCTGCTCTGAAAACGTATTACGAAAACTTGTTATGTATGTAAATATATAATATTATTTGATTCATAATTTTGATTAACATTTTTGAGTAATTTTTCTTTATACCACAATGTTTTTTCAGAGCCATCTGGTGTTGGGTCGATCAGAAAATCGTTCGATTTGAAGTATCGACCCGGATCAGCCTAAGTATGCCGCGAAGGCTAATCCGGACAGACACTTTTTGGCCTCCTGTGGACTTTCTGTTTAAGGAATCATTACTCTCTATATACGCTGTATATCCCACTGAGATGGAATGTTTCGGCCTGGATTAGCCTGCGCGGACTGCGCTGATCCGGGTCGATACTTCAAGCAAAGTCAACAATGTTGGTTTTCTTGTAATTCGGCTCATATTTAGCAAAAATCAATTGATCAACATTCTATGGTAATGAAATAAGCTGGATGAATTCAGCAGGATAAGGGTTAATTCTCTGCACGTATCCAATAAAAAGAGCCGAGACAGGCAACAATGGGTTTTGTTTAACCCTTTCCCTCCTACGACAATTCTGCAGCAGACGACTTTGAACGCATTTTGTCAAAACATAGAAAATCTCCATAATTGAATGGATAACCTATGACAAAAAGTGGAAAACATTGTGGCAAAAGGAGAAATTGCACGTTTTGTGCAATTTCTTCTTTTGTCACTATGTTTTCAAAATACCGTCTGCTGCAGAGGTGTCAGAAAGCGTCTATATGAGGGAAAGGGTTAATCTGATGTTGGTTTCAGATAAATGTGCATAGGAATACAACCAGTGGTGCTTAGTCTCTTGAATTGCATCAGGAATGACATGGGTTACACGTAGGCGGACAGTGAATCCATCTTTCCACGTTGGCCTCCTATAAATGCATCATGTTGAACAAAGGCCACCAAATATATATACACTGTTCTTTATTGTCTCTGATCTCAGTCGGTAGCGACGCGAACTGTCAATCCAGGGGTTGTGAGGTCGAACCCCAGCTCGGCCATCATTATTTCCAAATGTTGACAAAAGTCACTGTGATAAGCGTCATTCGTCTTCCACGAATGGCCTAACAGTCTATGTTGAAAAGCAGCCAGTTGCTTTGAAAGTATGTTGTGTGGAGTACTGGTGTTAGAAAGCCTGGAAACACATGAGTAGGTAAACTGGATATGGCTGAACAATTCTTGAAAACGGCATTAAACTCCAATCAATTATTGTCTCTGAGCCAATCCAGGTTTTTATTGGTACGAATTGCTGAAGAGTAAAACTATGCGACACCAAACGTTGAACGTTTTAACCAAGAGAGATAACTATTATAATCGCTGACTATTTTAGACCATCCAACATCCAACTAGGTCAAGTGTGTCCATGTACTACACCCCCCCCCCCCCCCCCCCCCACCCCCCTCATTTTAAATAGAACGATGGTTAATTTGTTGCCTAAGTCTTTTCAAATGGCGTATCCCTTATCCTACTATATACGACTTAAAACAACATTTACTTGTCAACCTACAATTTGCCTTAGAAGACAATCGCCCACAATATAGACGGCGATCATAATGCACGAATCATCTTGGTCTACATTGCCAGCCAATCATGTTTTAATTATAATGTTAGTAATTAGGTCAGATATTTCCAAGAACTTGTCACAGGAATATCGCAGGAAAATGGTTTAAATTTAGTCCGGCTACATTTCATTCTAGACCAATTGAGAGGCCATTACTGGGAAGATTATGAACACCCTTCACACACATACAGACTGCTCTCGATGATCATCAGTCACAAATTACCAAACGTTGGTTTTCTAATGGCCTGTCCTACTTATTAGTGTGATCACACAACGATGTCTCGTAAGTCTTGTCAAATAACTATTGCTTTACGAAAGATGATTAGAGGAACTTGCATGTGGCATGGCTGACAAACAATTGTTTTCCCTTTTTTGATTGGTTAATTGGAGTTTAACACCGTTTTAACAGCATTTCGGTTATATCACGGCGACCAGTTCACATACCCTAGTGTTACCTGGCTTTCTATCACCAGAACTATGATATTCTTCCAAAGTAACTGGCTTCCTTCCCACTCCACAACCCTAAGTCCATTGATGAAAGCCGAATGTAGCCAATGACGATGACTGTGGTCAATCAACAGCAATAATGTTGACAGAGACTGTAATCGAACTTACAACCTTTCCTTCGTTAGTTTAAACTTATTTATTTTACATCGATTGCGAAACAAGCTTTAAGCTTATATTAATCACGCTCGATGTCTGCTTCCTGGAGACTTAACCAGTACTCGCGCTGTTTGTGTGAAAAATCCCGAAGTCAGGACCCGCTCATCACGGGACTCGAACCAGGGACCTTTGATACGCGAGGCCGACGCTCTACCTCTGCCCCACTGTCTTCCATTCCTTCGTTATGAGCGTAGTTACCGGCTGAGCTATTGCAGCTTGACTTAAAACGTGTATATGCCGTTACTAAGTCAAGGGTTCAATAAACAAAGCGTATTGCTTTTTTTCCTTCTTACGAGATACATTGTTTTCTGATGTAAGAGCAGATGCGTTAAGGATTTTCCCCTTCCATTATATAACCCTAACGGCAAAATCGTTTAAAGTTCGAAGTAATAAGACAAAATTATATCAAGGTCATACTTGATAGAAATCGATATAGTTTTCAGTGATATTAAAATTAAAATAAGAGAAAATTGCACCAGAGTAGCATAACGAGGGCTTGGTGTAAAACGGTTGTAACTAAAATTAGTATTTTTTTACCAAGGTTAACAACCTCGCCATAAAGTCTTTATAAGCGTAACATCATTTTTCTTGGTAAACAATGGAAATTTAGGTGCCATTGCTCGTTCTGAGCAATGGCACCTAAATTTGCATGGTTTACAAAGGGGTCAAAATTGCCCTTAAACCAGGGTTTTCCAAATAGATTTTTAGTTACAACCGTTTCACGCCAAGCCCTCGATAACTCATCGTAGATATGACGTAATGGTACCATTAAATTGGAATTTTAGAGAACACAGCCGAGTTTTACGGTAGAAATTAAGTAAGAATGCGGCGTACACTTGTGATAATGGATTTCACTTCACGTACCCCTTTTTTTTGCTTGGTAAATTTGAATATCAAAACATGTAGGCATTAGGAAATATTGTGGACAAATCAGCTTGTATAAGGCTTAGCGACGAATGTCTGCTTATACCCAAACATGTCCATCTGTGTCTCTGCATTGCTTCGTAGGATTTTATGTTAGAACAAAATATGGCTTTTAAAATGAGACATTATTACTATGTAATGTTAACCATCAATGAGGAAAGAGTATTGATAACGTTTTAGCTAACATCAAGTATTTGTCCCTATCCTGCTTTACGCGTCTTTAAACATAATGAGCTTGTCCTTGTATAGATGCCTTTCAAAAACATTTGCGAACACAGTGCATGTAAACTAAGATGAGCTGGTGCATGTTTGCTGTTTAATCTTATATCCTACATTGTCCGATACTCGTGTTTTAACTGTGAGCAAAGACGACTCCAAACATATGTAACAGCTCCATGGAAAGTGAGGAAGTTGATACCAGGTTTAGTAATTGCATTATGGTGGGGATTGAAGATGTCCAATCACACACTGGTTTCTTAACTAACATATCTGCCTAGACCGAGATATAAGGAAGCAATCTTGTTCTCAAATTTAAACATTGTCCCCATCATTATGACAGTTGTAATGTAAGAGTAAAGATTAAACACACGCGCACTATTTAAACTAAGTGATTGATAGTTTATATATGCAATTATTAATGAAAACGTTGCTTCTTAGTTGAGATATGAGACTGCACAGACTCGATATGAACAACTACGTGAGGCAGTGTTCAATCACCGTTTTGACTAAACTGAACCAAACACTTTATGTTAGTTATGTTATTAATGACTCCAAAGTTTTTATCCAAAGACTTCTTTTCCGTTAAAGGATGAGAGCCCGTCCATTGAAAAAGGTACATGTTGGCTTCTGGGAGCAGTGCGTATCCAGATCAGACTATGCGGATGCAAGATCAACATTATTTACATATTACTTAATAGAAGATTCTAACAGATTCTTATTGGGCTGACCAGATGGTCAAGGTAACGCGAATCTTCATCAGGGGCGTAGCTTTGCAATAATCAATGTGTAGGCCGTCTCGTGAGAAAATCAACATTGTGGACTTACCCGGATAGACACTTTTCGCCTCCTGTGGATTTTCTGTTTCAGGAATAACTACTCTATACATCTATCCCCCTAAGACGGAATGTGTCGGCCGGATCAGTCTGCGCGGACAGCGCAGGCTGATCTGGTCGATACATTACGCAGATGTCTATCGCCGCAGCTGCATTTTGGGGGCATTTTAAGAAAAAATGTGTAGGCACGTGCCTACAGTGCCTAAAGGAAGCTACACCCCTGTTCATTGTACAGAAATATCACCATGCACCTTTTCCCACGGATAGACTAAAGTATGGTTTGTATGCATCTGAAGTAGACTACTACTATCAAGGCATCGTGCCTACCTCTAGTTCTGATGCTAAGTGGTCTGTATCATCTATGCACATGAGTCAAACAATTATACCATTCTGATGCCTCAAGTGGCCACTTATACTGAGCATTAAAACATTTTCCCCTCCTGGCACTCTTGCGTTTCTGCAGATTGTATTTTTAAACAATATACCAGTTTATTATTAAACAATATGTTATTTGTAAATGCAAACGTGTACTGGTTTAACAATGCAGTGATGATATTAGCTTTCGGTTGTAGTACTGCTTCATTTGTCTTTAATCTTTTATTTAAAGCAGCATTTTGCAAACGAAAGGGATATAACAGAAGACTAAATACTTCTCGGTTCTCTTTAATGCTTGGCGTTTCGGTATAGTATACAATGTAGTTTGTTAAAATAACGAAAAAAAGGAAGCCGATCAAAATACCGGTTTGACCTTTATCTAAATAGTAATTCCCACATTCAATGCGAACTCGTTTCGTGTTCTATATCAATTTGAGTATCAGTGTTTGACGATTTTCTGGCAGTATATATATGTATCTGTACGGTAAACAGAGTCATATGAGCTGAAGAGACCTTTATTACACCATTTTGTGTCTTTTTTACTTTGATGTGTTCCTTGTGTTTTACTTCCTTTTTTGTTCTCTATGTTATTTTATTCCACCAGTGAGTTTGTCTAATATATCAATGGCGAAATAACGAGGAGGAAAACATGTTTCAAGTTCTTTGAAACAAGAATATGGGACATCAAATGCAATTACGCACGTGAAAATTTAATTAACATAAGATGAAAGTATAGAAATATAGATGTAATGTTTAGCTGTTATTATATCAAACACGCAAACGTTTTCCCTACCTTCTGTCTAAATATATTCACCCTTATATAACTATTCTGGACAACGAAATGAGTAAACCTTGCCTCATGAAAACAATTACTATTAGTATAACACTCCTTCTGGTTACTGTTTGACAGATTGCTTCTTCAGACCTTGTACTATTTAGGAAACAGTGTATAGTCTGATCGGATGCACATACTTGTCTAAATCTACACCAGTTGCAAATGTTCTACGCTTTGTGTTCCAGAAAATGTAATTTATATATGCCTCGCCTCATTCCTACCGAGTACGCACTATAAGGTTGGTCTTCCTGAAGCACAGCTCATACATACATGAGGTTACTTTAATTCATTTGTATCCTTTATCATAATGAGATCGTTCCGGATCGAATACGCAAGTCTTACATACATAGGCACAATGTCAAACAGATCAACAAAACTTTATTAAAATCAATTTTAAAATTGGTTAGATAGAAAACTAATAAGATGGAATGATTTGCATGAACTTAAACAATTAGTTACAATTAATTAAACTCTTGTCCTGATAAAGGCGACTTCTGAAGACTTTTTTGAAAACAAAGGGTGGAAACAAATCAGAAATGGCTAAAAACAAGAAGTGTCTCATTTTCCCATTACATATCATAGGTTAACGTTTTCCAATGGAGATCTCCGAGCGGACGACCCTGAACATATGATATCAGGTAAACAATAGCTTTTGGTATAACAGTATGTTATTTCAGAATCACATGTGCTCATAAGGTGCACTCTGGTAACTGGCCATGTCATTACATCGTACTGAAGGTCTATAACGTCCAGCTAACTTACCTTCAGTAAGTAATAATACAGTGAATGTAATGGCCAAACCGGAAGACATTCAGTGAATGTAATGGCCAAACCGGAAGTGGAAATGAAACGTCGGTTTTAATAACGACAGTGAGGGTATCAATCTTAACTCTTTTTGTTATCGTCAAGGAGTTTACATCCATGAAGATGAATTGATCTGGAAACAAGTGATACGTTTTTCTCTTAACTCTTTCAGCGCCGAATTATTTAAATTAGACTCTTTCATGTTCAAAATCGGGCGTCTCAATTTCTCATGTAATACAATTTTGGACTATTTTGATAACTAAAAGGCAAACAATGCTGATTTCAGGTGAGACAGCTCGTTACGAGCTGACTCGCCTGAATCAGTATTGTTTGCATAAACCTGAATATTGCCTTTGGCACTGAAAGAGTTAATCCTTTCCAACCTGCAGACGCCAATGCAGCCGATGACTTTTGAAAACATTTTGACAAAAAGAAAAAAATACTCATAACAATGTTTCAACTCTATTCACTTAATAAAACATTTATTTGTAGAGATTTTTTCCAAATCTTTGCCTGTATATATTTTCTAACAGGTCTGATGCATGTTTGCTGTATATGGGAAAGAGTCAGGGTACCTTTCAAAGTGTCTGAGAACGTTTTATATAATATGGAAAAAAATGCTTGTAGTAGAATCGTGGTCAAGCGGGGTTCGCAAAAGGGACAAAGTATCCAAGTTTAACCCAAAGTGTCTGTTCATGTAATGCTTGTTGCGTGGAAAAACATAAGGAACTTAACCCTTTGCCACTTGCAGGCTGTTTTTCATGCCTCTGCACTAGAGGGCATTTGCAATCGTTGCGTTATCTTTTTGCCACAATGCTCTCTACTGTATTATTATGTTATAACTGCGCTTATAGAAATTTAAATTATGTGCCTAGATGTTTTCAAAGTCGTCTGCTGCAGATTTGCCGTATGTGGGAAAGGGTCAAATAGTGCAGAAAGAACACTTGCTCGTTAACAACAAACACGTCTATAAACCCACTTCATGTATCTTTAAAACCATTCATAAGATTTTGAATTAAAGCATTGCTAGCTTAATGCTAAATGACTAATCGAACGGTGGTCTATATAAGATATGACCATAATAGCTTTTGGATAGCATTGACGTGCAAAGAGTAAAAGATAAGCTAACAATGACATTTTACTCTCCAACATAGTACACAGCACACAATGTCTCTAGAGTCGCTAACATAGCTAATATACACAACAATAATGAAGTGAAAGCCATGGGCAAACCGGAAACAACATCGGAAATAGCACGCGGGTTCTAATAACGGCAGAGAACTTGTCAATCTTTTACTTGTTTTAACGTCAAGCAATTTCGATCAAGACCGCTTTTCTTACCGTGGTCATTATCGCACCATATAATGTGGCATTTCTGAGAGGAAATCAATTGGTCTCGAAAACAAGTGATGTAGTTTGTTCAGATTGAGTCAGACACGGAAACAAATTGGCTGTTTTCTTATTCTTACAGGTTAACTGCCACTATAGCGAATATATCGAGGAAACGTCGTGTTTTCGGACAATTAATAATTACGACATACTATTTAGAATGACAGGTAAACATGTTGAATCAGGACATACATATCTGAAACGGCCATTTTCCTGCAGAAGAATGTTTTCCTATTATTTTATTATTTTCAGTTACTTAAAAGCAGACTGCTTTCCAGACAAAATTTGATACATTTTTCATAATGCAGTTTTATAAGTAACTGATTAGATATAGTACTGACAATGTCGGCTAGATGCATACTATATTTAGCAGAATGTCATGTGAACTTATGAACATATAACAGTGTTCAGCTGTACATCGTGGAAATATCATGTGATCATTGCTAAAGTAATAAACATCATATGATTATTATATATCCCTAATTGATTGCAACTGAAGGGAACAGACACGATAGTTGTGTCTACGATCTCGTTAATTAATAAATGTAGGGAATCAAGATTTATTTTGTCAAACTGTTCAAAGGTAATGGAAGCATTATATTCTCAAGTCATTATTTCCGAAAATAAACAGACTTAAAAAGCATGTACATGTAGCACGAAGTGCATGTGTAAGTCATGGGAAATTGCTGTACCAAAGTTTAAGCAAAATCTACTATTTCAGAAAAGTTTGCAACACTTATCATCTTATCATAGAAAAACTCGTTTTCATATCAAACTTGAACACACCATTGATGGATTTTCCAGTGTAAAGGGAAAACCTGGTATAATCTAATAATACACGAAAACGGTTTTTAGCAATTCCAGTGATTACATTGTAATGATTGTTTCTTCCGGCTTTGAAGCTGTAGGGATGGATTTCATTTTAATTGTAGTTCACAATCTAATTACGAAGAAACATCACTTCTTGTCTATAGCAAGAGTACTTAATGAATAGTGTTGTTTCTATGTATGTAAAGGCCTGAGGCCGTTTCTGAAATAACTCATTTGAGAATAGACATTTGATGTTTCTGCAGCAGACGATTTTTAAAAACATTTTGGTCAAATGAGAAATTGAATCTTTTTCCACAGTCTTTTCTATTTTGTTAAAAACATTCATCTATAGACATTTTACCTAAATTGTTCAGATGTTTTATGAGTCTTCTGCTGTTGATTTGTTGTATTTTGGTTGGAAAGGTTTAAAGAAGCGGAAAAAGACGCAATTTAACAAGCATGTATATGTGGAATGTTCATAAAATGTAACATATCAAGAACACCCCCCTTACCCTGACTTTAACTTCGTCTGCAAAAAAAAGACGTGAAAACTCGTGTTTATTCCGGCAAGAAAAATGCTGAAGATAAATGTCTACATTGTGAGCAAGAAACACTATATCAAGCTGGTTGTGTAACGTGAAGATTCGTCGTGTAAGATATTCCCTCGGGATCTGAGACATGATTCCTATCTGTATACATTATAACGTAGAACTACATTTAACCATTACACAAATAGACATTTGACTAACCATCAATTGAATAGATTTACGACTTGTGTCGTAAAAGAACAGAGCAACTCTGGTTGGGGAAAGTGCGATCACATCCGAGATGCCGTAAACTAATCATACGCATAACACTTAACATTGACTATGACATATAAACAACTTAACCCTTTCCCTCATATAGACGTTTTCTGACGCCTCTGCAGCAGAAGGCTTTTTGAAAACATAGTGACAAAAGTAGAAATTGCTCAAAATGAGCATTTTTTCTTTTGTCACAATGTTTCCCACTTTTAGTTATAGGTTATCCATTCAATTATAGAGATTATCTATTTTTTGATGTTCGAAGTCGTCTGCTGCAGAATTGTCGTATGAGGGAAAGGGTTAACTGACTACCGGTTGGAAACAAAAACAAATCGGTACTTTTTCTGATAAAAAATGGACAACTCCTCTTCTTGAGCATAATTGCTTTTGATTAATCCAGTTAACCCATTGAAACATTTTGGGAAACTGAGAAAATTCTAGATGAACAGTTTAAATGCTTTAAAATATGTTATGATTAAACTCAAATGTTCTAGAAGTTATATCTTTATTTACTTAAAGCATTTTCAAAAAAGGACTATTCTAAAATGTGATATGAAGGCAAAGATCATAAATCAATTGTTCCGTGCCAAGCGATTAAGAGTCTTCTTGCACCCTCAGCTTGATGTCACTTAAAGTCATATTGGTGTTCAACCAGTTAAGATGCGCTTAAAGTGCTTCGCCAGACCTTACTCATACATTTGTTTATTTTATGTTGGCAGTCAGTGAAGGGTCTGGTGGGACTGTTCGGATACACAGGGTCGTTATTGATCACATGCGCAGTATGGCCTCCATTCTCCAGGCGCGAGCCAAATATATGAGCCGTCCCAAGAGAAAACGAACATTGTGGACTCAGCGTAAAGTATCGACCCGGATCAGCTTAAGCATGTCGCGCAGTCTAACCCCGACAGACACTTTTCGCATCCTTTGGATTTTCCGTTTCAGGAGTCATTACTCTATACCTATATCACCCTTGAGACGGAATATGTCGGCCCGGGTTAGCCTGCGCGGACTGCGCAGGTTGGTATGGTTCGATACATTACGCAGAGTCCATAATGTTTGTTTTCTCGTGGAACGGCTTATTATGGAAACATGTAGATATTACAAAAAAACAGATATATCATAGGCACCCCAAGGAATGTCGGATGGAACTACTTGATCCAATTCCTAGTATCTTATACAATTTCGATTTTTGTGCGTTTTGACCTTTTAACAATACGAGATATAGCTGGGAATATAGCCGGTTCTTCATGGTCACTTAACACTCTTTCCTGCTGATCACTGGATCCTTATAAAAGGCTACACTTTTCTTTTAATTTCCAACACATAACCCTTTTCATATATATATACGTTTTATTTAGAAACCATTTGGGCTAGTTCAAATTATGAGCAATATTTTCAAAAGTCGTCTGCTACAGAGGTGTCAGAAAGCGTATATATGTGGGAAAAGGTTAACTTAAGAGTTTTGATGCCTGCGAATATTGAAGCATAATGTATACATACAAAGAAAGGTCAGCTTGCTCTGGCTCTGCATTGTTCGCAAATGTTGAAAAGTTGTTAAACCCCAATCAATCACTCAATCACTCAATCACTCAATCAATCAATCAATCAATCAATCAATCAATCAATCAATCAAGCAAGCAAGCAATGGTCTGGCTCTGCATTGTTCGCAATTGACATTTAACAGAACACGTGTTTAGGCACAATGACATGTAACATTTTATAACTAATCGCAATTTAGCTTCCTATTGCTTCTGTTTGTCACACTCGGTCACCCATTCTTGCTGATTTCGCTACAATCCGTAACGCAATTAATAACCGTGGGTGGGCGATGCTGCTGTTTGTAGAATGTAACGAGGTTGACGAATTGCAGCAACTATTATCAGTGGTGTGTTTAGAAAACAAAGCGTCCTCAAGCAGGGCTACAGATAACTTTTTTAGTGAATTGGGTATTTACCCTATTGTTTTTCAGACAATTGCTTTTGTTTACATTTAAGCAACAGAAAGACATAATACGCAAAGTCTCTTTTTCTAACAATATTCCAATGTTGTTTAACTAATGGTTCTAATTGTTTGCAAATCTATATATTTGAGGGATCCCTCATTCATCCAGACACTTTTTAAATTTAGTTTTGCTTTAATCTGTATGCAGTGTACATCTAAGATTAGTATTGTCTTGTTCACATAAAGCAATAGATACTTTTTATTCCATTCGGATCTTGGCTGATTAAATGAAAATTATTTAAGCATTACAAATGTAAATCATTGCTCTATTTACTTTTTATTTGCTTTTGAGTACTCATCGTTTTAAAAGGAATTGCCTTTTTTTACAAATCGTTTGGTTTTTTAAGCAAATAGGCTACTTATCTGTAGCTTTGCTTAAGTAACACATGTGCAGATGTACAAAGCTATAACTTGCTGGATCTATCGGGAGTGATATTGCATTGGTTTGTCTCAAAACAGTTCTGGTTTTGTTCACTGGCTCACCTTCAATATTTGAAATAGCCCTTTGCTAAATTAATGCATAATATACATTTTGACAAGTGACATGATCATCATCTCTAAAATAAAAGTTATCTAAAACTGTGTGTATGAATATGCTCATGAAGTACATCAAAGAATGCATATATTGACCCGAAAATGACATCAAATGACCTTAACCTTGCTTCAAGTGACCTTCACATATTTTAACTACAAATTACCTCCGATATTGGTGTTCTGGCCCTTTAATCTAGTCTAATAATCCTGCATCAGGAAGTTTCCACTCCATTTAATGTTGATATTGTCTGGTATGTATGTTGTGCCCGGTAATATTACCACTGTGATATATCACACACGTTGATCAATATCCACCAGTAAAACACATTAACCTGATACGCACACCTTTTGATGCCTCTATAAACGAACTGTGTAACACTGTGAAAACTCAGTAGAGCTTTAACTCTGTGCCTATTTTAGAAGCACTAATAATGTATATATGGTATAATTAAGCACATTTCGGGGACATGGACGTTAAAAAAGGTACGTTTTGCAATAATCACAATGAACTTACATAACATGCTTTTATATGGTTTTATTCAACAAACATTATTGCACTTTCATCAGTTTGATTTGCTGACATTATTCTTATAATATTAAGATTTTAATTGTAATTCCTACTGTCTAACCTTCAGATGGTGTAATATAATAACTGGACAGCTATATTACTTTTAACTCTTTCCCTCATATAGACGCTTTCTGACGCCTCTGCAGCAGACGGCTTTTTGAAAACATAGTGACAAAAGAAGAAATTGCACAAAACGTGCAATTTCCCCTTTTGCCACAATGTTTTCCACTTTTTGTCATAGGTTATCCATTCAATATGGAGATTTTCTATGTTTTGACAAAAGACGTTCAAAGTCGTCTGCAGCAGAATTGTCGTATAATGGGTTATCTGTACATTCTAGAACAATGAAAGAGATTTTTATGAAGTTACTGAATCTTAACGAACAAAACCGAGCCAGTGCGACGATCGAATATTGTTTATGACATAGCACTCTTATACATGACGGAAGGCTAATTGTCAAGAGATTAACTTTTTAAACAATTAAACAGTAAAAAGTTATTAAAAAATGAAATCAAAACAATTTGATTTAGCTGTTCCTGATACAGACAACATGTTTAGATCGCTATATCTAACTACTATTGGAATGAATGCCAGAAAAAAAGAAATTGCTCAAAATGCTCACATTTGTGCTGACATAAAACTTTGAAACTTTTAAGTCTTTTAATAATTGTCGAACACATTTTCAAGACAGACGACTCTAATATATCACAGTAAGTAAACTTTTAAGATCCAGAAATACAAATGAGAATCACAAATACACTATACACATTTCACTTTCTACACTAATGGTGTATCAACCAAATGAACAATTGGCATAAGAAATAAAGAATGAGAGAACACATAGGAAAAAAAATAACTCACTCTTAGGCAGATAATACCGATAATATATGGAGTGATGAGATCATACAAGATAACTCTTGAGATTATTAGCCCCACATCGTTCTTCAGTGGGGAGCACGCAAAAAAGATCCGTAACAGATAACGATAAGTATGTGGATGCCTTTATCATTTTCCACATTAATGTGCATTTTAACGAATCCGCAGCAGGCGAATAATGAAAACATTTGAGCCGTCCCGCGAGAAAACCAACATTATGGACTCTGCGTTAAGTATCGACCCCGATCAGCCTAAGAATGCCGCGCAGGCTAACCCGGGCAGACACTGTTCGCCTCCTGTGGATTTTCGGTTTCAGGAATCACCACTCTATACATTTATCCCCCCTAAGACGGAATGTGTCGGCCGGATCAGTCTGCGCGGACAGCGCAGGCTGATCTGGTCGATACATTACGCAGATGTCTAAGTTTCCTTCTTTACCGAATACTTTTATTTAATTCAGATTATATATTTGAGTGTAGATATTTTCTATGTGATCTGCTGCAGACTTGTTACATGTGTGGACAACGATTAAAGAATGGTATTTTCATATTCAGTTGTATTAAAAAGTTACGTTTAATTATACAGTTATTATATATTACTTCAGTCTCAGATCAGCAGTGAAATGCGTCAAACAATAATTTCCTTAAGATATGTCCTTACTTGAATCACTTCTTAGGCTATATATAGTGCAATATGGTAGAATTGGGCGACTAATTATGCATTCGAAACATACTTTTGATGCTTCCTTTGTTGACGGATTTCATCCTCAGAAGCGAGTTCTAATTATCTAATCGTTTTAACTGTTCTGTATTAAATGCTTCCAATGTACCAAAGGTTTTCATTCCTTTATCGATACGACGTTGATTAAGCAGCGTAAGCTAAACTATTGTTTCGAAATGTATTTTTTTTATCGTTTATATTCAGTTTCTTAATATGAAATATATCTGCCAGAACCTTAAATATTACTAGATGTAATGGGTACGGGTCATTTTGGCACGAAGCGGTTACTATCTGGGAAGGGTATACACTGAAGAGTTCTGAGCACATATATTTCAATACCATAAGTACTTTGTTCTTAGTTCACCTTTCACTTTGTCCTTACTGCATAGCCCCGACAGGGGAACCCATGTGCAGACAACTGCAAGTTATGCGATACACCATACCTGTCTTCTATTCCTGGGTTAGCAATGTTTTCTAACCTTTCATTATGATAGCTTAAGCACCTTTGCTTAATTTAAAACAGCATATCAAAAGGTTTTTTCAAAAGAAGACATAATTACCAAGAAGGGTAAAGTGTTGCTGGACAGCTGCCGGTTACCTGTGCTTACGTTTTCTACATCACAGTACAGCATTTATCCATTATTCCGCATAGATGACTTTAAACAACATTTACTTATCCCCATAATTTTAAGCTATAACTGTTAACAATGAAGACCAAGAGCAGCTTTTCATTCGTGCAGTGTAATCGTGACAGACAGTGCTCGCTACCAATGGTACAATATGTAACAAAGACTTGTAAGAACTTATCCCTAAACCAGGAATTATGATACCGGTTTAAATAAATTAAACACAATAGGTAAACTGTCATTCACGTATGAACCGTTCCTCGAGAAATCCAACATTATGGAATCTGCGTAATGTATCGACCAAGATCAGCCTGCGCAGTCTGCGCAGGCTATTCCGTGCCGACACATTCCGTCTCAGGGGGATAGAGGTAAAGATTAATGATTCCTGAAACAGAAAATCGACAGGAGGCGAACAGTGTCTGTCCGGGTTAGCCTGCACGGCATGCTTAGGCTGATCCGGGTCGATACTTTACGCAATGGCTTTCCCGTGCGACGACTCATATGTATGACGAGTGCAAATACAGATAAACCCGCACTACATTGTACTCAATTACATTTGGGCAATATGTTGTAGAAGCTTTCAAAAATCATCAATGACTATTTAGCAAACAGTAAAGAGCCTGACCATACACAATGTGTGCGCTGGTTGATCTGGTTTTACGCCGGTATCAAACGACAAGTAAGGTTGGTTTTCGGGAAGCTCTACTCTTAATATAAATTAACGACCTCTTAAGATAACAATAGTACTGCACGTGCAATAGCAAACTTTTTATCAAAGGTGTTAACCCTTTCCCAGATATAACAAATCTGCAGACGACTTTGAAAACATCTAGTCACGGAATAATATGAAAGCTCTCTATAATTGAAAGAACAGATATTGAATAAAGTTGAAAAAGTGATTATTCATCATGAGCAATTCCTTCTTTTGTCACATTGTTTTCCAACGTCGTCTGCTGGAGAGTGAAGTATGAGCATATATATGTGTGTAAGGGTTACATTATGTTTTACAATGCGTTCAACCGAGTTTCAGTTATATCAAGGCGTTGTTAGGGTATAACACCAATACTGTTTATTACAGTGTTCTCCTAGCACTAGCTAGCATCAGAAGTAATGCTTTGGTATTACATTATCGGGATTCGAACAGCATACGATTGATTAGGGTTTAATGTGGTTTTCAACAATATTTCAGTTATGCCACGGCAGCCAGTTCACCTATACTCATGCGTTTCCTGGATTTCGCACGCAAGTACTTCACAAAACATACTTTCCAAGCAACTGGCTGCTTTTTCCACATAGGCTGTTTTTAGCCCATTGGTGAAAGACGAATACTTCATGTGGCAGTGGCTTTTGTCAAACGTCAGAAATAATGTTGGCCGAGCTGGGATTTGAACTCACAACCCCTCGATTGACAGCTCGCGTCGCTACCGATTGAGCTATAGGGGCTCGGCTTCGAAGCGAATGCTCTAACAACTACTCCAAGACATGAACCTAAAAAACTCAGGAGTAAAATATGATCCAATCGATAACTTTGGTTACTTATATAGAACATACAAAGGGTACGTTACATGCTATAGATGTAGCAATCACCAGTATAAAACTGACTGATTGACAGCGTAATGAAACAATTACGAACGTACATACATTATTAAACGGAACCCAGTGTTCACAAAGCTCCATGTTCTCTTGTGATTAATCTCTATGCTTGTTTTTCTTTCTGTTAGGTTGTTAATACCATGGGTGATTTGGGACTGTTATAGAACCCGACATAAAGTATAGACCGTAGCAAGATACAGGCGCGTACCTTTTAATTATTAATCAGGCTTTGACAACATCCCGTTAACAAAAATAAAATTTCCGTAAGATTAAAAGTATAATTTCGATTCATAGTTGAACACATTGTTGGAAAATGAGAACTTGATCTGCTGCGGCGTCCAGAGTTGTCTGTATCAATTAGGGGATTGACAGACATTTAACCGTTTTCCTCATACCACGACTCTGCAGCAGACAACTTTGAAAACACACCTGGTAACATCTGGGGACACCCTTTAAATGAAAGTACAAAAATTGAATAGTGTTGAAAACATGGTGAAAAAAGGAGAAATTGCTCGTTTTGAGCTATTTCTTCTTTTGTTGTCATGTTTTCAAAAAGCCTTCTGCTACAGAGGCGTCAGAATGCGTCTATATGAGGGAAAGGGTACATGGATTAACAAATACAACTTAGCAATTTTGTTTTGTCTTTACATTCATGTCTGAATGACTGGATACATAATTTTGCTAATATTGTTGGAAAAGAAGATTTTTTTTTGTTTTTAGCGTGTTTTCGTTTTTCATAATGTTTGCAATAGTTGTATGTATCAAGTAAATGATTTTAAACGAAGGAATTATACGCTTGATAAAATAGGTGTTTTTGTTACACTGCCGTGTTCGTACAGCAGTATAAAAACACGTCAACTTTAGCCTGCAGTGGTTCTGTAACATAAATAGAAATTGTATAGTATGTTCGCGTGCTGTTTTTTTAGAATTAGGTCTATAATTAGACGTAAATAAATAACAGTGAATACAGTGTGTTTATACTAACTTAGGTAATAAGTAAGTGTTACAGAATAATTCCCGATGACTCCATTAAGAAACATCAGAAAACATTTTGCGGGAAATGTTGTTGTTTTATTCGAAAAGAAGAAGACATCTAGTTATGTGTGCTTTATAGCTCAAACGTTATAATAATTTGTGTCCTTTATAGCAATATCTGAAATAATTTTTCTAAAAATAAATTAATAGAAAACAATAAAAAAAAAAAAAAGTTTAAAAATGATTGGCGATTATTGTTGTACTCTCTGGATCTCATTTTATTATATGATAATGTTTTATAACCTTGAATGAGTGCATCTCGTTATTCGTTTTCCACCAATCGGCTAAAAAGGTATACGCGGGAAGGCAGCCAGTTGCCTATAAAGACTGAACATTGTGTTGGGTACTAGAGCGAGAAAGCCAGGAAGCACAATGCTAGGTGAAATGGCCGCCAATGAAATGAAATACCGTTGAAAACGCTGTTAAATTACCAGATTTTCTTCGGAAGCACCATTGTGATTGTAAATGTAATGAAGGATATTAAAACACTTGAACAGCTGGTTTGTTCCGCAGTCGCAATCTGAGAGGTAAAATAGTTTATTTCAGAAAATGTTCCAAGTCTTAAGTATCCACTTGAAGAAAGTATGCAAAGTAATAATAACCAAAATCATATATGAATTTTATCGTTTTTAACGAGTGTGCAGATGCGGTATTAAATAATTTACCTGTAAGTTTGGCGTTTTTCCGAACATAGGTATATTGTAAAGGTATGCACTTCGTCCATAACCATTCCGACATTCAACAAATATGCAGCAGACGACTGTGAAAACATCTAGGCAAACATATGGAAAATCTACATAGATGATTGTTTAATTATTGAAAGGACTGGAAAACACGGTGGCAAAGGAGAACATTCTCATTATTAGAAATGACTTGTTTTGCCACCATGTTTTCCAAAAGTCGTCTGCTGCAGAGGCTTCTGAAAGATGATCTTTATGTGGGAAAGGGTTAAGCTTATTCTACTTTCTTCTAAGCTTCTTATTAGATGTCATTGCATCTTTGTATTGGCATCACATGAGAGCGTCAGGATGAAATCAGTTGAGTTACAACTCTAATTCGTTGTCAGAAGATGCATACATGTATGTACATTTGTCGCTCTTCTAACTTGATACGTATCCTGAACGTTTTGGTATACAGGTACCGGCGTGCATCTTCACTGACCGCAACTATAACAAGAGCCATTATATGCCTTATAGGGCTTGGTTAATCTAAGAGATACATTTGATGGGTATAACGCTGAATTCATAAATAAGCCATTTTTTGTCAATGTTCGATTTAATCCTTTGTTGGTAATTATTCGTCTTTTTTATTACAGAATTGAAAATGTAATTTGAAATAATTTATAAAAATGTATATTAGGGCGTTTTTCCGAAATGGTCGAAAAGTCATTGATATATCAACTACACATTATTTCAATTCATTAAAGAGATAACATATCTCATAATTGACGTTCGCTAGTTCAGTTTGCTATATTTATTTAATATTTTAAGATCAGTTTAATATTGGCATAATTTGACCCGAGATCAGAATCATCGCTAGACGCAAATCTGATAGTCTACCAAGGGTATTAGCTATTGCTTTAAGTCATCGCGATAGCTCTTCGTAGAGACACGATTCCTTCCGAAAGATGCCGAAACAGATCGTTATCTTTCGTTTTGATGATGCATTAAATCCGATCGGCTCCAGAAAAACGCTGTATAGATTCTAAAACCGTTTGCCGAATAAATATTCCTACTTCAAAACTCAAAGAGAACATAAAAATGCTGTTTATGCTAGGACTTATATCTAGAATTGAAAATAGACTTTTATTTACAGAGATGGCGCATATACGAGATAATGATGGGCACCTTTAAAGCGGAATCCTTTATTCTTTTACTAACAATGGCAGATTTATAGTGACATTTAGATAAACCTTGCTCTTCTGGTTTAACAAAATTAATAGTGAGTCAGTCTGTCGACCTCTTATGCAAGAAGATACAGCTTAACCCTTTCCCTCATACGACAATTCTGCAGCAGACGACTTTGAACATATTTTGTCAAAAAATGGAAAATCTCTATAATTGAATGGATAACCTATGACAAAAAGTGGAAAACATTGTGGCAAAAGGGAAAATTGCACGTTTTGTGCAATTTCTTCTTTTGTCACTATGTTTTCAAATAGCCGTCTGCTGCAGAAAGTGTCTATATGAGGAGAAGGGTTAAGAACTTAACCAATTTTTGTGGCGATTGGTTGACAATCGCCACAGTGCTACCAAAACAACAACAACGAAAAAAAAATTATATAGTCGTATTTGAACAATCGGTTGGATATTTCTGCAAAGGCAATTTACTCACTTCCGTTAAACCGCCATATATATATATAGTTCCATCAGTGATGCAGGCACACGATTAATAATGATAATGTTAGTGCTACTTTGATACCGGATTGGTACTAATATTTGAGATTTATCGAGAAAATATCTAAATAGAGTTAAACTATTTACATATTATCTTTCTTCATGTTTGGGCAGATAATAAATATCATCGGGCGTCTTGGGTACGCTATGCAGAGTATCATGATACTCCTGTGCCTCGTTTTATTTTTACTGTAGTCAACCGTAACCTTTTGACCTTTAACCTGATTCGGCAGGAGTTGGTTGTACTCTGATTATCTTCGTCATGATTTGGCAGATAATAAATATCATTGCGCGTTCTGCCTTGCAAATAACGACAACTCTGGTGATACTCAAATCTGGAAATTCCAAAAGGTTCTATAAATAGCTCGCGAGACCAAAAACCAGAAAAGCTTGTAAATCTCAATATTATAAACGCTTTATTTTGTACTTGTTTAAATATATGAAAGCGTCTAGATAATAAGACTGGTTTACAAAGGTTTAAAGGACACACGATGGCAGTGTGTACACACGTTATGTATACACGTCTGCACGTTCTAGAGTCAATTAGCAATCAATGCTGACAGTGTAGCCTAATTGAGTTTGAAGATCTAGCATTATAATATATGCCTATATTTTCATAAATTAAACAGTTTGGCAAATAGTGAAATTGTGCTTTTGGAGCATGTTTTGTGTTTGTTTTTGCACTCACATTATTCGAAGCAGTTTAACAACCTCAGAGACATATAAATACACTGTGACAACCCTCAATCATGCAATGTGAAGGGACTAAATTGAACAGACCTGTTTAATATCGGACATAATTGAAACAAACACCAAACTAATGGATACTGTTTTCTCTCCTTTCTTTAGTCATTTCTAAAGTGTAAAATATATTTTATCTTAATATGGCCTAACGACCTGGTGATAAACATGTGATTACCCAAACAATTTAGATTACAAATAGTCATTCTAATGAGCTAAAACGGTAGTCTATCGAATACCAACTAGATTTTTCATAACTTTGGAATGGCCTAATTTTGAACACATCATGACCAATTTCAGAACGTAACTAAATAATCACCAAGACAACATTCTGGCAAACTAACATTATTCTACTGTCAAAAGATGCAGGGTTGATACATTCTCAAATATACCCGCACCAGAGTCATCGCAAGCCCTACACCGATATACTGCTTGTTACTTTGCAGGATTTTCCATACGATCGCCACTACAGTGCCATTGGCGCTTTGATTACATCTCGGCATCCCAATCGTTATCGCGGTGTACATACGACATTTCACGTCTCTGTATCAGAAGACTTTGAAAAAACGCTTTGGATAAGTAGAAATTGCTCAACAATTATATTCTCTCAATTTCCTACAATGTTTTAACTTAATATCAAGAATAAACTTCCATGTATTCCGATGTTATAGTATTTTATTTAGATATTTTCAAAGCAGATGACTTACACCTTCAGATCAGGTAATCCTTGTTTGAATTGATAGATTCGAGTTTAACCCTTTCCCTCATATATACGCATTCTGGCGCCTCTGCAGCAGACGGCTTTTTGAAAACACAGTGACAAAAGAAGAAATTGCTCAAAACGAGCAATTTCTCCTTTTGCCACAATGTTTTCTACTTTTAGTCATAGGTTATCCATTCAATTCAAGAGATTTTCTATTTTCTATACATATGTTCAAAGACGTCTGCTGCAGAATTGTGGTATGAGGGAAAGGGTTAACGTTGTTTTTCAACACTGTTTCATATTACGCAGGCCTACTAACCTACTAGTGTGTGTCCCTGCTGTTTCACACACATACGTCACACAACATTTCTTCCAAGCAACTGGCTGCTTTTTCTTTCCTCAATAAGACTGTTAGCCCAGTGTTGGTAGATAAATGACTGTTAATCATTAAACACTTTAACCCTTTCAGCGCCGAATTGTTTAAAGTAGACATTTCCATGTTCAAACTCGGACGAAACTATTTTCATGTTATAGGATTTTTTGGAATATCTTACTTACAGTCAAACAATGCAGATTTCAAGTGAGACAGCTCGTTACGAGCTGCCTCACCTGAATCTGTATTGTTTGCAAAAAGCTCAATATTGCCTTTGGCGCTGAAAGAGTTAATCTATTTAGTTTTATCTTGATGTAAATGACTAAAGACAGCTAGCTTAATCAACATAATGAAGCCCGAATGTGTCTATCATTGAACATTGACAAAGAGACTATAACAAAAACATAAGATAAAGCACAATGTAATGGCTAGAGAGACTGTTATTTCGTTGAAATTAGGCTCACTTTACATGCGTGTGACGGGTCACGATGATAAAGCCATTTTCAATTTACCACCTGCACAAAACAAAATCATTTTGATAAATTTTATTCACAAATGCCCTTTTCGTTCAGTCAATAGTGTGTAAACATTATATTATTTTATGTCGTTATCCACATTTCCTAACCTTTATCACAGCAATCGATCACGTTTAAGAAAGGATATTTTAACACTGGACAGTGCGAATAAGGATCAACCATAGGATTTGTTTGTTTTATTGGGGTTTTACGCCGCTTTCAACATTCAACCATAGGACAGTCTGGTACTAATCCCTTGTGCGTATCCCACTCTGTGACCGAATGTGTCTTCTCTTGTCGTATCAACGCTAGTGTTGGTTTACCCGTATCACTGTGCTCATTCGAGCTCGTACATGCAAACCGTTACACATTGGCATTCCCGAATAGTGTATGTTCAGAGCGGCCTGTGAATCTGTTCCGCCTCATCAGATTCGTCATTAAAAGATTAAACATACCCGTGTTAGTAATTCTCGAAAATGATCGTTTTAACGCACAGAATCTATACTGTACGCAAAGACCAGACGCAAAGACCAGGTTGTACATTTTTGCATGGTCATGCTCATTTATACTTTTTGAAGTGGCACAAAAAGCGGGATCAATGAACGGGGGTAAACAAATCCATCGATATTCAAGTTAAACCTACCATGAGATAGAGCGATTCAATGGTAAAGCTGTAGTTTAAGAAGTATTTCAATAAATAAACAAGTGAAAGTGATAAATTGGTGCACCCACGATCAAAATGACAACACAAACAATATAATCATGGCCACCAACACAACGTGTGGGATCTTAGCTCGTGGTGGGTGGGGGTAAAGTTACGTGATTGGTTAATCCAGGTCACACGCACTTGATATTTAAATTCTACTCGATTGTTCAATAATATTTCTAAGTATTTTAAATGGAATTTCGTTTGACATCAACATTCAAACAAGAATGCATACACAGTTTCTATTAACCCTTTCCCAAATACAACAAATCTTCAGGAGACCAATTTGAAAACATACCTGAACAAAATTGGAATTTCCCTATAAATGAAAGTACACTAATTGAACAGAGTTGAAAACATGGTGACAAAAGGAGAAATCGTTCGTTTTGAGCATTTTCTTCTTTTGTCGCCATGTTTTCAAACAACCGTCTGCTTAAGAGGCGTCAGAAAGAGTCTATATGAGGGAAAGGGTTCTCTATAGATACGGTTATTTTCTTTTGCCATCTTGGTCATAATGTTACCTTGAAGTCAAATTGTAACTGTGTTAATTAACCCTACACTGTTATCATTAAAGGTTTTCGGCGATTTGGATACTCATATAAGTGATGCCCCCTCTCCATTACAACACAGTATTTACTGATGACATAAAATAGTCTGCACATATTTCACTTCTGTGGAAGCATTTGTGAATCAATGAATTAACCAGTCGTTTTAAGACATACGTTTCAATACCAAAAGTGTTCTGATAAACTGTAAATGACACTTTCGTAACCCCTCTCCTGTTATAACATATTTTCACAGTTTTAACAACACTTTCGTGCATTATATTATTGGTCTATATGGTGATAGCTACTCACTTTATAGTTTTTAGCGAAGTCTACTTCAAAAACTATTGAATCATTCAATAATAACAAGACTTATAATACAAGTCTCAGACCCCCAGCATGCTTAGAGGGTATCTTGGTTAAGATGGTATGATATAGAAAAGGAGTACTCAAGGTTCAAGATTTACACGTTTTTAATATGTTTGTTTTTGAATTTGTAAACTGGATTACATTTCAAATAGGACATTGATTGACACGCGGCTATCTCTCTCTTTGTAAACATTTAAAATTCCACCGGATTCCCTTATAGATATCCCGGCTTACCCCACACTTTCCAATCTTTACCCGCAAATAGATCACCGTCCGTGTAAAGTGTCAAGATGTCGAAGTTACCCCTTACCCATGAAGAATACAAAATACTACAGTTGTTCTGGCAAATGATGAGACAGATGCTTGGGGAGCGACTTAGAAAGTCGGAACGTTCGGGATAGAAGGGAAATATTACGAAAAATCCCCAATGCTTTCCATGATTAACACACTTTTTGAAAAAACACTCGGCCCTTATTCCAGCACTGTCAGTTATTTGTATTCTAGAAGTAAGCTCCAGACCACATGCAATATTACATATACAGGAGGACCACAACTTGAAATCTTAGAAATAGTAAACGAACATGACGTTACTTGCCATTGTTAAACGTTAAACTAGAGAACCTTCAAAAACGACGGTTACGACGTTACCCAAACTAGCTCAAATGTATGACGATGTGTCTGTACAGTTGACTCGCGATAGTTTAAATAGATTCCTAGAACTGATTTGTCTTTTTGAAAACAACGTAGCAGCATTTCCGATGGATCAGACGAGCAACCAGAACTGTTGCTGAGTTGTATTCTTGATATGAGCCGTCCCGCGAGAAAACCAACATTGTGGACTCGGCGTAAAGTATCGACCCGGATCAGCTTAAGCATGCCACACAGGCTAACCCGGACAGACACTTTTCGCCTTCTGTGACTTTTCTGTTTCAGGAATAACTACTCTATACATCTATCCCCCTAATACGGAATGTGTCGGCCGGATCAGTCTGCGCGGAGAGCGCAGGCTGATCTGGTCGATACATTACGCAGATGTCTATCGCCGCAGCTGCATTGTGGACTCTGCGTAAAGTATCGACCCGGATCAGCCTAAGCATGCCACACAGGCTAACCCGGACAGACACTTTTCGCCTCCTGTGGATTTTCTGTTTCAGGAATCACTACTCTATCTATCCCCCCTTAGACGGAATGTGTCGGCCGGATCAGTCTGCGCGGACAGCGCACGCTGATCTGGTCGATACATTACGCAGATATATTGATATGAGCCGTCCCGCGAGAAAACCAACATTGTGGACTCGGCGTAAAGTATCGACCCGGATCAGCTTAAGCATGCCACACAGGCTAACCCGGACAGACACTTTTCGCCTCCTGTGTATTTTCTGTTTCAGGAATCACTACTCTATCTATCCCCCCTTAGACGGAATGTGTCGGCCGGATCAGTCTGCGCGGACAGCGCAGTCTGATCTGGTCGATACATTACGCAGATATATTGATATGAGCCGTCCCGCGAGAAAATCAACATTGTGGACTCTGCGTAAAGTATCGACCCGGATCAGCCTAAGCATGCCACACAGGCTAACCCGGACAGACACTTTTCGCCTCCTGTGGATTTTCTGTTTCAGGAATCACTACTCTATCTATCCCCCCTTAGACGGAATGTGTCGGCCGGATCAGTCTGCGCGGACAGCGCAGGCTGATCTGGTCGATACATTACGCAGATATATTGATATGAGCCGTCCCGCGAGAAAACCAACATTGTGGACTCGGCGTAAAGTATCGACCCGGATCAGCCTAAGCATGCCACACAGGCTAACCCGGACAGACACTTTTCGCCTCCTGTGGATTTTCTGTTTCAGGAATCACTACTCTATCTATACCCCCTTAGACGGAATGTGTCGGCCGGATCAGTCTGCGCGGACAGCGCAGGCTGATCTGGTCGATACATTACGCAGATATATTGATATGAGCCGTCCCGTGAGAAAACCAACATTGTGGACTCGGCGTAAAGTATCGACCCGGATCAGCTTAAGCATGCCGCGCAGGCTAACCCGGACAGACACTTTTCGCCTCCTGTGGATTTTTTCTGTTTCAGGAATCACTACTCTATCTATCCCCCCTTAGACGGAATGTGTCGGCCGGATCAGTCTGCGCGGACAGCGCAGGCTGATCTGGTCGATACATTACGCAGATATATTGATATGAGCCGTCCCGCGAGAAAACCAACATTGTGGACTCGGCGTAAAGTATCGACCGGATCAGCCTAAGCATGCCACACAGGCTAACCCGGACAGACACTTTTCGCCTCCTGTGGATTTTCTGTTTCAGGAATCACTACTCTATCTATCCCCCCTTAGACGGAATGTGTCGGCCGGATCAGTCTGCGCGGACAGCGCAGGCTGATCTGGTCGATACATTACGCAGATATATTGATATGAGCCGTCCCGCGAGAAAACCAACATTGTGGACTCGGCGTAAAGTATCGACCCGGATCAGCCTAAGAATGCCACACAGGCTAACCCGGACAGACACTTTTCGCCTCCTGTGGATTTTCTGTTTCAGGAATCACTACTCTATCTTTCCCCCCTTAGACGGAATGTGTCGGCCGGATCAGTCTGCGCGGACAGCGCAGGCTGATCTGGTCGATACATTACGCAGATATATTGATATGAGCCGTCCCGCGAGAAAACCAACATTGTGGACTCGGCGTAAAGTATCGATCCGGATCAGACTAAGCATGCCACACAGGCTAACCCGGACAGACACTTTTCGCCTCCTGTGGATTTTCTGTTTCAGGAATCACTACTCTATCTATCCCCCCTTAGACGGAATGTGTCGGCCGGATCAGTCTGTGCGGACAGCGCAGGCTGATCTGGTCGATACATTACGCAGATATATTGATATGAGCCGTCCCGCGAGAAAACCAACATTGTGGACTCGGCGTAAAGTATCTATGATTATATCACGGTCATGCTTTCGATTATACACATTATGTAAATGAAGTACGAAACAGAAAGTACATCAATGCATTTGACATTAATCGAGGAATCACTCGGAAAAGGTCGATTACCCGAAGTCATTAATCAAAATTTGAAAATTTTCTTTATCGGAAATCTTCTATTTTTGGAAAAGGTCGAAAGCTCCTGCAAGTCTATATATTAACGCGAATTCTCAATAGCTCTAAACGTCCATTCGAAGAAAGTAATGTTTGCGCAATACAATTATATGGCACTGTTTCAAATGAGGATTTAACTTTATAAAGTGTTTACCAATATAATAATAATATTATGAACAAATTGCTGCACGGGCACCAATTGTAGCCGAGCCTCGGTAGCTCAGTTGGTCAATCCAGGGGTTATGAGTACGAACCCCAGCTCAGCAAACATTATTTTCGACGTTTGACAAAGGTCACTATGAAAAGCGTCATTCGTCTTCCATCAGAAGGCTAACAGTCTATGTGGAAAATCAGCCAGTTGTATGAAGAGTATGTTGTGTTGAGTACTGGTGTGGGAAAGCCAGGAAACCGAACTGGCCGCCGTGATATAACGGGAAAATGTTGAAATGACGTTAAACCTCAATTAATCAACCAATTGTGTTTCCATCAAAGATAGAGCTAAATCGCCCAAATTCCTGCACTGTTCCTTGTCCGATAAAATTCAAGTTTGTACTTCTTATGTATTACTTGAAATATTCTTGACAGTAAGTATCCAGTTATAAATAGATTAAAATGACCTTTGTATAACAACCTGAACACTTAACGCGTGTTCCGAAGGTATATTAAATATACTATCATTATGCTGCTTATACATTTTCATTGAATAGAAACCGTGTGCAACTTGTTGCAGCATGGCCTTTTCCCATACAATAAATAACAACTTTGATATAAACATGTGATAGTTAGACTACTCAGTACTCGGCCTTATCTTTGCACGAAGATTGGGATCAGTATAATCAGTCTGAAAGTCGATGCGTTAAACGGTCCGTACATTTTTGTAGGGGCAATACCGTCGTTTAAACAGTTAGCCGAATGATCAAAACCCGAACAGTCTTATCAGTGTTATTGCGCGCGTGCATCAGCACCAGTGCATATATTGGTTGTGTTTAGAACTACCACTGGTGCAATGGGGGCAATGGGCTTGCACATGCGCCGTGTTAATCGTCTTGATCAAAGTGGGTTTTGTGTTTTTCAAACAGTATTTCTTAAGCCATAGAATGCTGATTCCCGCGCTAACATCGAATTTCTGCATCTTGCAGCAACTATTGTTGACTGTATTGTCAATGTAATTAATACGGAACGAGTGAATCTTGGAGGTCGCATGATCGTCAACACACAAATCCGAGCCAACTTATGTGACGTTGTCCGTATATACTGGACCCAGTAGTTGTTTACAGACATTAGCCGACTTTCTTTATCAGACCAAACCAGTAGATACACACACATAGATGTATAGGATATAATGTAACAGTCAACAGTGATTTAAGTGATAACGTATCCCTATTAGGGACTATTTCAAATAGTGGCGGGAACAGTGTTTTCCTGTGTCGTATATACCTGAAATGATATTCTTGAAAAGATTTAAGAAAAACGTATTATATCTCGGAAAGTAGTAGTAAAATGGTGCTACTGACTTAAAAATACATGGAGAGAATAGCAGAAATTCCCACCACATCTTCAAAAGGCGTCAACTGCAAGGGCGTCAACTGTCGCATGTATCGTGAAAAGCGCTATGCATGGTGTTGCCATGTTATGTTTAACCATTAAACGTGCTCCGAAGTAAATAAATGAGACGTTATCTGAAAGAAACATAATCTTGAATAACTTTGTTTATTGATAATCATTGACTGACAATATTCACCACTCTATCGGTATCTAAAAAAGCAAACAAGTTAAAAACAATTTGAAATTAAGTAATTTTACTGTATGATCGATCAACTAAAAATAAACCCCTGTTGACATCACAAATAAACGAGTTCCACGAAATACGCCATCGCATTTAATGTGAATACAGAAGCACATTTACATTTGTAAATTCATGGATGTTCAACCTTGTAAATTGCGGTAATATGCAGTTGGAAAAAAGGGGTTGTTTCAAAAACTTAAAGGCTTGCGTGCAAACATCATTTACAGATGTAATGCAAATGAAATGCATTAAGTTTTCTGATTCACAGGTTTTTTTAGTTAGCTTTACGGAAGTATAATGATGACGAAAAAAGATTTTAGAAATTTGAGACTATCGATATTGAAAATGAGATACCAAATATTTCTAGGAAATTGTTCGTTTTATGACGTTATGACAAGGTCACGCACTTCTGTTTTCATACGGAGGGAAATATTTAATGACAAGCAGATGAAACGAAGACTATCTAAACCATTTCTAACTTGTGGATGCATTTGAAAGCATCAGAATGAACAATTTCTCCTATATGCTTTCAACTTTTACGTTAATTTAGTGAGAGTTTCCATACTTTAACCTATATGTTTTCAGAGTCGTCTGCTGCAGAATTGTTGTATGTGGGAATGAGTTTAAAGTGTCACACTGTTACAGACTGTACATATGCACGTACGTTTATTGATCTACACTGTTCCCGACAGCCAACTTGAATCGTTTACACGGAGGTGCTCATATCTTCACGTTAAAAATGCAACTAGAGCCGGGACCTGTATCAATGCTTTCACTAGACAAGATAACGACACAACTAATTGGTTACTTCAAATATCATACATACACGTTAAACATGCATCTAAAGCCGGGACCTGTATCAATGCTTTCACTAGACAAGATAATGACACAACTAATTGGGTTCTTCAAATATCATACCTACACGTAAAACAGGCTACTAGACCTGTATTCAAACATCAGACGAGCTTAATATAATAACAAGAGCGCCACAAGTGAACGCCAACGCTCCTCTGCTTTTTGGCAGAAAAAGGGGCATTACTGAATAATTATTATAGCAACATTTATGTGACTTAGTATAGACATATGGCGTATTATTTCTAGGTCCATGTGTACCAAGTTTCATTTGAAAATATTAAAAGGTATTTTAGTTATGAGGTAAGTTTTAAGTTTTGTGACGACGACGCAGACAACAGACGACAACGACGACGCCAAGGGTATCACAATACCCCGGTCTTTTTTTCCTCGAAAGAATGACGAGCTAATGATATAGTTTTGACGGGTCCTTTTTTCGATATGTCACAGTCGAATTGGCCTCCGTATAATACGAGTAACAAGGGACATAATTGTTTCAAATGCGAACTGGTTACGAAGTCTGACGACATCAGCCAAGCCCATCAACCATAACTAACAAGATAACGAAATCCTCCTTATCACGCTCTTTTCGTCGAACCGAGATATAGATCTCGTCTGTTTCCAATGGTCGTCATGCAAATTTTACGTCTGCCTAATGGGTTTTCTTATTTAAGAAATTCCCACGCGAATGGAGGGCCGATGTATCACTGTCAAGTATGACCACACTGCCGAAAATCGGGAATTATGACGAAACGGTATTTGAAGTAGGTCTGTAAGTTTCTATATATTGTTATGTTGATTGGTACTTGTCGTGCCTTTTGACAAGGTAGAATAATTATATACAAATGCAAGTGACATTGTCTAATGCAAGACATAGATCTACATACTGGTGTAACACAGCAAGAATTTAGATAATAATTTCATTTTCGAATGTTATCCTAGAACAAATGAGTGTATGATCAATGCAAGTCATATGCCTTCTAACCCTTCGCAATTATTTAAAAAAAACGTAGCTAAATGTATGGAACATAGCTACAAATGAAAGTGTTATTATTGAATTGCGTTGAAATAATTGTGGCAAAAGGAATATTGCTCATTATAAGAAAATACTTCTTTTGATACAATATTTTCAAAAGTCGTCTACTGCAAATAAGTCAAAATGCATCTACATATGATAAAGGATTTAGCGTAAACTATTCCGTAATTGCAATACTGTGGTCCTGCGGGCACAAAAAATCCACCTGTTGCTATGTTTTTACAAGATATATTCTAAACCAACCAAGTGAACTTTAACACGTTAGGGAAATTACTTTGCGTCCTCTTTGTGAAGGTATCTTTGTCTCGAAAACGATGCGAATTAACACAATGCTCATAACTTGAATACTATTTAGTGTGAGTTATAATTGAAATTAAGCAGTCGGTGAAATGAATTTGACACCAACTAATTGTGTAACAAAGAAAGCAAATGTAAGAATAGTAATACCTCTTAAAATTAATAAATTCATCTTTATTGTAACAGAAATCAATTGCCACATTCAAAGGTGCAAAAGTTGATTAAAGAGTGCAAATAAATTTTCTCAATTGTCTTAGAAGATAGAACAAAGAAATGAGAAAATAACTTGTAGTTGTCTCGTACATACTTTTGATATACGCATGCCCTTGTATTATAAGTTGTATTTGGAGTTCAACTCTCCACAACTCTCCACAACCCTCGAAAACTTGTCATCTCATTGGCATTTGAATGTCAATCAACATACACCGTGTATCAACGCGTTTGTGGAATTAAGGAGATGTACAAACGGTCTCTGCTTGAAGTTTCCATTTCTTCCTAACACCAGCGAGTCAGTCGCCATACTAACCCTAACATCCTGAGAGTCTTTGCAAGGTGGGACAGCCGTTTCTACCGTTTTAAAAGTAGTGGTGTAATCCGGACGGGGATCGAACCCACAACCTCCCGCACTACACTATACTACACCTCCGAGGCGAACCTTATTCTGCTTTACGATACTTTAAACAACACCCCCGTATCTCGCCATGAACGAGTATTAACCCTTAACCTCTATTGCGACGAACGGAGACCAAGATCCGCTTGCACACACAGGGTGAATCTATCTGTTGTAGGAATACAACGTGATAAGGATTAAAACACCCATATATCATCTTGGAAAGGATCTACAAAGTCACAAAACAATTCTAGGGTGCATCTTGTTTCACTGAAATTGAACTACATATACATGGTACATTTGCAGCGAGTTTTGCAACATAGGCACCTTGTAAGATTGTAAGTATAGACATGCATTTTGGAAAACACTAACACTCATTACATGTATTGTGTTACAGTGAAGAATGATATACTTATCACGGTATTTATAATGTCAGCAGTTAGTAAGACATTTCAAGTATACGCTATTGCTTGGGACGGACATTATGGTTGTTGTCAAAGTTAGTTACATGGAGTGAAATGGCGTTCTTTCTGCACTAGCGAATATCTACAGCTGGTTTTCTTTTTCAACCATTTGGTTACAAAGATTACTCTTAATTAAGTAACAATCGAATATAGCTTAATCCAATTTGGTTTCTGTTGCATTTCGTATCGGTGGTAACCTGTCGGTAAACAGGCATTAACGACTATAATCGTAGCTCGCTGCTCGATCTATCATCTCTGGCATACTTATCAATCAAATATAGACAAATAAAACAAACATAATAGTAAACAAAACATACAACTACAAGTTTTCACATGTATAATATACTAAGGGTGTGAAGTAAAGTAATAACGTTCACAAATTAGATGCTACAGTTTACCCAAATGAAAGTTTTTAATCAATTCCATTATTTGGTTTGCGCTGATTATTTTGTTCGTTTGCTGAAAACGTTACATTCCTGTGCTATAGGTGGAACACGTTTCGGACGTGCTGCTGCGGTATGTATAGTGATTGGAAATCAATTCTTGCAAAGTTAAAACTTTCTAGCAGTTTTGAAGTTTTCAGAATGGATTATCTTTTCGTTTGTAAAACATCTTATTTGCATAGTTACATTAGACAATGCATTCAGTCCCGTTTCGTTGCACAGTTATGTGTTTTACCCTTTCCCTCATACGACAATTCTGCGGCAGAAGACGTTGAACATATTTTGTCAAAAAGTAGAAAATCTCTATAATTGAATGGATAACCTATGACTAAAAGTGGAAAACATTGTGGCAAAAGGAGAAATTGCACGTTTTGTGCAATTTCTTCTTTTGTCACTATGTTTTTAAATAGCCGTCTGCTGCAGAGGCGTCAGAAAGCGTCTATATGAGGGAAAGGGTTAAATGAACGCTTCACATCAACTGATGCCTTGTTATAACACGTTCTAATATAACTGGAAGATCAGCGAACACTCGTGGCTAGTAATGGTTGCTTTACCGAGAATACCTTTCAAAGGAGTGTTTGACCAATTCATCTGGTCAATGTGAAAGACAAAGACTACACACTTTTCCTGACACATGAGATTATTGACGCTTATTTTTGCAATTGACATTTGGAAACATTGCAGGAAAATGGGATTTTTCAAAGAAGAGCAAGTTCTCCTTTACTACAATGTGTTCAACTAAGTTTTAAAATTATACTTTTACTTCTAATCTGACATTTGTTGCAAATTTCGTCATCGGACGTCTTCAAAGTAGACGACTGCAGAAGTACCAAACACAATATATGGTTAAATTGCGTATTCAAGAAAAGTTATGCAAATGAATTTGCTTTATAAAGAAACTCATTTACTGAGTTCACTGATTGAAACACTTCACAGTCCTGTACACGCAATACACGATGAATCATCTGTTTGTATTTTCCACTTGCAGACGCATTTTGACGCCATTTGCAGCAGCCGACTTTTGAAAACTACTCCATTTGCAACAAACAATGTTTTCAACTCTATTCAATAACTATTTTTCCGTTTGAATAGATATTTTTAAAACTATTTTTGCCTAGATACTTATTAGTCGTTGTACTGAAGATTATTAATTTTAAGTGGTAAAGGGTTGAACCTTTGACGACTGGACCTATTGTGTAGAGTATGTGCCAGGCATCGCAGTCTGATCAGGATCTGTACTTTTGGCTGCCCAATTCAACATTTTTATCCTGACTTTCCAAGAATTGGCTATGGACTCTTCTAATTGCACAGCTGGACAATTCCATTTGTCACCATTGAAAGGATTAAAGGTGATCTACTAACGTAAGTTTCACCCTTACCCTGCATACCGAACGATAACGGTTACGATCAGAGTACACGGAATGTAAAGGCCGATTCTGGTTTAAATAGTTTACAAATATTGTTTAAAATCGAATAATTATAAGTGGATGTGGGTTAATGTTGGGTATAGACGAGTTCATTAACTTTCCTGAAACAACCTAAAAAGGGATTTCAATGCAATGCCTGGGTCAATATAATATGCTCGATGCACGCCTCTTCTGAATACAGGGGGACACTGCATGCTCTTATGAAGCGGTGTATGCACATTCCGACCCGATATTTACTGTCCACAGATGCACCAAGGCCCCTTATTGCCTGGCAAGTCTTATATGATGTAGTTAAGTCTTTGTTGAAGTGAGTCAGATTTATGAGCATCGTGTTTAAATTCCATTGCATCGGATCGTCAGTTCGTGCTATATTACCGGATAAACCACACCGTCCTTCCACTCTATAAATCACGCATAGCGGTTCGGGAGAGCACATCGTTATCATAGTCATGCGTCAGAACGATTAATTTATTATCAAATTAAATTCCTCCATTTTTCGACAAATTAACCCGTAGATCTTGTTAGAAACCCAATCTTATCACTGTTGGTTTGTATGGGGAAATGTATATGAGTCTTTAACCCTTTCCCACTTTCAAACGCATTCTGAAGCATCTGCAATCGTAGAATACTGAGCAATTTCTCCTTTTGCAACAAAGTGTTCAACATTTCAATAATAATACTTTTCTTTGTAGAGAATTTAAATAAGAGCCGTCCCACAAGAAAACCAACATTGTGGACTCCACGTAAAGTAACGGCCCTGATCAGCCTAAGCAGGCCGCGCAGGCTTACCCGGATAGACACTTTTCGCCTCCTGTGGAATTTCTGATTCAGGAATCATTACTCTTTACTTCTATCCCACTGAGACGGAATGTGTCGGCCTGGATCAGTCTGCGCAGGTTGATCTGGGTCGATACATTTCGCAGAGGCCATAATGTTGGTTTTCTCGCGGGACGGCTATTACTGTGCCTAGCTTATGTCGTCTGCTCCAGATTTGTGGTATGTGGAAAAAGGGTTAAACACTGCTCAAACTGGCATATCACTTGACTGTCGAAAACAAATTAGTAAAGGCAATTACTGTTGGATGCAATGACTTTTAAAACGCATTTAATGTATGGATGTGTCTGTTTGTCAACACTTTATCTCTGTAACCTTTATATTCAAAGATGGATTTTTGATATTTAAATCCTTTAATTTCCGACAAATTGACGCCTATATCATATCAAATATAGCAGACGACATTTGAAAACATATTAGCAAAAGGAGAAATTGTTTAATATGACCAATTTCTCTCTTTGTCACAATGTTTTCAAACCTATATTATAATTATTCTTTCATTTGAAGATGTTTTCCATATTTTTGTTTAAATAGTTATGTTTCTGCTCGTTTTCAGCGAATGTGTTGTATATTGAAGGGTAAAACTATCACGAAACGAGAAACCCATAAACTCAGTTTTGTATGTATGATAATATCCATCAACCTCTCAAGGTCTCGAGCTACGCTATCCCTAATTAAACAGATTTCGGGGGTAACGGGAGATAACATGGATGAGATATGTGCGTTCATTGTGACCCCGACTCTCATATTAACACACGTATGGTGACACGATAAGGACATTCACATGTATACGTTACATGCGTAAAGTTTAGAATATTAGCTACGAATGGACTCTTTTCCACATACAACAAATCCGCAGCAGACGATTCTGAATACCTCTAGGCAAACACGCGGAGAATCTCTATAAATGAACGTATAAACACTGAATAAAATTGAAAACACTATGGCAAAATGAGAAGTTGCTCGTTTTGAGCAATATCTCTTTTTGATACAATGTTTTCAAAAGTTGTCTGCTTCAAACACGTCAGAAAGCGTCTCTACCGATATAAGGGCAGCACCTGTCTTTAACACCATATCACTGGCTTCTTCATAGAAAAGGGCGTAAGTAGATCTTTAAAAGTCCTTCCATGATGCAGACGAAGTTGACGCCTTTGTAGCAGAAGAATTTGAAATCGTACAATCTGGTCTTAAGTTAGAACTTTTCGAAAACGTTGTTAAATGAAAAGATCCAGGTACTTTTTACACACGTAGTTTGTCTTTTAACCCTTTCCCTAATACATACGCTTCTGACACCTCTGCAGAAGACGACTTTTGAGAACTTTGAGACAAAAAGAGAAATTGCTCATGTTGAACAATTTCCCCTTTGTCACAATGTTTTCATCTCTATTTACATTTAAAATCTCATTAATGGAGATTATCACGTTTGCCAATATGTTGCCAATATAATTGTCGTATGTGGGAAAGGGTCAATTCAACTATAGTTCAATTATCAGTACCATAGTTTCGGATAAATAATCATAACAAATGCCACATCACTGGAACAAAGTGCGACGGTCACCTTTAATCAGTGTAGGTTGAGACCAGTGCACACACTATTATCAGACTTGATCCGACTCACTACAATACGATTTATGAATGGTTCAGTAATAGCACTGCCAACTGTGTAGTTGTTTATCAGTCTGTGTGTATGTTAGATCTACAACCTGGCTGGGACTCGAACTCCGATCTCCCGATATAATCATTACGTCTAGGACGTTGTTTTTTAACCCTTACCCTCATACGACAATTCTGCAGCAGACAACTTTGAACGTATTTTGTCAAAACATAGAAAATCTCCACAGTTGAATGGATAACCTATGACAAAAAGTGGAAAACATTGTGACAAAAGAAGAAATTGCACAAAACGTGCAATTTCCTATTTTGTCACTATGTTTTCAAAAAGCCGTCTGCTGCAGAGGCGTCAGAAAGCGTCTATATGAGGGAAAGGGTTAATTCATTTAGATGAAAAATGAATAAGAGTATCGAAAAAACAAAAACAAACAAACATAACTGAAATCCATTCATAAACCATCACAGTTGGCATACAAACAATGCTGACTTAATTGCGGGATTGCTTTAAGCATGGAAGACGATTGAAATCTAGAAATATGAGCGAACAACCGTTCAGAAACAAAAACATTTCAAGAATGGTTCTACTATGGTTACACAATCAGCCTATGACCCAAGCTCCGGTCACGTATTAGATGCGTCTGAGAGGATTGTCGTAGGGTAGGGGGTATATATTAATCCCGTTTTTAAAGCCCAAGCACACAATCTGTTATCACCCCAGTATTTAGTTAGGATGTTAACATTTATGACCACTTGCAGATGGCGGATTATGTTAACTTTCCCATAGAGCAACATAGATAATATCATTTTTACCCACTACCCTATATCATATTGACAGTATCTGCTTTCTGGAATATTGCTATATTGATTTGAGTGTAACATCAGTTGTTCGATTACATCAAGGGGGACAACTCACCGAACCATTTTACGTGTTCTTTGCGCTCTTGCATCAATACTCAAAACATTCCTCCTAGGTAACTGGCCACCCTCGCTTATAGATTGTCGAGCAATTATTGTTGGTGGAAGAAGAACCACACTAGTCGCAATCACTTTTCTCAATCATCGGAAATAATGAATGGTCGAGATGGGATTCGAACCCTCGACCCCTTTCTGTTTTTATAGCCCTCGTTGTGACCAATTTAACTATCAGGACTCGCATTGACGGAATACACAAGGGAAGCATTAGCAAGTTCAAATTGGAATGATTCTGATACTCATTACTAAATACTGATACTTGTTAAAGTGACCATGAACATATTGTATTATATTGTATGTTGTATAACAAAATACATGTGTATGTATACATATGAAACACTTTATATGTGTCTAAGGTGAAACAATATATATTAATTCCCTACGGAATAGAATTGTTAAACATAATATTGGGCCGTCTCGCAAGAAAACCAACATTATAGCCTCTGAGTAATGTATCGACCCAGATCAGCCTGCGCAGTCCGCGCAGACTGATCTGGGTCGATACATTCCGTCTCAGGGGAATAGAGGTATGGAGTAAGATTCATGAAACAGAAAATCCACAGTAGCCGAAAAGTGTCTGTCCGGGTTAGCCTGCGCGGCATGCTTAGGCTGATCCGGGTCGATACTTTACGCTGAGTGCACAATGTTGGTTTTTCTCGCGGATCGGCTTATATATAATATTAAAGTTATAAATGTGCTTAGAAAACAGTTCCTTTAACCATTTCCCATATACAGACGCTTTTTTCACGTCTCTGCGGCAGATGACTTTTGAAAACATTGTTACCAAAGAAAATATTGCTCATGATTAGCCATTTCTTCCATGACCACAATGTTTTAACTCTTTTATATAATAAACATATAACATATAGAGGCATTCCCTATTTTTGTCCAGTTGATATAAAATTCGTCTGTTGCTGGTTTGTTGTATGTGGGAAAGGGTTAAAGTATACATATCTTTACGCTTAGTAATTGGATTGGATTGGATGTCTTTTAACCCAAATATGGTCATTTGAAGGTTTAAAAGAGGATTTAGTTTGTTTATAAATACCATGTGTGACAGGAAGAACATGTCCAAATATTTATATAGCCACAGTTGATAGGATGTACTTTCTCTTAAACATAAGTAGGAGATAGACTTCGTATCTGCGTACTCAAATATAACAAGCATAGCCGACCAAGTTCATGATACAAACCACTACATATATTTATAAAAATATGTGGAAAAAGAAGAAATCGCTCCAAACGACCAGAGAAAACCATATCTACCTCTACCTGTACACGTATTATTTCCTTCCGGATATTTCACATCTTGAAATACATCTTTAACCAGCGGTGCTTAGCCGGCTTAGGAAAAGTGATATAATCTTGATAGGTTGGAATTGCACAATAAAATCGGGATTTTAAAACCCTTAGTCTTTAGTCTAACAAAAATGCAAGCATTGACACCAAACAATACAATCTCACATATTTTAAGAAGACATTTTTTAAAGCTCTTTTTATCGTGTATGAAAAAGTCCATTATCTATTCCTTAATTATCCCATATTAAGACGAAACAATATTTCGTACCAGTTTCACCTTTTACCATTTACCTTTTATGATTTTAAGGGTCTACAGTTGAATATATCTGAAAGCAAAGTAACATCTGGAAGGTTAGAAATGATCTGCTGATGCAGTATTAAACACCTTTAGTGAAAAGTAGAGTTTGCTCAAGTTGAACAATTTCTCCTTTTCCCGTTACATTCTAAAACTCGCCTGCTTCGAAGGTGACACAATTTATTGTTTGTATCAGTAAAAGGGTTATTGCCATGAAGTTGAAATATTACAAGATGTACGAAATACTCCGTGATTGACAGGTGGGATTTGAGAGCACGGCGGGAGCGTGCCGGGGTCCCCACTTTCCTTATCTTGATGCATGCTTACTGTTTGATTGTGTAATCCGCCATAATAATACTATCAAAAACCAACCACTGGGTGTGTTAATACTGTCTGCGAACTTTGATAGTGTGATATCTATGGGTATCAATTGATAGCTGGCATGAGCATGTGAAAAAAGCTGCAAACGTCAGTTGAGTTTTGATAAATTGTTTTGTGAATGGTGCATAGCTGTGCATGCATGCCTTAACTCGATATGTATGTGCATTTTTTATCTTTATGATAAAAGCTTTCCTTTTGAAAAAAATATGTTGCGTTCATGCGAGAGATTGACTTCCCGATGGCAGTAGTTGCCGCTGTAGGTCGTTTTCAAAAATAAATCTGCGATTTCCCAACATTAGTTTGACTGCACTGTAACCTGATGTTATGACGAAGATTTGGTATTGAGTCCAAAGAAATCATATTACTTAGATGGTAATAAACATTTAAATACGAGTGCTAAGTCTTCAAAAGCTGTACTATTTAAAACACGCTCTATTTCGTCGAGTATGTATCGGTCTCACACCATTTTAAAGTTTTACAGTATATCGGGATACACACGGCAACACTGGACAGTAATGTATGATAATACGCATTAATTGTGTTACAGGTTCATGGCTTATCAGTACATTTCATCACAAAATTAACGAATCTGACACAGAAAACACCAGTGAATGACCGGTTATCACGGAAACAACATGTCCGCGGTCTGTTTGCATTCTTGTTTCTATGTTTACACAGATACAGGTGTTCAAACGATTTGCTCTTGGTGTGTCGTTTCACATGAATACAGACATTGGAACTTTACAAACAGCGAATTGCCAGATCAACCTGAGCCTTCGCATAGTATGATCGGGACCTCTCGGGTTCGCAGTTATACGTTGTTACAACAAGAGCTGTCGGAGGCCAGCATGGCCCGTCGAGAAGAGACTTAATTGTAAACTTGAACGCGAATCATTATGGTTATGCCGGCTTGAACGATAATCATTATGGTTATGCCGGCTTGAACGCAAATCATTATGGTTATGCCGGCTTGAACGAAAATCATTATGGTTATACCGGCTTGAACGCAAATCATTATGGTTATGCCGGCTTGAACGACGGCTTGAACGAAAATCATTATGGTTATGCCGGCTTAAACGAAAATCATTATGGATATGCCGCCTTGAACGACAATATGACATCATAAGCTCTCTTGCATTGAACTAATACCGGACATACTTATAAGCAATTCAAAACCTCCGAATGTCAGTTAGCATGCCACATGACTCAACTGAGACAACACGTGACATACTAATAACTTTGCAGATCTCTAGATGAGCGGTGTTTTGCATGTTCTCAATTCGTTAATCGATCATTAAACCCTATGTTGTTGGTACTCAAAATAATCGTCTCATTGAGAGGATTCTTTTGAGTACCACATCATAGGGATAAGTTGAATAATAAGAGATATATTGTAGGGGAAAGAGCTGAATACCCCTCTTTATCTTGAGTTCTGTTATAAAGTATAGCATCTATAGGTAGATTATATTATGTTGACTACAGTCTTCAATTAATCGTCCGACCGGAGAGGACTCGGATCTTTAAATTTCCTGTTACAAACCAACAGTATCTTCGACTATATGTATATGTGGCTGTGCAGGTTACTCCTAGTCTCTACTCAAATATTGTTGTGTTGTCATGCGGCGTTGGACTAATTTATTTTGTCTGACGTGATATGGCAGAAACTACTCGATGTTTGCTACATGTTTTTCCGCCTTTTAAAGTTTCGGATTGATCACGACTATAGTCCATTTATCTATTTTCCCTTAGTGAAATATCTATTGTAGGTTTAACAAAGGCAACCATCACATTTAAGTTGATAAAGAACTAGGGTCGAACCTTTCTCGAGATTAATGCCTTACTAAATCTAAATATTTTGATCTGATTTTAATGAGATTAATTGTTACTATTGTAATGTGAAATGTTTTAACCTTTAATTCACTCAAAACTTAAAATTCTCTCTCATAGACACAACCATGAAAACGTCTCGTTCACATCTATGTCTTGTTTAACCCTTCCTTAACTATTCTACTGCCGAAAATCTCAAACTCGACTCTTCCATGTTGAAATTGGACCACTCCATTTTTCATCCAACAAGACATTTGGTAAAATTTAATGTCTAAGTGACAAACAATGCAGATTTCAGGAGAGATGGCTCATTACGAACTGTATCACCTGAATCTGAATTGTTTTCCGAGGCCTCTAATTGCCTTTCGCCGCGTAAGACTTAACCCTTTCCCTTATATAGACGCGTTCTGACGCCTCTGCAGCAGACGGCTTTTTGAAAACATAGTGACAAAAGAAGAAATTGCACAAAACGTGCAATTTCTCCTTTTGCCACTTTGTTTTCCACTTTTTGTCATGGTTATCCATTCAATTATAAAGATTTTCTATTTTTTGGCAAAACAAGTTCAAAGTCGTCTGCTGCAAAATTGTCATATGAGGGAAAGGGTTAATACACACATGTGACGCCTTTTCACAGCACGAGTTAATGTTTTATGTAAACATCGAGGGAAAATCAGAAACAGTTCAAAACGAGCATTTGCTTCCTTCACCACGATACTTTTAAAAAGCGTATACAAATCTGCGTTTCCAAGTTTACAGATGTGTTGATAGAACCAGCAAGCGATACATGCTATGAAGGAAGCCGCTAATGAACGAAGCGTGTTGATAAATGCATTGTCCATTTGGTAGTGTAAACACATGCTACTGTTTTCCTAATAAGCAATTAACCCTTTCCCACATACAACAAATCTGCAGCAGACGACTTTGAACTCTTGAAGGCGAAAATGTGGAAAATCTGTATAAATGAAGGTAAAATTACTATGAAAAATGAACACGTTGTGGCAAATGGAGAAATTACTCATTTTTAAGCAATTTCTCCTTTTGTCACAATGTTTTCAAAAGTCGTCTGCTGCAGAGGCGTCAGAAAGCGTCTGTATGTGGGAAATGGTTAAGGTGATTTTACGTTATTCTTGGACCTGATAACCTCACTAAATGTATCCGGCTGCATTTTTTTATTACGCCCAACTTCGTCTTGGGCTGTGAACAGTGACCAAGCAGAAACAATGCGCACATTGATCTTGCTCTACACTGTACGCAAATGACATTGTCCCCGTCTTAGCCCATATACATTTGACATTGTCCCCGGCTTAGCCCATATACATTTGACATTGTCCCCGGCTCAGCCCATATACATTTGACATTGTCCCCGGCTTATTCCATATACATTTGACATTGTCCCCGGCTTAGCCCATATACATTTGACATTGTCCCCGGCTTAGCCCATATACATTTGACATTGTCCCCGGCTTAGTCCATATTCATTTGACATTGTCCCCGGCTCAGCCCATATACATTTGACATTGTCCCCGGCTTATTCCATATACATTTGACATTGTCCATGGCTTAGTCCATATACATTTGACATTGTCCCCGGCTTAGTCCATATACATTTGACATTGTCCCCGGCTTAGTCCATATTCATTTGACATTGTCCCCGGCTTAGACCATATACATTTGACATTGTCCCCGGCTTAGTCCATATACATTTGACATTGTCCCCGGCTTAGTCCATATACATTTGACATTGTCCCCGGCTTAGTCCATATACATTTGACATTGTCCCCGGCTTAGTCCATATTCATTTGACATTGTCCCCGGCTTAGTCCATATACATTTGACATTGTCCCCGGCTTAGACCATATACATTTGACATTGTCCCCGGCTTAGTCCATATACATTTGACATTGTCCCCGGCTTAGTCCATATACATTTGACATTGTCCCCGGCTTAGTCCATATACATTTGACATTGTCCCCGGCTTAGTCCATATACATTTGACATTGTCCCCGGCTTAGTCCATATTCATTTGACATTGTCCCCGGCTTAGTCCATATACATTTGACATTGTCCCCGGCTTAGTCCATATACATTTGACATTGTCCCCGGCTTAGTCCATATACATTTGACATTGTCCCCGGCTTAGTCCATATACATTTGACATTGTCCCCGGCTTAGTCCATATACATTTGACATTGTCCCCGGCTTAGTCCATATTCATTTGACATTGTCCCCGGCTTAGTCCATATACATTTGACATTGTCCCCGGCTTAGACCATATACATTTGACATTGTCCCCGGCTTAGTCCATATACATTTGACATTGTCCCCGGCTTAGTCCATATACATTTGACATTGTCCCCGGCTTAGACCATATACATTTGACATTGTCCCCGGCTTAGTCCATATACATTTGACATTGTCCCCGGCTTAGTCCATATACATTTGACATTGTCCCCGGCTTAGTCCATATACATTTGACATTGTCCCCGGCTTAGTCCATATACATTTGACATTGTCCCCGGCTTAGTCCATATTCATTTGACATTGTCCCCGGCTTAGTCCATATACATTTGACATTGTCCCCGGCTTAGTCCATATACATTTGACATTGTCCCCGGCTTAGTCCATATACATTTGACATTGTCCCCGGCTTAGACCATATACATTTGACATTGTCCCCGGCTTAGTCCATATACATTTGACATTGTCCCCGGCTTAGCTCATATACATTTGACATTGTCCCCGGCTTAGTCCGTATACATTTGACATTGTCCATGGCTTAGTCCATATACATTTGACATTGTCCCCGGCTTAGCCCATATACATTTGACATTGTCCCCGGCTTAGTCCATATTCATTTGACATTGTCCCCGGCTTAGTCCATATACATTTGACATTGTCCCCGGCTTAGACCATATACATTTGACATTGTCCCCGGCTTAGCCTATATACATTTGACATTGTCCCCGGCTTAGTCCATATACATTTGACATTGTCCCCGGCTTAGCTCATATACATTTGACATTGTCCCCGGCTTAGTCCATATACATTTGACATTGTCCATGGCTTAGTCCATATACATTTGACATTGTCCCCGGCTTAGCCCATATACATTTGACATTGTCCCCGGCTTAGCCCATATACATTTGACACTGTCCCCGGCTTAGCCCATATACATTTGACATTGTCCCCGGCTTAGTCCATATACATTTGACATTGTCCCCGGCTTAGCCTATATACATTTGACAATGTCCCCGGCTTAGTCCATATACATTTGACATTGTCCCCGGCTTAGCCTATATACATTTGACAATGTCCCCGGCTTAGTCCATATACATTTGACATTGTCCCCGGCTTAGTCCATATACATTTGACATTGTCCCCGGCTTAGTCCATATACATTTGTCATTGTCCCTGACTTAGCCCATATACATTTGACATTGTCCCCGGCTTAGCCCATATACATTTGACACTGTCCCCGGCTTAGTCCATATACATTTGACATTGTCCCCGGCTTAGCCTATATACATTTGACAATGTCCCCGGCTTAGTCCATATACATTTGACATTGTCCCCGACTTAGCCTATATACATTTGACATTGTCCCTGGCTTAGTCCATATACATTTGACATTGTCCCTGGCTTAGCCCATATACATTTGACATTGTCCCCGGCTTAGTCCATATACATTTGACATTGTCCCTGGCTTAGTCCATATACATTTGACATTGTCCCCGGCTTAGTCCATATACATTTGACATTGTCCCCGGCTTAGTCCATATACATTTGACATTGTCCATGGCTTAGTCCATATACATTTGACATTGTCCCCGGCTTAGTCCATATACATTTGACATTGTCCCCGGCTTAGTCCATATTCATTTGACATTGTCCCCGGCTTAGACCATATACATTTGACATTGTCCCCGGCTTAGTCCATATACATTTGACATTGTCCCCGGCTTAGTCCATATACATTTGACATTGTCCCCGGCTTAGTCCATATTCATTTGACATTGTCCCCGGCTTAGTCCATATACATTTGACATTGTCCCCGGCTTAGTCCATATACATTTGACATTGTCCCCGGCTTAGTCCATATACATTTGACATTGTCCCCGGCTTAGACCATATACATTTGACATTGTCCCCGGCTTAGTCCATATACATTTGACATTGTCCCCGGCTTAGCTCATATACATTTGACATTGTCCCCGGCTTAGTCCATATACATTTGACATTGTCCATGGCTTAGTCCATATACATTTGACATTGTCCCCGGCTTAGCCCATATACATTTGACATTGTCCCCGGCTTAGTCCATATTCATTTGACATTGTCCCCGGCTTAGTCCATATACATTTGACATTGTCCCCGGCTTAGACCATATACATTTGACATTGTCCCCGGCTTAGCCTATATACATTTGACATTGTCCCCGGCTTAGTCCATATACATTTGACATTGTCCCCGGCTTAGCTCGTATACATTTGACATTGTCCCCGGCTTAGTCCATATACATTTGACATTGTCCCCGGCTTAGCCCATATACATTTGACACTGTCCCCGGCTTAGCCCATATACATTTGACATTGTCCCCGGCTTAGTCCATATACATTTGACATTGTCCCCGGCTTAGCCTATATACATTTGACAATGTCCCCGGCTTAGTCCATATACATTTGACATTGTCCCCGGCTTAGCCTATATACATTTGACAATGTCCCCGGCTTAGTCCATATACATTTGACATTGTCCCCGGCTTAGTCCATATACATTTGACATTGTCCCCGGCTTAGTCCATATACATTTGTCATTGTCCCTGACTTAGCCCATATACATTTGACATTGTCCCCGGCTTAGCCCATATACATTTGACACTGTCCCCGGCTTAGTCCATATACATTTGACATTGTCCCCGGCTTAGCCTATATACATTTGACAATGTCCCCGGCTTAGTCCATATACATTTGACATTGTCCCCGACTTAGCCTATATACATTTGACATTGTCCCTGGCTTAGTCCATATACATTTGACATTGTCCCTGGCTTAGCCCATATACATTTGACATTGTCCCCGGCTTAGTCCATATACATTTGACATTGTCCCTGGCTTAGTCCATATACATTTGACATTGTCCCTGGCTTAGCCCATATAAATTTGACATTGTCCCTGACTTAGTCCATATACATTTGACATTGTCCCTGGCTTAACCTATATACATTTGACAATGTCCCCGGCTTAGTCCATATACATTTGACATTGTCCCCGGCTTAGCCTTTATACATTTGACATTGTCCATGGCTTAGTCCATATACATTTGACATTGTCCCCGGCTTAGTCCATATACATTTGACATTGTCCCTGGCTTAGTCCATATACATTTGAAATTGTCCCTGGCTTAGCCCATACACATTTGACATTGTCCCCGGCTTAGTCCATATACATTTGACATTGTCCCCGGCTTAGTTCATATACATTTGACATTGTCCCCGGCTTAGCCCATATACATTTGACATTGTCCCCGGCTTAGTCCATATACATTTGACAATTTCCCCGGCTTAGCCCATCTACATTTGACAATGTCCCCGGCTTATGTCCGTGATCGCCGGGGGGAAGTTCTCGATCAGATATCCCTCAGAATTGTTTATATTTTCACGCAATGTTATCCGCCTATCGTAGTGCTTAACAGATAGCAGATTGTGAATAGTTAAGACATATATATCTTATTAAATAGAGATATTATGGTATACATGTATATGTACCGTACAATTAGTGCAAGTATTTTGTCCGTATCAATGAGAAGAAACATGACTAGATCTCGTAGTATACGGAATTGATTAATTTGAGTCTTAAACTGTAATGATTCTACTTAAAACCACAGCGACCACACATTCATGCATGCTTTCTAGGTGACAAATCGATACTAGGTTAGGAAATGTGCTTTGCTAATATGCATTCGACCATGATCGCCGCCGGTTAGATCGAACCCAGGACCACAAGAACATAAAACTAGCTTTATCATGTTTTAAATTAACACTCATTCGCTTGAAAACCTTTCTTGATACAACCGACCATTGCTCTAATTCCTCTGCTATAGGTTTTTGAAAACATTGAGGAATAAGGATACCTATCTCCTGCCTTCGCAATACTTTTATCACTGCACCATAATTGATTTTACTTAGTGTTTATTTTCCCCAAATATCGTGAAACCTATTTTGAAAACCCTGGTTTAGGGGCAATTTTAACCCCTTTGTAAACAATGCAAATTTATGCTCAGAACGAGCAATGGCACCTAAATTTCCATTGTTTACCAAGAAAAATGAGGGTATCATACCAGGGCATGAGTGCTGTTCAAGATAACGCTGTTATATACTGCTCACTGTGGCATATTTCTATTAAAATGGGTTGCTGATCTCGAGAATCACACACTATGGATGAGTGAAGGAGTACTAGAAATTAACTAATGAAAATAAAATCATGTTTAATTCATCAACGTAGAAGCCCATTTTACAATTGCGTGAATGAGTGTTAAGTCCTTAAGTCCTTTCTGACCCACAGGACTTCCGACAACTGAGGCAGCAGAAGACTTTTGAAAACATTGTGAAAAAAAAAGAACACATATTCAAAATTACCAACTTTTATATTTCCAACAATGCTTCCAACTCTCTATACAAACTTGACGTTTCCTTATAGTATTTGTTTCTTCAAATATTTTCATGGCTTTATTGCAAACCACTTACATAGTAGAAACACTAGAAATGAAAAGCCATACCATATCAATTAAGAACTATTTATCCAGATATGTAGAATTCTGCGTCAAGATAATCCAGTATGTGTTAGCGCTTCATAAATCGCACTGTCTACATTCAATTTTGGCGAAGAATAAAAGGTGGAATGTTATTTCATAAACGTTCAACCATACTGATAAAAACCACCCCTATTCTATCATAATAACATCGGTATCAGCACTTGTCTATATCTAAAAGTCTTTCATGTTCTAAAGCATCACTCTTACTGCACCGTGTACCAAGAAAACCAACATCATGATAAATACGAAACGTTCAGATAAAGATCTGCATGCGTATTCATGCTAACTGATACAAACTCATAAACTCGAAACCTTCTGTGAATGATTGATGAAATGTGCAGGCTGATCTGAATCTACACCAGTCGCTAATGTCCTTAGATTGGGTTTTTCCTTAAGCGCCGCTCTCACATTTTATATCACACGATAAAACGCATTTTCGATGAATTCACAACTTTAGTCTGAATCTATTTCAAATAAACAGTTTCTCCGATCTGGTATTCTTTGTAAAGAAGTGATAAGAAGTGATAAAAACATATTAAAGCAATCAGTAGGCCGGAATAATAATGAAATCTCTTTTTCAAACTGTATTCGTTCGAAGTTACAGAATAACTCGCCTGAAACCATAATTTAAGTTTGTTTGAACTATTTAAAGCCATTAAGGGAAAATATGCTAAAAGTTGCTAATATTCTAGTTTCCTATCATATGAATCTGACATTTTATAAAAAATAGATGAGTTCGTAAAATGTGTAACAATCTATGAAACTTCCAGACAAATAATCAAAAAAGAGGCCTGCGTATACCGCAATGTGGTTTGAAAATATCTTCTGCTGTAGTTTACATTTTGATAGTTATCGTCTTAACAATGAAAAAAGAAAATTGAGCCGTCCCGCAAGAAAACCAACATAATGGACTCTGTGTAATGTATCGACCCAGATCAGCCTGCGCAGTCCGCGCAGACTGATACGGACCGACATATTTCGTCTCAGGGGGATAGAGGTATAGAGTAATGATTCCTGAAATAGACAATCCACAAGAGGCGACAAGTTTCAATCCGGGTAAGCCTGCGCGGCATGCTTAGGCTGATCCGTTTCGATACTTGAAGCAGAGTCCTCATTGTTGGTTTTCTCGTGGGATGGCTCAAATGTGTACTACTTTACTTACATCATCAGGTGGAGAACATAATTCAATTAAAAGTTAAACAATCATAATATAACCTTTCCTTTAGATATTAATTGGATTAAATGCATACTTGATGCATCAGTTCAAGACGTCGTCTGTATGATGAAGACAAATGAAACAGGTCTTTTGGATAACAAGGGTTCAGACGACGACAAAAGTAGGTTTTTTATCACGTGACCTCTTCTGAATATCCCAGAACTACTTTAATATAGACGAGATAACGCTATTATTAACCGATTACCGTGATTACGTATTGTATCGTTTACCTCACTCCCTCTTGTTGGAAAGCTGATGACGATAACACATACCGGCAAGTTATACTAATGAAATCTGCAAATTAACGTCAGTACGGAACACTATAAGTTATTATATACAAGAATATGCCCCCTTGTATTTTGTGCAGTCTTTCTAGTATCCATGAAACCTGTTCTTGCTCGTTATAAAATAACATACACACACATATATATATATATATATATATATATATATATATATATATATATATATATATTGTATGTGTAATCAAGTCTAGTTCGAATGCATGTTCAATTTGGTCATATATCTGGTTAACCCTTTCCCTCATATAGACGCTTTCTGACGCCTCTGTAGCAGACGGCTTTTTGAAAACATAGTGACAAAAGAAGAATTTGCACAAAACGTGCAATTTCTCCTTTTGCCACAATGTTTTCCACTTTTAGTCATAGGTTATCTATTCAATTATAAAGATTTTCTATTTTTTGACAAAATATGTTTAAAGTCGTCTGCTGCAGAATTGTCGTATGAGGGAAAGGGTTTAACAGGGGGTATATCTCCAATATACGTATAAAGAAGTTTCTATTCCTCAAGGCATGAAAAATGTCTTCTTTCTCACTAACGTTTTTTAATCCTCATTATAAATGGAGAAGGTGTGGAAAGATATGGTATCATAATGGAAAGGGTTATAAATACATTTACCTGATGATTAAGTGCGTCGTTCGTCTGACAAGTATCCGATGTCGTCTGCTTCAATTGCTCTACTGGTTGAAGATCACGTTCCAAACTCTCCAAACACTTGACCATTTCTTCGAGTTTTTGAACCTCTAAATCCAGTTGCTCTGATAACGAATAGTTTAACGACTTAACACTGTCGTCTGCATCCATATTTTGATATAGGTGAAGGTCATTTGGTCCTCCAGCAGACGAACGTATCATTCCAAACGACATACCAGCGTTTCTCTCCATAGCAACCGTAGTTAGGGAGACTCGCTATGGCGTTCGTCGCTTTAATTTGCTTGTTATTGTTTTACTAGGTACTTAATTTTGTCAAATGATGGCAAACTTTTGTTTTCGTCTGCTCGCTGGACCAAACACGGCTCTAATATATCAGAATATAAACGTCGCCAAGGATGTAAACTCACGAATTTATTTACAAATTTTCGGCTGCTTGACTTTTACGATTATAAATTGAGAGGAAACTGTATCCCTCGTCTTCATATAAACAAATCGACCCAACAAATCATCCTCATTAACACAACCCTTGTCCTGTTTTTGGTCAGTCTATATTCCGGAGTATCGCTAACCAATGAAAGTATGCATATAAATGCCGTCCAATCTTTGTCTAGATAATTCAATTCACTTTTATGAAGTTTTGGACAAATATAGTTATATATGATCAATCTGTAAACAAAATGCAATGATGTAAATGTCGATCTTATTCTTTACCTGATACAGACGACATTTAACGCCTTTGCAGCAGACTTCATTTGCAAGCATTACTTGACAGTAAGTATAGCAATTGCCCAAAATTAGTAAATGTTTCATTTATCCACAATGCTCTTTATTTTGTATTAAAATTAGAAATACTCAAATTTCCAGATATAAAAAATATTTACAGGCAGGCGACACTGAAGTACCTTCGGAAGTTCCTTATACAAATCCCACAGGAGAAGGGTTATTATAATGATAATTAAAACTGTTGACCCAACGAATAAGTATAATTGACCTATCTATCTTATCAGTTGTTTCGTAATTAAAACAGCCTGTATCAGAATATAATTAAACTACCACATAACAGTAGGTACCAACATGGGATTGTACCTTGATTGTTTGATTTGACGTTTTATGGCACTTTCAACAGTATTTCAGTTATATTAAGATGTTTTCTGGGTCAGTTACCAGTTGCTATCGGTGTGTTTAGTTTACCGATGCGTCAGTCGTAATGACATCACAAGAGCCAAGAAGGGAAGTCAGTTGTACCATTGTTAAAGAAGTCTATTATGCGCGGCGCATATATTTACAGTATAGGGCTTTCACAAATACCATCTTAGTTAATATGTAAGATAGCGGGTAGTGGTGGAACCCGATGCTGACCGCAGAGCCAAGTCCAAAACATGCCCTGGTAATGAGTCAACTGGTGAAGATTCCAATCGGTTTGGGCTTATCAAAATGTCAACTACTTGCTGATCTGTTTGCATATCAGTTTCACGAGACCGTTGCCATTCCCACTCTGTAGGAATGTGCATATTATAGTAATTGTTTGCACAAAATAAATGTGTCAAAACAGTTCAATAGTTTTATATTTCGACTAGAATCAAATTGATACAAAATTGCATTTACTTCAAATGTAAAACAGATCTGAAAGGTTTTTACCTTGTAATCGAACGAATACATGTATCCATCACATATAGTCGTTAAATACTCTTCTACACTGACTCTTACATAGCCATTATATGTAATACAAACTGCTGAAAATCGCTATACACCATAAAGCCTGTGTCGATATACTGGTAACATTAACTAAAACGTATCTCGGAACGTAACACAATCCATAATCACTCTCACGGAGTCTAACAACAGAGACTGATTAAAACACTGTTATATATATATATATAGGTCATTGGTGCCATTAGAACATATTGTCTAAGTTAAGGTATCACACTACAATAATGTAAATATCCCGATTCACAGGTGGTCAAGACAAGAGGTCAACAAGAGTGGTCACATTTTCCTTGCACGGCCGATGAAACAAGAACCACGTAATATCACGAAGAATTCGCCCGATTGTTTAAATCGGTGTTTTATCTCGATAAGCCGTTTGAACACCGATGATCAGATCAAATTGGGGATACTTCACTACACACCAATTCACCAGCTAGTTCATCTACATCACAAAAACATAAATCATCAATCAGTAATACCTATAACATTATATACAAAACTAGTTATACTATTATACAATCCGAATTGCGACACCATTATAGTTTCAAAGAAATATGATCCGATGACTGATCCATAAGTAGCAGACGCACGCACCAATATTTCCCGAAATCGGAATCGTTTACTCGATGTTCACCTCGTGAAAAGGGTTATAGCTCTTACGCCACTTATCTCCAAAAACCAATGAAATAGAAAACAGCTATACTACCGTAATCAACCTCCACATATACCAAACCGAGTCACTCAGATAGCTATATACTATTCTCGCAATGACGGACGGGACGTTTTCATGCTTTCTTACAAGCACACGCATTTGATGAATCTACAGCAGACGAATTTTGAATATATTGTGGGAAAGTGGGAAGTTACTCGCAGTTCTGTTTTTGTCACATTGTTTTCAATTGTATTCAATAATTGTACTTTCATTTATAGAGACTTCACAAAATCGTTGAGTTAGAATCGAAATTAATGAGCTACGACGCCAGAACATATGTATACGGGTATTCACGATCAGTGTAGATCCAGTTCAGCCTAATCTTCTATACAGCCGGTTTAATGCTCCGACCCCCTGCCGAACGGTTTTGCGATGAACTAAGCTAAGTTTGTACATGTTCACAGCCTGATCCATAATCACACTAATCTTACATGTCTTAACCCTTTCCCTCAATTCTGCAGCAGACGACTTTGAACGTATTTTGTCAAAACATAGACAATCTCTATTATTGAATGGATAACCTATGACTAAAAGTGGAAAACAATGTGGCAAAAGGAGAAATTGCACGTTTTGTGCAATTTCTTCTTTTATCACTATGTTTTCAAAAAGCTGTCTGCTGCAGAGGCGTCAGAAAGCGTCTATATGAGGGAAAGGGTTAATTCCTATTTTCAATCGCCGGGGTTCAAATGTGATATGGATATATCGTGTGGCATGTTAAATACTTAATAAGCAACTTTTCATCCTACATTATCGTGTTACGTAAAACTCAGAAAATTGTCATTTAAAACGAATCAATCACAGAAACACTGTCGGCGATACAAACGCGTCAAACCATGGTTTATTGGGCAACGTAATACTTAGCAAAGCATAAATAGCGCTGACATTATTTACACAGAACAATTCAATAAACAATAATTAATACATCTATTTATTTTTAAACAAATCCGCACGAGCATTGTACCGAACATCGCATACAATATGCAGGCGCAGTGGATGCCATCGATAGACACGTCTAAATAGTATTCCTGGTAACCTTTTGAAGACACAACCAATCAATCAGACTGATTTCCAGGGTTGATATTGCGTTGTTTACTATAATATGGACCGTCTCACGCTAAAAGCGACCTTTACGGCGGTGCTACCAGTAAATGACCGTATCGGCATGACCGTTTTCGCCGTTTGAGCAATATTTCCCCTGTTCGACATTTAGTAGTAGAGAAATTATATTTTGAGATAGGTTAGGATTAAAAACGGATGGTTAGAATATGCAATTTAATCGTATTTCTTTTTAACCCTTTCCCAATAGAGAATCTGCAGCAGACGACTTTTGAAAACATTCTGTCAGAAGAAGAAATTGCTCATAATAAGAAAGTTTTCCTTTTCGCCACAATGTTTTCAACTGTCTTCCATTATTAAACTTCTAGTAACAGAGATTTTCCATATATGTTACTAGATTTGTTTCAAAGTCCTCTGCTGTAGATATACTGTGTGTGTGAAAGGGTTAATTTCAAAACCTTCCAGTGTCGAATTGTCGTTTTGACGTAGCTCCCTTATTGGTGTGATAACTAAAAATGCTTCCATTTTCATAACAATGTGTACACAGTCATCGGCGACAGACATTGATTGTTTGGTGTTTCAACAATGTTTCAGTAATATCACAGGGGTTTCCTTGGTAAGTTACCAGTACTGCTTGTCCATTTATCCTGACCCAAGCCAGTCAGTCGTTATGCTAACCCCGCAACCCTGAGCGCCAAGGAGGGCAGCCATTACTACCATTTTTAAAGAATTTGGTAAGACCCGGCCGGAAAGCGACATCAAGGAACATTAATATCACCAAGTCTCCTGATTCCAAGGGAAGTCAGATCTAACCTTATCCTTTAAACCTTTCCCACATACAGCAAATCTGCAGCAGACAACTTTGCAAATATATTGGAAAAAAATATGACAAATCTCCATAAATGAGAGTTAAAATATCAAATACAGATGCTGCGCCATTTCTCCATTTGTAAAAATGTTTTCAAAAGTTGTCTGCTTCCGCGGCGTCGGAAAGCGTCCCTATGTGAGAAAGGGTTGGTGTCGACTGAACATGTTGATACTTAACATGTACTTTTGACTCCTTAATAACTCTCTCTCGACACATTCATTAACAAACACTATATTCAGTTAAATTTTTAAAAAAGGTATGACCGCGTACATGAGTCATTTGTAATTTGCTCTTTAGTTTGTCCTCTGATGCCATAAATTGTTTAAAAGTATAGTTTATTATGTCATGGATTCGCGAAGATCCAAGAAGATATTTGGATTTTCAAGAAGTTGTATTCAATGCCGAGAATGGAACCAACAAATTAAATTGAAGCTGGGTAATAAAATTATACATGTTCCATTCGAAGAAACACAAGACATTCGATTAATAAGAAAGAGAGAAAACGAAGTAGTGTGGCTTAAAACACGACCCACAGCATTGTATCTCAGGAACACCATTAACAGCCATTCACAGCCATAGTTTGGAGCCATCTTATAACATAAAGGACACCTACAATGTGCGAAACATGTCCTGTTAAGTACTTCCCAGCACACATGAGCCTTTCCACGAGAAAACCAACAGTGTGGACTTTGCGTAAAGTAATAGATTATAGAGTAATGATTCCTGAAACAGGAAATACACAGGAGGCGAAAAATGTCTGTCCGGGTTAGCCTGCACGGCATGCTTCGGCTAATCCGGGTCGATACTTTACGCAGAGTCAATAATGTTGATTTTTCTCTTATGTAGTACATGTCTTTTGAAAACGTTACAACAATAGAAAAAAATGTTCAGAATGAACGATTTCTCCTTTTGTAACAAAGTATTTAACTTTAGTTAATATTTTTACTTTCATTTTCTAGATATGTTCCGTATTGACCCTAGATGTTTTCAAAGTTGTTGGCTGCATATTTGACATATGCAGAAAATGGATAAGGGAGAACAAACTTTTACAATTAGACAGAGACAACTAACCTTTGGATATTTCTGACGACAATTTAAGATAAAGATCTGAGGACATAAGTAAATCATCCAATCCAAATACACACTGTTTATCCTAAGCCTTTTCAGGGGCGTAGCTTGGCAATAATCAATGTGTAGGCCGTCTCGTGAGAAAATCAACAGTGTGGACTCTGCGTAAAGTATCGACCCGGATCAGCCTAATCATGCCACACAGGCGTACCCGGATATACACTTTTCGCCTCCTGTAGATTTTCTGTTTCAGGAATCACTACTCTATCTATCCCCCCCCCTTTAGACGGAATGTGTCGGCCGGATCAGTGTCCGCGGCAGCGCAGGCTGATCTGGTCGATACATTACGCAGATTTGTATCGCCGCAGCTGCATTTTGGGGCATTTTTAGAATCAAATGTGTAGGCATGTGCCTACAGTGCCTAAAGGGAGCTACGCCCCTGCTTTTCAATGTTTTAGTGACCAACTGACGATCACCGCAGACCCAGATCAGAATGCAGATGCGACGGTTAATTTTAATCTACTCTAGTGGATATATCATAGTTGGTTTTCACAGAGAATAGCTTTTTTGTATATTCGCTATGCCATGTTTGCATTTGAATTATATCATATATACTGCATACCAATGTATACATGTAAGTTATTCATTTAGTCTATATCTAGAACCACGGAATCCTCTGAGCTATTCACAGACATTATAATCGAACACATAACCACGGAACGACTCATCGTTTAAATCCTTTTCTAAAACAGCAACTTGAAGACATAATCCTTATTTTACAAATAGAGGGATATACTAAGACTATTGTATTTCGAAAATCAAAGAAAAATATTGAATCCGAAATAAATCCCAATTTAACAATGTTTAACTCTTTCAGCGCCAAAGGCAATATAGAGCTTTTTGCAAACAATACAGATTCAGGTGAGGCAGCTCGTAACGAGCTGTCTCACCTGAAATCTGCATTGTTTGGCTGTAAGTTATAAAGATATTCCAAAAATCCTATAACATGAAAATAGTTTCGTCCGAGTTTGAACATGGAAGAGTCTACTTTAAACAATTCGGCGCTGAAAGGGTTAAAAACATAATACCACGTATGTTCAATACAATACAACATGAGTCACGAGGCTGGAAAGCTAACGTTATTTAATTTGTGGCGAGTGTAGATTCAGACCAGGCTGTACACACATGCTATCTCATTTAAATTTTCAATATTTAGCAATGAATCAATGAAGCATTTTTTGAAGCTTCGTGCAATTGCTGTAAATTCTGATTACACCGCACAGATGCACATGCTGGTCTAAATCCAAACAAATCATACATGATCAGAAGTTTCCCTCAACTCTTTCACTGCCGAATTTCACAAAGTCGACTCTTCCATGTTGAAAATTGGACCACTCCATTTTTCGTTTGTAAAATCCGTTAATTGCCTTTGGCAGCGAAATGTTTAGGCAAAACATCACAACAATAACTAAAGAAACACAATTGATATATGCAACTGTAAAACAATCACTCGATTATAGAAAAAAGATGACCAAGCAGTTCAAATTCCAATACGAAACAACAGGTTCCGCGTGTGCAATTATGTAGTTTTGGCGAACAACTCCGTTTGTAATCAGATTTTTTTAACGAACTGGACGCAACACAGTAATTAGGAGGAAGGAGTTTATCGCCCAGAACACCTCTCGTCTTTCATCAATACGAACCACATCAGCTGAACTCTAACATTCTCTTTGGCAAGAAACTAATGAATTTCCGTTTTAGATTTGAAAAAAGAGAGTGTGAACGGGTCTTGCAAGTTACCAACATATCTAAACGGTTTATTCTTTTAACCGTTTTAAGTGGACACGGGGTGTTGTGGTTATAGAATTAGCCTCATGTATTGTAGATCAATGTTCGAGCTCTCGTCGCGTGTACCCATAATTATTATGACACTTTTCACCACTTAGAATTTTTAGGCGTTTGCAGCCGACAACTTTTGAAATATTTCTTGAAAACGGAGAAATTGCTTACAAAGAGACATCTCTGCCTATCCTCAAAGTTTTCAAACTTCATCATTTTATACTGTCATCTATTTAAATGTGACACATCAGTGTTGGGTGTTTCTAAAGTCACCTGGGCAGATTAGTTGTATTTTGGAAAGGGTTAACGTTAATGGTTTCCCTATTTGGCTCTAATGATTCCACACAGTTAGTGTTGGTTATCATACTGCAAACACAGCTATGTGATTTGTATATAGTTAAGAGCAGCATAAAAAACATTCTAAGAAATAAAACTCGACAAGAGGACTCACTAAATGAAGGCATTGTACATTGTTGTATGTTATAAAGTAATGTAATACTTAACAATTATTTTAGGTAATAAAATAATAACTTCACCAAATAACTTCCGTCCGTGTTATCATGTCACGAAATCAAGCAATTTTCATCCTTAACGGTCACACTTTCTAAGCGTTTTACAGGTAGAACACCCTATATTATTGCAATAAGTTACCTCTAAGCTTTAAATTAATCCAAAGAAAATGATAGGTCATGTATTATGCCAGAAAGAATTCACCCCGCGAAGATGGGTACCGTCATTTTGAACGAAAAAATGGGGCTGGAACGAACCTGGTTTTTTTTCACACACACTACTTTCTGTTTCAAACAAGGTCAAAACTAAACATGATCAAGTCGAAAATTCCAAGTGCATCATAAACACATGTACAATGAATCTAAAAAAAATGTCATATGTTCAATGAATTTCTACGCAAACAAATTTTTTGAATGAACTATTTAGCTTTGACCTACCTAAAGTAGAAGTACGTCTCTCGTGAAGCGGTAAGACATGTGTTAACGATAACATATAGTAACATTTAGTTAAAGTGACAATCCGATCGATTCACAAGTTTAATACTTTTAATAATCGCTTCAAGTGGTCGTAACCGTCGGTTTTACGGACTATTTGGGTTTTATGGATAGTCCCATGACAACGTGTTCTTATTTCATAATCTAGAGTCATACGTTTTACTTGAGGCTCTGGCTGGCGAATGGAAAAGACAGTGTCAAGACTGCACGGTGAGTGATTTGGGAAATTGCTGGTCTGATAATCCCCAATGCCGATTTTGCCATGTTTTGACCAACATTATTATTCAGCACAAGCCCATGTATAAATTTTAAATATAAATTTAACCCCATGTATCAGCTGACAAGACATTAGAGTTGCGCCCCATTAGAACATTATTACCCTTATTAGGATACCGTTAGTAGGAAAGGATCTCTGGTCATCGAACATGGAAAACACGGGTTTCCGTTTTAAGTTGAAAACACGAAATACTCATGCAATATCACTAATTCGCATAGAACTGCACGGTACCTTATCCAATCACAGCTTTCGGACATTTTAGTTTTCTGTTGAAATATGAACAATCTCAATAAACGAATGCATATCTTTTGTATATTTAGTTAAAAACATTGTGGGGAAAATGAGAAATTAATTTTCAAAGGTCGACTGCTGCAGATGCTTTAGAATGTGGACACGCATCAATTGACCTGTTTGGACAACCATGGCGTATTCGAACGACACATGGTTATCAGACTGACTGAAACCATCAATATGGCACTGCATCTGTTACACGTGACGCAAAATCCGCAGAATGTTTCAACATGTTTGTGGTAAGACCGACCTCGCTTCACGAAAAGGACCCGAGTTTTAACATATAACGATACAATTATAGTGTCTATTTAACTTGGGAAGTTTTCATATATTCTGAATCTTAAGATTCGAAGCTTTTACCATTAATCGTGAAACTGTATTTATTCACAGGATTCCTATGTACACCAGACATTGTGAACGCGTACAGACATATTATTATATTAGAACCGAAGTTGTACAGGGTATTTAATTAGACGTCTATTGATTTGGGATCTTTTAAAATGTGTAAAATGAAGATGCATCCTTACGGTATCACCAGTCTTTATCGTCCGCGTTTATGCTGTACAAACATTAATGCACATTCTGACAAAAACCTGGAAGTGTATTCCCACTAGATTGTATACTAATATGTCTTTAAATGAGCTATTCCACGAAATATTATGGACTCTACGCAAGTTATCGACCCAGATCAGTCTGCACAGTTCGCGCATGCTAATCCGAGCCTACACATTCCGTTTAAGCGGGGATAGAGGTATCGAGTAATGATTCCCGAAACAGAAAATCCACAGGAGGCGAAAAGTGTCTGTCCGGGTATTCTCGTAACGTCAAAGATAAGTGTCATTTTGACACCAAATCGCTAGACACGGTTCAAATAGACCGCCTCTCGTGTGGTGTAGTGGTAGAGTGTCCGCATCGGGTGTGTAGTGGTAGAGTGTCCGCATCGGGTGTGTAGTGGTAGAGTGTCCGCATCGGGTGTGTAATGGTAGAGTGTCCGCATCGGGTGTGTAGTGGTAGAGTGTCCTCATCGGGTGCGGGAGGTCGCGGGATCTATCCCCGGCCGGGTAATACCAAAGTCTTTCAAAATGGCAGCAATGGCTGCCCTCCTTGGCGATCAGCGTTGCGGGTTAGTATTACGACTGACGGGCTGGTGTCAGAATAAATGGACCAGTTGTACTGGTAACTTGCCCAGGAAACGCCGTGATATATCTGAAGAATTGTTGAAAGGGGCGTAAAAGACGAAACAATCGATTAACGGTTCAAATATATATCCGCCTACATACTTTATGTTAAAATAATGCAATGAAAAGCAAACTTAACATTCGGAACAGCAGTACAAAATCATAATTTTACCAGAAAAAACCCTCCAAATAAGTCTCTAAGGAAATCATTCCGTATAGTCAACTGCAACCCACTCACCCATTCCGACCCGTGTATTTATGCATGTAAATTGAAAGGCATGAATCAGAAATTGGAGCCAACATTTCTCCCCAATAGCTCCGTACAAGCAACAAATTAACTCTACTCCATTAATTTGTGAACGGCAAAAATTCAATTCGCTTACTCAGTCCTAAACATTTGAGCCGTCCCGCGTGAAAACTAACAGTGCGGACTCTGCGTAAAGTATCGACCCGGATCAGCCTAAGCATGCCGCGCAGGCTAACCCGGACGGACACGTTTCGCCTCCTGTGTATTTTCTGTTTCAGGAATCATTACTCTATACCTCAATCTCCCTGAGACGGAATGTATCGGCCCGGGTTAGCCGGCGCGGACTGCACAGGCTGATCTGGGTCGATACATTACGCAGATACCATTATGTTGGTTTTCTCGTGAAACGGCTCATTTCTACAAACGATCGAAGAACCTCACACAAATCGTGATATGTGAATGTTTAATTCATGACATTTTGTTATCTTTACAAATCCTGGTATCAAAGTCTTTACAACAGAGACCAAATATTTTGAAACAAAAACAATGGTGTAATTCCTTCTTTTACCACAGCGTTGTTAAACCCTTTCCCACATACACAAAATCTGCAGCAGACGACTTCGAAAACATCCAGACTAAAATGTGAAAAATCTTTATAAATTATAGTCTAATAATTGAATATAGTTGAAAACACTGTGGCAAAAGACGAAATTGTACGTTTTGAGCAATTTTTCCTTTTGTCACATTGTTTTCAAAATTCGTCTGCTGCAGAGGCGTCAGAAAGCGTCTATGTGGGACATTTTTATGCCAGAGGAATTGAAAAATGTCAGGTATAGTTAACCGCTTTTAAAGTTGTCTGTTTTAATAATATATGAGACAAAACAATATATTATCAAGAACACTGGAAGAACTATTTCGATGGGAAAATACAAATCGTTGGTTTTCGAGCAATTTCTCTTCTTCTGCAAAAGGGGAAATTTTCAAAATATCGTCTAAACCAGAGAAAGTGCTATTGGGCGTATTTCAATGAAGGCAGATTATCAGAATCCCTGTCACAAAAAGTGCTATTGTGCGTATTTCAATAAAGGCAGATTATAAGAATCCCTGTCTCAAAAAGTGCTATTGGGTGTATTTCAATAAAGGCAGATTATCAGAATCCCTGTCACAAAAAGTGCTATTGGGCGTATTTCAATGAAGGCAGATTATCAGAATCCCTGTCTCAAAAAGTGCTATTGGGCGTATTTCAATAAAGGCAGATTATAAGAATCCCTGACTCAAAAAGTGCTATATGGCGTATTTCAATAAAGGCAGATTATCAGAATCTCTGACTCAAAAAGTGCTATAGGGCGTATTTCAATAAAGGCAGATTATCAGAATCTCTGACTCAAAAAGTGCTATTGGGCGTATTTCAATAAATGCAGATTATCAGAATCCCTGACTCAAAAAGTGCTATTGGGCGTATTTCAATAAAGGCAGATTATCAGAATCCCTGACTCAAAAAGGGCTATTGGGTGTATTTCAATAAAGGCAGATTATCAGAATCCCTGACTCAAAAAGTTCTATTGGGCGTATTTCAATAAAGGCAGATTATCAGAATCTCTGACTCAAAAAGTGCTATTGGGCGTATTTCAATGAAGGCAGATGATCAGAATCCCTGACTCAAAAAGTGCTATATGGTGTATTTCAATAAAGGCAGATTATCAGAATCCCTGACTCAAAAAGTGCTATAGGGCGTATTTCAATAAAGGCAGATTATCAGAATCCCTGTCTCAAAAAGTGCTATTGGGCGTATTTCAATGAAGGCAGATTATAAGAATCCCTGTCTCAAAAAGTGCTATTGGGCGTATTTCAATAAAGGCAGATTATCAGAATCCCTGTCTCAAAAAGTGCTATTGGGCGTATTTCAATAAAGGCAGATTATAAGAATCCCTGACTCAAAAAGTGCTATATGGTGTATTTCAATAAAGGCAGATTATCAGAATCCCTGACTCAAAAAGTGCTATAGGGCGTATTTCAATAAAGGCAGATTATCCGAATCTTTGACTAAAAAAGTGCTATTGGGCGTATTTCAATAAAGGCAGATTATTAGAATCTCTGACTCAAAAGGTGCTATTGGGCGTATTTCAATGAAGGCAGATGATCAGAATCCCTTACTCAAAAAGTGCTGTATGGTGTATTTCAATAAAGGCAGATTATTAGAATCTCTGACTCAAAAAGTGCTATTGGGCGTATTTCAATGAAGGCAGATGATCAGAATCCCTGACTCAAAAAGTGCTGTATGGTGTATTTCAATAAAGGCAGATTATCAGAATCCCTGACTCAAAAAGTGCTATAGGGCGTATTTCAATAAAGGCAGATTATCAGAATCCCTGTCTCAAAAAGTGCTATTGGGCGTATTTCAATGAAGGCAGATTATAAGAATCCCTGTCTCAAAAAGTGCTATTGGGCGTATTTCAATAAAGGCAGATTATCAGAATCCCTGTCTCAAAAAGTGCTATTGGGCGTATTTCAATAAAGGCAGATTATAAGAATCCCTGACTCAAAAAGTGCTATATGGTGTATTTCAATAAAGGCAGATTATCAGAATCCCTGACTCAAAAAGTGCTATAGGGCGTATTTCAATAAAGGCAGATTATCCGAATCTTTGACTAAAAAAGTGCTATTGGGCGTATTTCAATAAAGGCAGATTATCAGAATCCCTGACTCAAAAAGTGCTTTTGGGCGTATTTCAATAAAGGCAGATTATCAGATCCCTGACTCAAAAAGTGCTATTGGGTGTATTTCAATAAAGGCAGATTATCAGAATCCCTGTCTCAAAAAGTGCTATTGGGCGTATTTCAATGATGGCAGATTATCAGAATTCCCTGACTCAAAAAGTGCTATTGGGCGTATTTCAATGAAGGCAGATTATCAGAATCCCTGACTCAAAAAGTGCTATTGTGCGTAATTTAATGAAGGCAGATTATCAGAATCCCTGTCTCAAAAAGTGCTATTGTGCGTATTTCAATGAAGGCAGATTATCAGAATCCCTGACTCAAAAAGTGCCATTTTAGTCCATTAACCAGCGTTCATTCATCCCCTCAATATTCCGTTATGCAATCGAATGCAGTTTCTATGGAAAATAACAGTACAATAGTTCTGCGTTTAAAGCTAGACATGCTATTTAAAACCCTGTAACCCTTTCCCTCATACGACAATTCTGTAGCAGACGACTTTGAACGTATTTTGTCAAAACATCAGAAAATCTCCATAATTGAATGGATAGCCTATGACAAAAAGTGGAAAACATTGTGGCAAAAGGAGAATTTCATCTTTGGTCACTATGGTTTCAAAAAGCCGTCTGCTGCAGAGGCGTCAGAAAGCGTTTATATGAGGGAAAGGGTTAAAGCATATAAGTTGACATAGCTCTATATCAGAAACATTTCCCATCTAACCCTATGCTGTGAGTACTTAAAAGAATTGTGAGACGATTCTTTTGAGTATCCACAACATAGGTTTGAAGAACTGTGTCAAAGATCAATGTATTTAAAGCCTTTCAGTCAGACTTTCGAAACACCCTGGGTTCAATAACACGATTGCTGTTTTTCTGACAACGATTACAATGTTATCATATAATTAAGTATCCAATCTCTTTTTGAAACAGGAAGTGAAAATCCATGTGCAGGAAAAATCAGCTAAATTCTTCACAGAAAACAAAGATTTCAAATACATCAACAAATTACCCCGTTTTTAATCTATTCAAAATTGCATTGAGCGCTCAACTTGGCAATCAAATTGCCTTGAATTAATTTGTAATTAAGTAAAACAACACCGTAGAGAGAATGAGAGAAACAAACGAGTTTACATCTGCCAATTGACACTTTCAGTGTGCTATGCAAATCCAATTACACATTTACCAAACATGCGTATTATTTGGAATGGAGTGTTTGTGCGTGCGCGCGTGTGCGTACGGGCGTACGAGCATTTTAAGTAATTTTTATAAAATACAAACACTAATTTAAGGATATAGAGGAGTATACGCTGTGTTATAAATGTGCTGTCCGATGTGGTTTTGCAATATTCATTAGAAAAAAGGTCTAAAAATCACTTACAGAAGTGTGTCAGTTCAATCAGCGTTGATTTCTAGACAAATCGTTATTTTCCAAATTTCATGAAAACCCTTACAGTTTCTGGAAAAGGACGTAATTTTTGCAAATCACCATTGTATCCCAAGACTGCCATGCACAACAGTTTCGAAGGGAGCAGGTTTGTCTAAAGTGATGTCTAACACGAACGTCTGTAAAACTATTACTATAATTAAGGCGTCTTTCAATGGTCATTATTCTAAAGCACAGTCTCGTATCGCCATGCAATCGCTCATTTGATCCATCTTACACGAACACTGCCTGTCGGAGACTCTATGCTATTATATTTACCATTCAATTACATACTTCAGTTGTTGGCTTTTGGTCATTCTCCAATCGATATGTGTACGGCTACATCTTGAACAGGGACGCTTCTGAACAGACTCTGCGTAAGCGCAGGCTGATGTGGGTCTTAACTGGTTTGCAAAGCCTTCCGAATGTTGTGTTTGGCGTAGCATGGTCCGTTTTTGGCATTATTACTGGTGCATAATTGTTTAATCGCTCCTTAACCGCCAGGGGCGTAGCTTTGCAATAATCAATGTTTATGCCGTCTCGTGAGTAAATCAACATTGTGGACTGCGTTAAGTATCGACCCGGATCAGCCTAAGCATGCCACACAGGCCTATCCGGATAGACACTTTTCGCCTCCTGTGGATTTTCTGTTTCAGGAATCACTTCTCTATACATATATCATCCTAAGACGGAAGGTGTCGGCCGGATCAGTCTGCGCGGATAGCGCAGGCTGATCTGGTCGATACATTACGCAGATGTCTATCGCCGCAGCTGCATTTTGGGGCATTTTGAGAAAATACTGATATTTTCTTACCGTTGTATGTGATAACATGTGGTTATTTACCAATGCGACCGTCCAATAACAGGAGCACGTTAAACAGTGATGTCTACTACTGACCTCTTTAATAAAACACTAACATCGGTATGTCATGATTTATGTTATTCAAAAGCCCCCTTTCGAAATTTCATGCAAGCCCTCATTATCTCACATTCTCTGAAACAGATGGATGTGACGACCTTGCAGATATCGAAGAGGAAAACTGAAACAAATGCTAAAAAAAAGCAATTTCTCACAATGTTTTCAAATATATTCTGAAATTATACTTTCCATTTTCCAGATGAGGGAAAATTCCCTCATGTGTTTTGAATAATTTATATAGACCCGTGATGTTTATTATCAGAAGACTACATATTAGTCATAGAAGTAAAGTTAGGCCAACCACGACATTATCGCCATCTGTAATATTCATTCGCGCATCTGTCTTAACCCTTTCCCTCATACGACAGTTCTGCAGCAGACGACTTTGAACGTATTTTGTCAAAACATAGAAAATCTCCATAATTAAATGGATAACCTATGACGAAAAGTGGAAAACATTGTGGCAAAAGGAGAAATTGCACGTTTTGTGCAATTTCTTCTTTTGTCACTATGTTTTCAAAAAGCCGTCTGCTGCAGAGGCGTCAGAAAGCGTCTATATGGGGGAAAGGGTTAACTCATACCTACCCGCTTCTCAATGATATCCATGCACGAATGATGTGTTTTTCTTGGCACTGCTATCAGCACCAGTACCTCGTAAACCGTAAACACTTGGAGTCAAACTCAACATGAAAGAGTAAACTAGGTTATTCTATGTTGATGAAAGAAAAACAATACAAATCAACATCATACTAGAAAAGGAACAGTAACATAAAAACATAAGGGAAACAGTACTTACAGTCTACTTATACACAAAACAAAGGAGGGAAAGTATGAAAAGACCGTTACCTTAAAAACGAAAAGGAATCAACAAGTATAGTCCTTTGATATAATCAAAGCGCCAATGGCACTGTAGTGGCGATCGTATGGAATCAACCCTGCATCTTTTGATAGAAGAATAATGTTAGTTTGCCAGAATGTTGTCTTGGTGATTTTTTAGTTACGTTCTGAAACTGGTCATGATGTGTTTAAAATTAGGCCATTCCAAATTTAAGAAAAATCTAGTTGGTACTCGATAGACTACCGCTTTAGCTCATTAGAATGGCTTTTTGTAATCTAAATTGTTCGGGTTATCACATGCTCATCACCAGGTCGCTAGGCCATATTAAGATAAAATATTTCGTACACTTTAGAAATGACAAAATTATCAAGAAAGGACAGAAAACAGTATCCATTAGTTTGGTGTTTGTTTCAATGATGTCCGATATTAAACAGGTCTGTTCAATTTAGTCCCTTCATGATTGAGGGTTGTCAGAGACATATAAACACAGTGTACATGTATTTATATGTCTCTGAGGTTGTTAAACTACTTCGAAAAATTTGAGTGCAATAACAAACACAAAACATGCACAAAAGGTTGTTGTTGTTTATGTTAGCATTGCGGCGATTGTCAAACCAGTCGCCACAAAAACAAAAAGCAATCAACAGGTATAGGATCTTTTAATATAAAAACAATAGGGGAAAATCACATATATTCCATTAATATAAAAACAAAAGGGAAACCACACGTATAGTTGGTTACTTTAAAACAAAAATGAGCGCCGTGGAGCGAACGCCAACACTCGTCTGTTATTTCGTGAATTTCTAAGTCGAAAAAGAAGTATTATTGAATATTTATCAAAGCCAGAGTTATGTGACTTGGTATTGACATGCGTATTGTTTCTAAGAACATGTGTTCCAAATTTCATATGAATATGACTGTGTTAACTGTTTTTGAGTTATGAGGTCGGGTTAAAGTTTTGTGACGACGACTACGACGCCAAGGGTATCACAATATCCGACTTTCTTTCTTCAAAAACAGACGAGCTAAAAAGTAAACAGAACATTTAGTCCTTTAATATAGACACAAAAAGGAAACAGCGAATATAGTTCGTTGATATAAAAATAAACAGGACTCAGACCCTAACCCCTACAACGGAATACAGCAACAACCAATTATTCAACCTCGTCAACGGTATCCTAGTGAAAAATCAAAACTTTAACAACAAATTCCGAGAGATCTGTACATTCACACGTGTTCGTTAATTGCTGCACCTGTCTACTTAATAAGTGAAGTTTAAAAATTTACGACAGACAAACGGTGGGATGCACAATTGGTACAATAAAATTAGATTCCTTAATCAATTTATAGCTACCACTGATTTTGCATTTTAGATTGAAATCATTTTAAATGTGATAAATCTATTCCAATGAAGCTTAAAGAATGAGCGTTTTAGACATAAGTATTATTTCTGCAGATTTTCCTCCATACATTCCAATAAGTAAGCACATGTGAGTTTCTTTATGTTCACTATAACTTTATTTTATTGTTTCTTAAAATAAACTTTCACACGTCCACTCTTTTTCAAATTGCACAATCTTCCCCCCCTCCCCCTCGAATCTTTCCAACTATGAATAAAGCTTATGAAGGGATTCAAACCCACGACTAATAACATGACATATCCGTGATTAACGCCTGCTGAACTACTGTTTCCCAGTAAGTGTGTCATTGTTTTTTCTCGTCATAATAAATTGTTGGAAACTCTAATTCGAACAGTCACATGTTTGATCTGTCTGTTTTCAATTTTGCTGTCTTGCACGCAAGGATGGAGAGCAGGACATTATTTAAATAAACATGATAAGTCATGTATATATCCAAGGGATCCAAATGGTTCCTGTCACTGTTGATTCATATATCATTTTGAAATCTTATTCCGTGTCCAGTAAATCCCTGTCGAGTTTCCAGGGTCGAAATATATGTAAATATCTGCCCAGATCGAAGTCAATAGGTTAAACATAAGGTCAACGGTTCCTAAATGTGTTATGGTAGTGTTGCGTTACAAATAATGTTCAGCCCCGAGCTTTACTACATGCCTATAATAACAAATAATACCACTTCTTCTTTCAACATCCACTGTATAGGGGCGTAGCTTGGCAATACTCAATGTGTAGGCCGTCTCGTGAGAAAACCAACATTGTGGACTCTGCGTAAAGTATCGATTCGGATCAGCCTAAGCATGCCACACAGGCGTACCCGGATATACACTTTTCGCCTCCTGTGGATTTTCTGTTTCAGGAATCACTACTCTATCTATCCCCCTTTAGACGGAATGTGTCGGCCGGATCAGTCTGCGCGGATCTGGTCGATACATTACGCAGATGTGTATCGCCGCAGCTGCATTTTGGATCATTTTTAGAAAAAATGTGTAGGTGCCTACAGTGCCTACAGTGCCTAAAGGGAGCTACGCCCCTGCTGTACACAAACTCGTTTTAGTTCAGTTAGAACCCTAGTATATATTGAATAACACGTGCTACTGGCGATATGAACCCATATGTTATTATGAAATATATGAATTCGTGGGAAAAGGTACAAGTTGGCTTTTTATAAACAGTGTACATGCATCCGTACACTCTGATAAAGCTCTACACCGATCACATTTTATTTACTTGAGCTTCTGTCAACTTGTGTAGATTCTGAAAAGACTGGGCAGATGGACAAGCTGATCTGAACTACACTGTTCACCAAATTACCACTTGTACCTTTTCTCCATAGAACGGCTCAATTATATTACTTTAAACAACAGTTACAGATTAATAATATACTGCTTGGCATAAAGTTCAGACTGTCATAGTCTACACCAATCCTAGCGTTCGCATCGGGTGCTGATGGTCGCAGTTTCGATCCCAACCGCGTTAAAAACAAAACGTTTTTTCCCCACATAAACGGCGCGAATACAGGTTAAGTATCCAGGCAGCAGACATCGAGCGTAATTAATAAAAGCTTAAAGCTTGTTTCACAATCGATGTAAAATAACTAAGCTTAAACAGAAAACAATTCCTTAGAAAACGGTAGTAATGGCTTTCACTCCTTGGCGCTCAGGAATGATTCCTTTGTGTCATAATAACTTATGAACCTGTAGTACCCAGGATAAACCGTGCTATAACTGAATACAGTTTAAAGCGGCATACACGTTACAACACCATACAATGAAACTTAACCTACCCCAATAGACGTGTTAATTATTCTTATTGCTAGAGCAATGCCAAGCATATCAAGATTGGGAACGTAATGATAATGCTTTTTGTCACATTCATCTGTAAAAAATGTAGTTTATGAAAATATCGGATGATCTAATTTAAAGAGCATGACGATATCAACATCCCAATTATCTTAATAAACGTTAAGTCATGGTTTAAAATACATTAAACCAATATCCTTCTTTCTCTACTGATACTCATCTTTACCTACGTGTTAATCCTTTCCCTCATATGACAATTCTGCAGCAGACGACTTTGAACATGTTTTGCCAAAAATAGAAAATCTTTATAATTGAATGGATAACCTATGACTGAAAGGGAAAACATTGTGGCTAAAGGAGAAATTGCACGTTTTGTGCAATTTCTTTTTTTGTCAGTATGTTTTCAAATAGCCGTCTGCTGCAGAGTCGTCAGAAAGCGTCTATATGAGGGAAAGGGTTAAAAGATGATTTGAGTGACGTCAGCCGAAAACCGACCTTCGAAATGATTACATTTTGTTGCGATTCAGATATGATTGTATGATTTGATGGTTAAAATGTCACACGTATTGTGGAACGTTTTTGTGTGGCCTTTCTGTTACACAGCTGTAACACAGGTCGACACATCTAGCGATCATATCTCCATCCCCTGTATACATGTCTATATCCATTCAAATCATGTATTAAGTAATAAGTACATGATACTTTTTACAATAACATAACTGTAATGGAAAGACAAAAAAAGTCATCAAATTAAGCGAGAAGCCTGAACAAAGAAAGTAGCATAACAAAACAATACAACATCCTATCTTTCAATTCTTAGTTTTCGATCTAAAGAGGCAAAATATATATGCCTACTTAAATTCAACAATTCTTTAACATTTTTTTGACATTAGCAAGTTTGTATATGTTTGTAAATTTGGCCAAGTATAAAAGTATGTTTTCAAATATCGTTTTTACAGTTCAGAGTATGCAATGCAAATAAGAAGGAAGTGATATTCGTTTGCAATCACATAAATTTCTACGGCAGGCTTTGCACAGTCTTTCGTTTCTTGTTTTATTTTCATATCTACCTTTTTCAGTTTCTAGCTCATGAGATGAAACTCTGATTTTACAAAGTGCGACTCTTAATTTATGGTCAGCGATACAATCGAGATAGTTTTCAAATATAAAATCATGTTTAAACATACAATAAGTAATTAATCTTTGGGAATTATTGATATTTGCATACCAGCTTTGGAAATATTGATCATGAGCCATTGAAAAGTGGTTATCTTTATTAGTGATTGGAAAGCGACACATGTGCTCTTTCGAACACTCTTGTTATATGTTGCAATCAAATGACTGGGTGAAAGTGTGATTATCTTGTTTCTGTTATTAACCGGTAAAATCAGTGTGTTATTAACCGGTATAATCACTGTGTTATTAACCGGTATAATCATTGTGTTATTAACAGGTATAATCAGTGTGTTATTAACCGGTAAAATCAGTGTGTTATTAACCAGTAAAATCATTGTTATTAACCGGTATAATCATCGTGTTATTAACCGGTATGATCAGTGTGTTATTAACCGGTATAATCAGTGTGTTATTAACCGTATAATAATTGTGTTATAAACCGGTATACTCACTGTGTTATTAACCGGTATACTCATTGTGTTATTAACCGGTATGATCCGTGTGTTATTAACCGGTATAATCAGTGTGTTATTAACCGGTATAATCAGTGTGTTATTAACCGGTAAAAGCAGTGTGTTATTAACTGGTATAATCATTGTGTTATTAACCGTTATACTCACTGTGTTATTAACCGGTATAATCATTATGTTATTAACCGTTATAATCATCGTGTTATTAACCGGTATTTTCATTATGTTATTAACCGGTATGATCAGTGTGTTATTAACTGGTATAATCATTGTGTTATAAACCGGTATACTCACTGTGTTATTAACCGGTATACTGACTGTGTTATTAACCGGTATAATCATTATGCTATTAACCGTTATAATCATCGTGTTATTAACCGGTATTTTCATTATGTTATTAACCGGTACGATCAGTGTGTTATTAACCGGTATACTCATTGTGTTATAAACCGGTATACTCACTATGTTATTAACCGGTATAATCATTGTGTTTATAATCGTCGTTTATAATAACACTAGTCGTTCACGTTCAGAAACAAAATACTCATTAAATATGAAAAGATCATGACTAAAACACCTCGTAATATTTCATCTCTTAAATACATTTTATTAAGAAATTGTTATCGTCTTTTTTATGACAGGTTTACCAGAGCATGATTAAATATGATTTTTTTTTTTGTAAAACGAAAAATATATTACTTACCTTAATCGTTTCCCAGATACAGACAATTTTTGATGCCCTTAGCAGACTTATTTCGAAAATGTTGTGGTAAACCGAGAAATTACTCATCGTTTTGCCACAATGTTTTCAACTATATTCCGTAATAAAACTTACATTTAGTGATTTTGCCTAGATGTTCTGAAAATCATCTTCTGAAGAATTACTGTATGTGGGAAAAGATTAAGTAAATGAAATGCGACATAAGTCTCTTACTTGCATTTATTATATTTGAATAATCTACGTACATCTTCCTCTTAAAGTAGGATGATAAATGGAAGTCATGTGAAATGTATCATTAATCCTTTCCGCATACAGACGAATTTTGACTCAATGAAATCAGACATCTTTGGAATCATTGTAGCAAACGGAAGAATTGATCTTAATGAGATATTTCTCTTTTTAACGAAACGTTTTCAGGCCTATTAAATTACAATATATACTTTCAATAACAGACATTTTCTTTAATTTGTATGGATATTTTCAAAGTTGATGGCTGCAGATTTGTTCTATGTGTTTAATTGTTAACTACAGCAAAGCAAGCATGATTTATCATTTTTTATCATATCAGGAAACAGCGTTATTGTCGCCTTATCCGTCATGATCAGTCAATTTTAAAAACTATCAAATTTAAAAAAGCATGGGACTTTTTACTCTTGTCTTAAAAATCTACCTTAACTCTTTCAGCGCCAAAGTCAATATTTGGGTTTGTGCAAACAATACTGATTCAGGTGAGCCAGCTCGTAACGAGCTCGTAACGTGCTGTCTCACCTGAATCGGTATTGTTTGCCTTAAAGTTATCAACATTTCCCCAAATTCTTATTACATGAAAAGTAGCCCGATTTGAACATGGAAGAGTATACTTTAAACAATTCGGCGCTGCAAGATTTTAACATAAGAAGCTATATGGTCACGTGCTAATATTAATCCGAATTATAAAAGTTGAAGGCATGGATGTTTTTTGTTGCATTTGTAAACACTTTCTAATTTACAACAAATACGTAGCCAACGACTTCTAATATCTAGGCAAAGGCTTAGTACAATCTCTATACATCAAAGTAATATTTGTGTTAAGAGTTGAATCCATTGCGTATCTAATCGTGATAAGTTGTTATCGAGGCTAATAGTTGAACTGTACCGGGATCACATAAAGGCAAATTGACGTAAAACTAATTGGGCTACAGTTCTAGTTTTTTGTCTAAATATGCATCTAGGACTACCTAGCATGTACACGGACGGCGAACACTCTGGTGAGGCTTGAGTCTTCACTGTACGCAGATGCATAAATACCCAAATTCGCCAGACGTGACTCACTTCTATTTCTTTCATACGTTAAAGGTGCTGAACTCCAGATAGTATTGCTATAGTTTATAAACTGTTCAAAAGTTGTCTTGAAATATTAGAATCATAATTCTGAGATAACAATACAGTAATAATTACACTTTCTAGTTCAATAAACATCTAAATATAGATCGTTTGTGCTTCATTTGTACTGGGTAAGATATACCCAGTAGGCCAAGTTTTGTAAATTTTCATTGACTTTTAATTGAATAATTTTCAACATGTACTGCCAAAATAGTTTTGAACTATTCATTACTTACTTTGTTGTCACTATAAGCAACATCTGCAGAAGTTTCAACATTTCAAAATTTTGATCACCATCTGGAGTCCAGCACGTGTAAAGCAAATAAGAAATGAATCATTGATTCAGTTGAGGTAAGCGTTAGTGTATCAACATTTGTTATGGAACATTTTAATCCAATTACGGTTTATGTCTCGATAATTGTAAAATGTAAAGTGAATGTACAATAAACAATCTTTTTTAACCCATCATACTTTCGTCTTTTGAGTGCGTTTTTTAGTGAACGGATTTGTAAACCCCATATAAGGGAAACAATTCATTACACTTTAGATAGGACAGCCCACGGGTGAGGTACCTTATATCAATTCTCTAGCATGCCGTGTTCGACTTACTAGAAATTGAGATAATGGGGAAAGATACTTTAATTCACACACATGCAATTGAATGTTAGGGACTGATTCTGGATTCAGGTTGCTTGTACCTAAACGCCTTTCACGTAGTATACAAATACAAATATATCGCAATTTCTCTGATAAGAGTAAAGGCAATGATCACCTGATTCATCTCCCAGGCTTCATATTGTTTCCAATTACATGTGTTTACAAAGATAATAACCGAAGGTGGGCGATCCCGTAAACTTTATAACATAACTGATGTAACAAAGAAAGAGACGTTAACAACTTCACTGTAACATACGTGACGATCGAGTAAATAAAGTCATATAATCGAATAACGTTACCAATCAGTGTTGAAGGAAGCAACGCCGGACAAAAAACGGTCGTATTACATCTGAGAACAGTTAGGACTCGGACGAGCCTTGGCCTACGCACTGACTCACCGGTGTATTCACTGTACGTTTACTTTTAGACGCGACCACGTCTATGTAACATAGAGAACACATCAAGAAAAAACTAGAAGTTTAGCCCTACTTGTTTAACACCGATGTCCTTTAACCCTTTCCCATCTGTAGACGCTTCTGCAGCAGACGACTTTTGACAACATTGTGACAAAAGGAGAAATTGCTCAAACCAGCAATTTCTGCTTTTACCGCAATGCTTTCAACTTTTTTCAGTAATTATACCTACAATTAACGAGATTTTCTATTTTTTTGAGAAGACATTTTCAAAGTCGTCTGCTGCCGATTTGCTGTATGTGGGAAAGGGTTAACGTAACGTTATACTGATGATGTAACAAGGCCTCTTTACACCTGGCGCTGCTAAGATTTACATGTTCGATGACTTTTAAAATGGGCAGTATCTTAACCAAATACAAAAGCCTTTTTTCCGACCCTATAGATGTCTGGCTCCATTTACCAGATATTTCTTTTTAAGAACATGACTCATACAACCCTGACTAGGACATCTTCGTCTTAACTCGAACTCAGGAAATAATTTCGAATAAGCCGAGAATAATGTAAGTGAAAAGATTTCCGGTTGTGTGATACGGTTTAAAATAGTCTGGTCCACATGTTCACTTGGGATACTGCTATCCGAAACGCTTAGAATGACTTTCTTTCTTTCTATGTACGACCAAGCCAGGATTACGGCATGGTTTAAACATTGAGAACTAGATCTACATGAACATCGCTGTTTTTGCCAAAGTGGTAAAAGAATGGTGCATTATTATTTAAGGGTTTATTTTTCGTTTGTGGCCAATTCAATGATGATTCAGTGAAATACATTAAGTATATTTCCAGAGACCTAAATAGACATTGTAGACGCATTCTGACGCCTAGGAAGCAAACGACTTTTGAAATCACAATGGCAAAATGAGAAATTGCTCATAATGAGCAATTTCTCCCTTATCCACAATGATTTCAACTCTTTTCAATAATTATACTATTTTTGCCTAGATGTTTTAAAAGTCGTCTGCTGCAGATTTGTCCTATGTGGGAAAGGGATATATGTCTCTGATATTTCCAAGGACAGAATTCGTAAAATTCCCTTTTCACCTGGACAGTTGTGTATAGTTCTTTAGAAATACGTACATCTAGTCCAATGTAACTAGACTTATGTGATGCACCAATGATTCAGAAGCAGCCCATGTAATGTTCTACGTTATATAGAAAGTATACCTCGAGCACATTAAACTGTCGTTGTCACGTGATTGATCCATTCAGAAGCATCACACGTAATGTTCTATATTAAAAATGAAAGTATACCTCAAACACATTAAACTGTCGTTTTCACGTGAATGATCCAATCAGTGAACGTTATGTGTCTCTTTGTCAAATGACCTTTTGATATCTTTAACTGCGCGAGGGTTATATACTATGATGAGATAGTGAAATACATTTTGTACTTACGATATTTATGTTGGGTCCGATCCTCGTATTTCGAAATTAACCATAGCTTTGTGGCTTCAGAGTGTTACCTGAAATACGAAAATAACTATATTTAATGTCGTTTTGAACATTAGAATGGTCAGTCATCTATACCATTCTATGCAGTTAAATTCGGATAAGTAATTGGCCGGTATTTTAACCTCAAATGGAAACTTTAAAACCTGATACTTTCACTCAACTCAAACCTTTTTATTTTATTAGAATTAAAAACTTATACACGGATGTTATATACTTTGAAATGTATCTGTTAATATGTTGTTGTTATTTTTAAACTGGTGGTCCTGGAGCGTTGACGTCAGGAGAGATACCAGTATATTAGATTTAAAAAAACAAAAAGTTTTCTTAAATCTCCGAGTATGATCATACGGCTAAATGTATAGATAAATCGTATCAAAAGCGCAGAAATTTATTATACAAGTAATTCAAACCAATTCAATGTTCTGTTAGTTTAACAATAATCGCCTATTAATATCATTAAACTGTATTCATAATGTATTTATGTAAATCTATACACAGACTGTTTATACATTTATATGATATTTCTTGAATGCAAATTATTTTGTGAATGCATGTAGGTTTGTATTGAAAAGTGTATGATAGCTGAGAACAGGAGTTAGTAAAATTGCACAGTTGTTTGTAAAATCTTTTTTAGAGTGGAAGTCTATTATTGCAATTATTTTTATTTGTAATTAACGTATGTCATTATAATAAAAGAAAAAGTTCGTTCGTTCGATATAGTAAAAGGCAAATAGTGATAAAAAACTTAGTCAAATAATTTTAGATTAGTTAAATAAAGAGTTATTTTTTACATCCTGGCACTTGGTTCCCACTTTTAAATAAAATTGGTTTAATCAAAGACAATAGTTGCTCGCCAAGTATTTCATTCTACATGGCAAAGGTTAACGCATTCATCACGCCGTCAATTCAGGTTAAAAAACAACTGCCGTTTGAGTGTCAAATCTTGCAGTTAGGTGAGAACTTCCAATAGTTGTATTGTTTCCTATGGAAATGAGGTCTATTACATGTATATAAACTTTAACAATCAAAGTACGGAAAGTACTAAAATGAGGGGGATGTTGGCTCTAGAGTGTTAACAAGATTTTCCTTCCATTTGACCTAGTGACCTACTTTTTGACCCAACATGACCAATGTTAGAACTTGACCTAGATATCATCAAGAAAAACATTCTGATTAAGTTTCAACATGCTCAAGCTAAAAATGCAGTATCCAGAGTGTTAACAAGATTTTCCTTCAATTTGGCATTGTGACCTAGTTTTTAACCCGGCATGACCCATATTCAAACTTGACCCATATTCGATCCTGACCTTGATATCATTAATACAAACATTCTGACAAAATTTCAAACTGCTGAAGCAAAAATTGAGGCCTCTAGAGTGTTAACAAGATTTTCCTTCAATTTGACCTAGTGACCTACTTTTCAAGCTACTCGTTTTCCATATATCATAAAAGAAACATTTAAGTTCCGTATGTCTAACTTGAATTTCTAAATTATGTATACAACTTCATGGATTAAAACTTTACATTGTGTACGTTTACTTTGTATAATGGGCATACCGAGTAGCTTGTTGTGAAACGTATTTAACTGATCCCTGGACAATCAAGAATAATTGAGAATTTTGAAAAAACAGAGGGCAGCACAAAACTTTTACAAATTTACACTTCCTGAAAGCTGGGCATGACAGTATACGGAGGTATTCAGCATAGCTGAATCCCCCGCATAAAAACCATCTAACTTTTATTTTTGCTGAAACAATGATTATGGATTCGGTCACCTTTGGGTTTGTGTCTCACTCGTTGGGGTATCTCCTAATTCTTATTAGCATGTGGATACAATTATATGTACACAATGGCAAAGACATAGCCCTAAAATATTATGTAGTAATATGTTAGATTGTTTCAACTAAAGAAATAAGCCTATAAAGACAGCCTGGCTAGCTCAATCGGTAGAGCACGAGACTTTTAATCTCGGGGTCGTGTGTTCGAGCCCCACGTTGGGCGATTTACATTTTACCCAATACTAAGTAAATGAGAAACTGAAACTTGGTTATGTTTGTTTCAACACTTTTTTACTGTTGTTACAATGTCGAGACAGATCTTTGACAAAAATACAATATATTACTATATATTTGAAAAATTTACTTTACACCCCATTTTAAATGCGGACAGATGCGAACATTGAAAGGGTATTTGCAAACAAATAGAAAATAAAAGACGAAACAATTACAAACTTGAAATTCAGATTGTTTCAATAAATTGCTGCGAAAAGGAATTATTGTCGTCGAAACGAAATGGGATTTACATTAAATGGTACAGTGTTGTAGTGCCTGTTGAGATTCATTAATGGTGTTAATGAAAGATTTCGAATAAAAACGATTTGTTTTGTATAAGAAATAAGAGCAATAAACTTTGCTTAGCCTTTTAAAGGTGTCAAAATAATTTAGGGTAAATTTGGTAAATTTCAAGTTGTTTCTTCCATTGTCTGCTATATTGTAACGCAAAATCAGACGTGTTTTATAAAAGACATTTCAATTTTTCAACTGTAATCAGATCAATAATTGGAATGATTGAAAATAAGCGGTGATCTTGGAAAAATAACTAAATCGTAATTATTACATGTATAGAAAACACTTTATTGTGCATTCATACTATAATTTAAACGATCCAAATACTAGTGTTTTAAATAAGTTTCCTGAATCCCTCTTTAACCCTTTGGCTAACTGTGCAGACCCTGATCAAGATACCTGGATGAGCAGGTTGATCTGGTTCTACACTGCTTGCAAATACCGTATAGCATTTCTCAAATATATATATATATATTGGGATACGTTTATTTTAAGTAAAACATTTTCTTGTATCGTCTGTTGCAATGAAACGCAAAACCAGAAAAGAATACAAAGATAAATGATGTTATGATTGACAGACGGTTTCATTCAGCAGACGAACCAGACCGACGGAAGAATTAACGTAAACACTAACGGAAGCATCAAAAGAAATTGAGATCGTAAATAACAGCAAACCAGACCAGTTAAAACTAACAAATCGTCGCCAACGTGCACATTTCGTGGGTCTTTATTGACATGGTAGTGATAATCCGTTGTGTATGTTCGGGTTTCGATAGGATGCTTGATTTCTGGAAAATATTAGTACAAAGTATATATACCCACGTGCCGAATTTAACTCATGTCACCATAAAATGGCCTGATAGTGTATCTGCAGCAGACGATTAATGATTATTTACCAATTTTATAATTTTATATACATACTTTAATGGGTTTCATGAAGTTTATGAAAATACAACTTGCACATGGCGGAATTTATTGATTGAAATCATTTTGATAAATATGAAGATTTATTTGATTTTTGGGATGATTAAATCTTTTTAAAGAAAGACACTGTAAACGTCTGCAGGACAATCATTACAGTTGTTCAACATACCCTTTTTAAACCTCTCTGATTTAGTTTGACTTATCTCTTTTCCTATTATTCCTAATATATACTAAATTGAGATGGTAAACGTATTTTGCGTCAGTATGGGATAGGTTTTTATTTTATACCATGGGGTGACGTAATCGAAAAGGGAGCAACCTACATTATTATTGTTGTTGTTAGGAAAAATGTTGTATGTTTGAAAAAATAACCTTTATAGACACATCTAACTTTTCCACAACTTCCTAGGCTACACTGTTTTTAATAGTTTGGTTTACGGCCCTGACCCGATTCATCAAAGCTCAGAAAAAAAAAATCTTTTCCCCCAACTTCCTAGGCTGCGCGTTTTTAATTGTTTGGTTTACTGCCCCAAAATGCAGGGGATGTTTTTGCCTATTTATAAAATTATGTTGTATTTCTAAACTTAAAACGTTCCCCCATTCAGTTTGTTCATTCGGACCATTGTATTCCTTTCTTGCTATATGTTGACTATACATGTGAACTTTTTCATTTAATTTCATAAATGCTCAATTTTGATCATACATATCTGTAAACTTTGTAAAATGACATCGTATTTTTTGTTTATATACTCCCGTTTTTAGCTCCACTGGCTGAAAGCCAGTCGAGCTTATGTCAAGGGGAATTGTCCGTTGTGCGTGCGTGCGTGCGTGCATGCGTGCGTGCGTGCGTCCATATGTCCGTCCGTCCGTCCGTAAACGTTATGCTTCAAACGACTTCTCCTCCCTAACCACTTGGCCAATTGGGATGAAACTTCATAGGAAGCATCCTCTCAATGTCCTCTAAGTCTTAGTTCCATCAAATGTTTTAGATCCATGCAAAATTATGTAGAATTTTTGCTTGGGTGACCTTCTATCAGATTCCTTCAAGCCAAGTTGATTGGTCGAAAAACATGGCCGACAGGGGGCGGGGCCATTTTGCCTTATCGAAAGTGTCTGGCCGATTTTCAAATAATTTTGTATAAATGTTTCTTGGGTTACTCTCTATCAGATTCCTTCATGCCAAGTTGATTGGTAAAAGAACATGGCCTCCAGGAGCGGGGCTCTTTAGCCTTATATGGCTATAGTGAAAACTTAAAAAAATCTTCTCCTCCGAATGTGTTAAGCCAATTTTCAAATGTTCCTTGGGTGACCCTCTATCAGATTCCTTCAAGCCATGTTGATTAGTCGAAACTATGGCCGCCAGGGGGAGGGGCTATTTTCCCTTATAATATGGCTATATTGAAAACTTAAAAAATCTTCTTCTCCGAAAGTGTAAGGCCGATTTCAAACAATTTTTTACTAATGTTCCTAGCGTGACCCTCTATCAGATTCCTTCAAGCCATGTTGATTGGTCGAAAACTATGGCTGCCAGGGGGAAAGGCTTTTTTGCCTTATAGTATGGCTATAGTGAAAACTTAAAAGATCTTCTTCTTCGAAATGTTTGCCTAATGGTGTGCCTCTTGTTGTTATCATACTTCTGATAAACTGGAAGGATAATAGACTTCCCCCTCTCCTTTCAAAGCTTGTGTCACACTTAACGTATAACTAGAGGGTATTACATGTTAATATCTAAGCACCTATGTGAATTTTGTTTATCTAACTTATCTAGTTAGATCACATTTGAAACCGTTTATTGGTAAAAAAATTAAGAATCTTCAGCCTGTATGACACATTATAGTTGCAGTTGTTGTTAAGCAAACTGTAAACCAATGGTTTCAGGACTAAACGTGTCATTACACGACTAAATTCACATGCTGAATATCACATAGATCGCAGCATATATAACGTCTAATCCCTTCGTCAAAATTGACACTTTCTGCTCTTGGTAACCTTTTATTATAGGCTATGGTAGCCAGGTGAGCAATATAGGCACAGCTTGGCCTTCTTGGTTATAATAAAGGGACATTTGGCTTTCTTGTTCGAAATATTTACATCCTGTCTGTTTACACACGTTATTTAAATTTACTGAACTACATCTGCTTCCTTTAAGTCATGCTTCAAAATCATGCGCGGCGTCTTTCATGTTTTGCATCAAAATTCGTCTTGTTTCTGTTTGGCCAAATATATTTAAAATTTGAAACGAGTATTTGATTACGATTCTCCCCATCCGTACGTAATCCAATCTAACATGTTTATTGCAAATTAAAGTTTGATGGACGGGTTCTCTAATATCTTCAGAAGTTAAGGAATTCAGGAAGGATTTAATAGAGAACCCGACATACCTGGAATATAACATCTGTTTATAGCGTCTTTGATAGAGCTTGCAATTACTTACGTATTCATAAAGTGTGTTATAAATCAACGCTGTTCATAATAATTATGTTTAAAATACATTGGAATATGGTGAAATTATTTACGCATGGTGAAACCAACTTGTCTTCATTAAGGAGCTTAGAATTCAGAACTTTTCGAAGACGAAATGTGTCCACTTTCTAAAGGCTTGTTGTTGTTAAGGACTCACAAGAGAGTCGATATGGTTCTAAGTCAATCAAATGCTTCATTATATAGTAGACCATTTGTAATTGCTAAAGTCAGGTAAAATCCGATAAAGAGTGGAGTAAAAGTGAAAGGAGTCAACACTGTAAACGAAACAGCATATCAGTCAATGCCATTTGTAATAAGATTAGCTAAACAAGATATGGAAATCCAAAAGTAACAAATAGCTCACAAAACAAAACGGTTGCTATCCCCATTCCCCGGCGGTCATGTGTTTCAACCAATCTCGATATGAAAACAAATAATTTTACTGACGGTCGACTTTGGAACATTTCTGCCAAATCATCTTGATGATTTAACCCTTTCCTACATACACCAAATCTGCAGCACACGACTTTAAAAACAAAAACACAAAATATCTTTATAAATGAAGGTATAATTACTGAAAAAAAACACCTGAAAACATTGTAGCAATGATGAGCAATTTCTCCTTTAGTAACAATGTTTTCAACCGTCGTCTGCTTCAGAGGCGTCAGAAAGCCTCTGTATGTGGGAAAGGGTTAAGTTGAAACACTTTTGTGAAGCACATTTCTACCGAACTATCTTGTAATCAAATACACATTTCCCGACAAGAAATTTCAAGCAAATTATCTTGATATCTGACGAGTAGATTCAGAGAAAGAACAACTTAAAAGCTTTGACGTTACGCAAGGTGTTGCTCCCCACGTTTGTAACGTCAACATCCGCACATTGTAACGGTCGCGCCGCGTTGATTAGAAGTTATTTCATTTTAGTTCCACTTTGCTTGTATGAACATGAATATCGACAATCTGTTTCTTTGTTTAATAAATGCGTAATTGTAGTTGTCTAAATTAGTTGGTAGTTTTTCATTATCTTGATATCTGACGAGTAGATTCAGAGAAAGAACAACTTAAAAGCTTTGACGTTACGCAAGGTGTTACTCCCCACGTTTGTAACGTCAACATCCGCACATTGTAACGGTCGCGCCGCGTTGATTAGAAGTTATTTCATTTTAGTTCTACTTTGCTTGTATGTACATGAATATCGACAATCTGTTGTTTTTTGTTTAATAAATGCGTAATTGTAGTTGTTTAAATTAGTTGGTAGTTTTTCATAACTTCAGCCAAAGGGAATTTGACCCATTTTCTGATGCCGTCTGGTGGTTATGTCACGGAGGTCGTCTTGCGTTTATCCTAATTAGATATAAGCAATACAAATGATACAGCATTAGTAAAACTATATAAACTAGAACCCATGTATTTAATACCACCAATCAATGGTATTATCCTCGTTCTATTCGGTGCCAAAGCCCTGCCAATATCTGAGGATCTAGTAATGAACATTCAAGATCATCCAATAAATTTTCATCAAAATTGACTGACAGGTGTTTTTACTCATACTGAAAGAGTTTTTACAAGGAGCTAAATCTTACATATATCCTGTTTAATTAACTATTTAATAGGTTTTCTTCACATTTTCTAGGCTGATAAATAATTATGATTGAGGCATAGAAATAAGTTGAATTACTTGATGAATATCGAAGTTGTTATACTGTAATGGGTTTTCCCGGATACCGGAATTTGTTTTGCAACGGACGATTTTTGAAAACAAGGTCAAAAGGGAGGCATTACTCAAAATGATCATTTCCTCTTTTGATTCAAATAATTTCTACTCTAGATTGCAATTGAACTTCCTAGTCTTCCAGACGACTTTCAATGTGCGTCCAGGATAACCTTGGATTCATAAAAGCACGTATACAATATGACCTTATCAAATCAATAAATATGATGTTGATACAGAGTTGAAAACATTGCTGGAACGTGCGTACCCAGTGTTTTCAAACGACATCTGCTACATAGGCATCAACGGTCGTCCGTATTAGGGAAAGTGTTCAATTCGAGCAATTTGGCCTACCTGCATATTCTATGATTGGTTTACATATTACTCAAGATCTGATCTATTGTGCACCGCTTCGGTGGTGCAGTGATTGAGCGTCCGCCTCGGTTCGATCCCCGACCGGGTTATACCAAAGACTTAATGGCTTTCCCTGCTTGGCGCTCAAGATTTTGACTGGTGTCAGGATAAATTGATCAGTAGTACTGGTCACATGTAGCAGACGACTTTGAAATAAGAAAATATCTCTATAAATAAAATGGTAATCTTTTAATAGAGTTGAAAACATTGTGAAATTGTATCGATCACATTCTGTATAAGAATGGGAAGTACATTGTGTAGTATAACGGTATAGAAAGCGATAAAACAAATGCGTACAATAATATGATAATATGACTTAAATGCTGCTGAAAACGGCATGTAACGCCAAATACCTTCATCGCTTGTTTTGTTTTCGTTCTTAGATATCTGATAACATAATGTTCAAACTAAACATAGAGACAGGTATATATATATAGATACAATTCGCATTTGCTTGCATTATCCAAACACGAAAATAAACACTGGGAGCGATTCAGGCGAGAATTGTCAACTTTATCATAACAACTTTGGAAGTGGAACATAATCACATCTCTATAATACGATTTAAATACTTTAACCCTTTCTCTCATATTGACGCTTTCTGACGCCTCTACAGCAGACGGCTTTTTGAAAACATAGTGAAAAAGGAAGAAATTGCTCAAAACGAGCAATTTCTCCTTTTGCCACAATGTTTTCCACTTTTAGTCAGAGGTTATCCATTCAATTATAGAGATAATATGTTCCAAGGCGTCTGCTGCAGAATTGTCGTATGAGGGAAAGGGTTAAGCAAATTTCATCTACGTTGTACTGAAGATGATAATTTTGATAAGGTAACCATTATCGATTTTTATTTAATTTTTATAAAACTCGTTTTTCCTTGCATTATCAAAACATACAAATAAACAGCTGTGTGAAGTTAGCTAAACATACGACATTCGACATTCGACATTCAAAAGTTGGAAATTCAAAAACGAATGTCGTGCTGGCACGACATTCGACATTCGACATTCAAAAGTTGAAAAAAAACACCAACATTCATTCGACATTCAAAAAATAAAACTTCAAAAAATTGAATGTCGTGCTGGCACGACATTCGACATTCGACATTCAAAAGTTGGAAAAAAAAACGAATGTCGTGCTGGCACGACATTCGACATTCGACATTCAAAAAATAAAACTTCAAAAAATTGAATGTCGTGCTGGCACGACATTCGACATTCGACATTCAAAAGTTGAAAAAAAAAAACGAATGTCGTGCTGGCACGACATTCGACATTCGACATTCAAAAGTTGAAAAAAGATCTCAAGGGAGTGCAACAACGGCCTTAAGGCGGATTTCACCCGAGTCTGCCGCGTGTATTACGGGGAGCACTTAGGCCTACAAGCCCTTGTCACGGGAGTCGAACAAAAAAAATCACAATGGAGTGGAACACTTTCTTTTTTTCTTACGGGCGTGGAACAACGGCCTTAAGGCGGATTTCTACTCGAGTCTGCTGCGTGTAATACGTGGAGCACTTGGGCCTACAAACCCTTGTCACGGCAGTCGAACAAAAAAAAAAGATCACAATGGAGTGGAACACTTTTATTTTTTTTCTTACGGGCGTGGAACAACGGCCTTAAGGCGGATTCCTACTCGAGTCTGCTGCGTGTATTACGGGGAGCACTTGGGCCTACAAGCCCTTGTCACGGCAGTCGAACAAAGAAAAATCACAATGGAGTGGAACACTTTTTTGTTTTTGTTTCGGGCGTGGAACAACAGCCTTAAGGCGGATTTCTACCGGAGTCTGCTGCGTGTTTTACGGGGAGCACTCTGCTGCTAGTCGGGGAAATGTAAGCCGGGGCCGCATACTCTTTAAGGCAGGTCCCGCAGTCTACCCGCGCTTACGGCAAAGTACAGAGCTTTGTTTTACGCTAGCACTCCGCTGCTAGTAGGTGAAATGTGCGCCGGTGCCGCATATGATATACGGCCGGTCCCGCAGTCTAGCCGCGCTTAAGGCGAAGTGCTGAGCCTTGATTTAGGCGAGCAATCGGCTGCTAGTAGGGGAAATGTGAGCCCGGGTCGCATACGCTATAAGGCAGGCCCTGCAGACTACATTCGACATTGGAAATTCAAAAACGAATGTCGTGCTGGCACGACATTCGACATACGACATTCAAATATTAAAACTTTAAAAAATCGAATGTCGTGCTGGCACGGGACAGCTACCAGGGCCGTAAGTCGAATTTCTACCCGAATTTGCCGCGTAATTTAAAGAGAGCACTCGGTACTAGAGGCCTTAATCAAGGAAGTCGAAGCCTGAACATTTCACAATGGAGTGGAACACTTTTTTTTTTTTTTTTCACGGGACAGCTACATGTACTAGGGCCGTAAGTCGAATTTCTACCCGAGTTTACCGCGTAATTCAAGGGAGCACTCGGTACTAGAGGCCTTATAGTCATGACATTCAAAAGTTGGAAAAAAACCAAATTCGACATGCGACATTCAAAAAATAAAACTTCAACAAATCGAATGTCGTGCTGGCACGACATTCGACATTCGACATTCAAAAGTTGAAAAAAAATCTCACGGGAGTGGAACAACGGCCTTAAGGCGGATTTCTACCCGAGTCTGCCGCGTGTATTACGGGGAGCACTTGGGCCTACAAGCCCTTGTCAGGGGAGTCGAAAAAAAATCACAATGGAGTGGAACACTTTTATTTTTTTTTTCTTACGGGCGTGGAACAACGGCCTAAGGCGGATTTCTACCCGAGTCTGCTGAGTGTATTACGGGGAGCACTTGGGCCTACAAACCCTTGTCACGACAGTCGAAAAAAAAAATCACAATGGAGTGGAACACTTTTTTTTTCTTACGGGCGTGGAACAACGGCCTTAAGGCAGATTTCTACTCGAGTCTGCTGCGTGTATTACGGGGAGCACTTGGGCCTACAAGCCCTTGTCACGGCAGTCGAAAAAAAAAAATCACAATGGAGTGGAACACTTTTATTTTTTTTCTTACGGGCGTGGAACAACAGCTTTAAGGCGGATTTCTACCCGAGTCTGCTGCGTGTATTACGGGGAGCACTCTGCTGCTAGTTGGGGAAATGTAAGCCGGGGCCGCATACTCGTTAAGGCAGGTCCCGCAGTCTAACCGCGCTTACGGCGAAGTGCTGAGCTTTGTTTTACGCTAGCACTCCGCTGCTAGTAGGGAAAATGTGCGCTGGTGCCGCATATGATATACGGCCGGTCCCGCAGTCTACCCGCGATTACGGCGAAGTGCTGAGCCATGATTTATGCGAGCACTCGGCTGCTAGTAGGGGAAATGTGAGCCGGGGCCGAATACGCAATAAGGCAGGTCCCGCAGTCAACGCGCGCTTACGGCGAAGTGCTGAACCTTCTTTTACGCTAGCACTCCGCTGCTAGTAGGGGAAATGTGCGCCTGGGCCGCATATGCTATACGGCAAATCAGGCCCCAACGCACATTTTCCCAGCAATATGCGGAGTGCTGCCTTGAAACTAGGAGAGCACTTCGCCGTCAGCGCGGATTCTAACGGCGGGACTGCCTTGTAGCAAATTCGGCCCCGGCGCACATTTCCCGAGGCATACGCAGAGTGCTGTCTGGAAACAAGGCGATGATTTCGCCGTCAGCGTGGGTAAACAGCAGGACTTCCTTATAGCAAATTCGGCATCAGCGCACATTTCCTCGGCCATACGCCTCTAAAACAAGGCGAGGACTTCGCCTTCAGCGCTGGATTCATCGGCAGGACTGCCTTATTGCAAATTCGGCCCCAGCGCACATTTCCCCAGCCATATGCAGAGTGCTGCTTTGAGACAAGAAGAGCACTTTACTGTCAGCGCAAGTTCTAACGGCGGGACTGCCTTGTAGCAAATAAGGCCGTTGTTCCACGCCCGTAAGAAAAAAAATAAAAGTGTTCCACTCCATTGTGTTTTTGTTTTTTTCGACTCCCGTGACAAGGGCTTGTGCTCCCCGTAATACACGCAGAAGACTCGAGTAGAAATCCGCCGTAAGGCCGTTGTTCAACGCCCGTAAGACAAAATATAAAAGTGTTCCACTCCATTGTGATTTTTTTTTTGTAAGACAAGGGCTTGTAGGCCCAAGTGCTCCCCGTAATACACGCGGCAGACTCGGGTAGAAATCCGCCTTAAGGTCGTTGTTCCACTCCCGTAAGATTTTTTTTCCAACTTTTGAATGTCGAATGTCGTATGTCGTGCCAGCACGACATTCGATTTTTTGAATTTTTTTTGTTTTCAACTATTGAATGTCGATTTTTTGAAGTTTTATTTTTTGATTGTCGAATGTCGAATGTCGTATGTCGTGCCAGCACGACATTCGACATTCAAAAATTTAAAAAAAAAAAAAACCTCAAAAAATCGAATGTCGTGCTGGCACGACATACGACATTCGACAATCAAAAAATAAAACTTCAAAAAATCGAATGTCGTGCTGGCACGACATTCGACATTCGACATTCAAAAGTTGGAAAAAAAACCACGAATGTCGTGTTGGCACGACATTCGACATTCGACATTTAAAAGTTGAAAAAAAATCTTACGGGAGTGGAACAACGACCTTAAGGCGGATTTCTACCCGAGTGTGCCGCGTGTATATACGGGGAGTACTTGGGCCTACAAGCCATTGTCACGGGAGTCGAACAAAAAAAAAACACAATGGAGTGGAACACTTTTATTTTTTGTCTTACGGGAGTGGAACAACGGCCTTATTTGCTACAAGGCAGTCCCGCCGTTAGAACTTGCGCTGACAGTGAAGTGCTCTTCTTGTCTCAAAGCAGCACTCTGCGTATGGCTGGGGAAATGTGCGCTGGCGCCGAATTTGCAATAAGGCAGTCCTGCCGATGAATCCAGCGCAGAAGGCGAAGTCCTCGGCTTGTTTCGAGGCGTATGGCCAAGGAAATAGGCTGAGGCCGAATTTGCTATAAGGAAGTCCTGCTATTTACCCACGCTGACGGCAAAATCCTCGCCTTGTTTCCAGACAGCACTCTGCGTATGGCTCGGGAAATGTGCGCCGGGGCCGAATTTGCTACAAGTCCCGCCGTTAGAATCCGCGCTGACGGCGAAGTGCTCCCCTTGTTTCAAGGCAGCACTCCGCATATGACTGGGGAAATGTGCGCTGGGCCCTGATTTGCTACAAGGCAGTCCCGCAGTTAGAACCAGCGCTGCCGGCGAAGTGCTCTCCTAGTTTCAAAAGGCAGCACTCCGCATATTGCTGGGAAAATGTGCGCTGGGTCCTGATTTGCCGTATAGCATATGCGGCCCAGGCGCGTAAAAGAAGGTTCAGCACTTCGCCGTAAGCGCGCGTAGACTGCGGGACCTGCCTTATAGCGTATTCGGCCCCGGCTCACATTTCCCCTACTAGCAGCCGAGTGCTCGCATAAATCAAGGCTCAGCACTTCCCCGTAAACGCGGGTAGACTGCGGGACCGGCCGTATATCATATGCGGCACCAGCGCTCATTTCCTACTAGCAGCGGAGTGCTAGCGTAAAACAAAGCTCAGCACTTCGCCGTAAGCGCGGGTAGACTGCGGGACCTGCCTTAAAGAGTATGCGGCCCCGGCTTACATTTCCCCGACTAGCAGCAGAGAGCTCCCCGTAATACACGCAGCAGACTCGGGTAGAAATACGCGTTAAGGCTGTTGTTCCACGCCCGTAAGAAATAAAATAAAAGTGTTCCACTCCATTGTGATTTTTTTTTTGTTCGACTCTCGTGACAAGGGCTTGTAGGCCTAAGTGCTCCCCGTAATACACGCAGCAGACTCGGGTAGAAATCCGACTTAGGCCGTTGTTCCACGCCCGTAAGAAAAAAAATAAAAGTGTTCCACTCCATTGTGATTTTTTTTGTTCGATTCCCGTGACAAGGGCTTGTAGCCCCAAGTGCTCCCCGTAATACACGCGGCAGACTCGGGTAGAAATCCGCCTTAAGTCCGTTGTTCCACTCCCGTGAGATCTTTGTTCAACTTTTGAATGTCGAATGTCGAATGTCGTGCCAGCACGAAATTCGTTTTTTTTCTCAACTTTTGAATGTCGAATGTCGAATGTCGTGCCAGCACGACATTCGTTTTTTTTTCCAACTTTTGAATGTCGAATGTCGAATGTCGTGCCAGCACGACATTCGTTTGTTTTTTTCAACTTTTGAATGTCGAATGTCGAATGTCGTGCCAGCACGACATTCGTTTTTTTTTCCAATTTTTGAATGTCGAATGTCGAATGTCGTGCTAGCACGACATTCAATTTTTTGAAGTTTTATTTTTTGAATGTCGAATGTCGAATGTCGTGCCAGCACGACATTCGTTTTTTTTTATTCAACTTTTGAATGTCGAATGTCGAATGTCGTGCCAGCACGACATTCGTTTTTTTTTCCAACTTTTGAATGTCGAATGTCGAATGTCGTGCCATCACGACATTCGTTTTTTTTTCCAACTTTTGAATGTCGAATGTCGAATGTCGTGCCAGCACGACATTCGTTTTTTTTCCAACTTTTGAATGTCGAATGTCGAATGTCGTATGTTTAGCTAACTTCACACAGCTCAAATAAACAGTAGAGCTCGATCAGGTTTAAATGAAAACCTTATCATAACATAGACGGAAGAGGGGCACTATTTCATTCCGATAATCTCATTAAACAATTTGTCCTATGTTTTGTCTTTGATACTTGCTGAAGATAATTGCTTTTGATAATGCATCCATTGTCGAATTGTATTGATATAAGAAGAGTTTGACCTGTGAACCATGACCTTTCAGGGGAAAAACCGTCTTCCACAAAAAGTAAGCTCATGATGGCAGTTCAATTATTCATACAGCGATAGCAATACCAGCACAATTGTTTAACTACTTGAATTCAAAATAATCGCGATGTCTGAAGTTACAATTTTATTGTCTGATATCTCAAAATACGCTACTAAAGGAAACCAGGCTCTAAATACAATCGGCGTTTCAAATGCTTCAGAGCTTCTCGAAAGATAAACTTATGCCAATCAATTGGTTTCACATAATCACGTGGCCTACTCTATCTTGAAAACGAGGTTCTGTGTTAAATCTAACAAAAATTTAAAAGGGAAATTCTACCTAGTTTCGTCTGGAGATAAGAATCGTCTGCGATCCACTTCTAACAGATCCTATAATTTGAAACTACTTGTATTTCAAATTAACCTATTTGAGACACGAACTACGAACTTTCCCCAATCTAATTATTTGAATAATGCTGACATTTATGTGTATACCAAGTACGTTAGCGTTCGATGCGTGCAAACATTGTTCACCCAGTAAACGCTTTCAAATATTAGCAACGGCAACGGTTTGTTATGCATAGGGCTCCGTTGATATGGATTTTCTTATTATATTCAACTCGGTTAAACTTAGATTTCACAATCTTATAAACACTTTATAAAGAAATCTGTTCATTTCACTTATACTTACGTCTTCTCAGAGCTGTAGAGTTTTGTAACATATTGTTTGGAAGAAAGAATTTGATCAAATCGACAAACATTTTACTTTATGCAACAACTGTGTCCGCTCTATACCTTTGCTTGAATTACTCTTTTATCACATTTGACATTTTTGTTCCGATGTTTTCCGATGATCGAGTCTGAATATCATTTAAGATAGAAAAAGATAGTTTTTTTCTGTTTCAGGAATCATCACTCTATATATCTATCCACCTGAGACGGACTGTGACGTGCCGGACTAGCCTGCGCGGATTGCGATACAGTTTTCTCGTGGGACGGCTCATATAAATATTAACCCTTATACCTCTGAATTCATGCAACTTGTATCATCATCATCATCATCATCATCATCATCATCATCATCATCATCATTGATTTTTAAAAAGTTCTATACTATTGGGTTTCACTGATAAATCGATAGAGATCATTGTACAGCAAGATTAGACGAAAGGTTTCGACTGGATTTGATTCGGGTTAAACGCCGTTTTTCACAAACTGTTCGGTCATATCACGGCGCCCAGTTCACATTTCCATGTGTGTCCTTGCTTTCTCACACCAACTGTCTTTCCAAGCTATTGAATGCTTTTCCACGTAGATGGTTATCCCATGGGTGGATGTAGAATGACGTGTCGCATTGACTTTTGTCAAACGAAGGTTAATCGACTGTAGCTCGGCTTAGACTGTACGAATGAGTTGATTTAGCTTGGTCGACATTGGTCGAAACTTTTGTTTTAAACTCGTGCCTTACATCATATGTAAACAAAAACTAAATATTGTTTAAAGTTGTGCAATGCGACATACGTAAATCGATGACTAAAATCGTGTTTTACGAGAAACGTATACGAGCCGTCCTACGAGAAAACCAACATAATGACCTCTGCGTAATATATCGACCCAGATCAGACTGCGCAGTATGCGCAGGCTAATCTGAACCGACAGATTACGTCTCAGGGGGATGAAGGTATAGAGTAATGATGCCTGAAACAGAAAATCCACAAGAGGCGAAAAGTGTCGGTCCGATTTAGCCTACGCGCCATGCTTAGGCTGATCCGGGTCGATACTTTACGCAGAGTCCACAATGTTCATTGACTCGTGGGACGGCTCATATGTTGTTTTAACTCGTTTAAAATCGCGAATAGCGGGAGAAATGTCGGACTCGTGCCGCAGGAACACCAACCATGTCCAATAAGCGACTGGTGAAGATCAAGATCCGTCCATGTTTATCGCCAAGTCTTACTATAGGATCTAGACGATTGGGTCGAACATTCTTGAAATATTTCTTCACTTTAAAAATATTGAATATTGAAGACTCAAATAAGTTCGCATATACAGTCCAACCTGTGTTTAAAGACTACCCATGGGAAGAAAACAAAATGGTTTGTTCACACATGGTCTTTAATTACGGGGTCATTTATGCAGTAAATAAGTAATTGGGAAATTAAAGTGTGGTCGCTGTAGACGAATAATTGCTAGACAAAAGTGGTCTTAATCACAGGTTTGACAGTATGTGCATTCTGATGTTTGTCACAAATACAGAAAGGTCGGTTTACACAAAGAATGCCACATATTTACCATATGCTCAAGGAAAAGTAAACTTAGTATATGAGTGACAATAGTAGACTAAGTACATTAAGAAATTAATACGCATATGCATATGCAGTCCTATCCTAGTTTACGTTGATTGTTAGACGTTTGTGTGACTAATTGCCACATTTTCATAATGATAATATAAACTGGTATGTAATGCCATATGGTTAGTATTCTAGAGCACAACTAATACAAACTTAAGACATTATTTTACCATGTTAGAATAGTGTTACTAGGAATGCCCCCTTCTCAGACGACTCGTTACCATTTCAATGGTTATCTCAGTGCTTTGATTTTGATGATGCTATATTTCTGATTAATTACAGTTTGAAGATATTTTATACAGCTCTCTTGAAGATAAATATCTAACAACGCCCAACAATACATAATATGACCTGATACTCCTTGTATGTAGCTTACAGCTGTTTCGGTTCTTGTCAATTCAAGTGTTTTTGATATTACATAAATATCCGGAACAATGTAGACTAAATGGGCGCGAAAAAAAAACCTAATTTTAAATTTAAGTTTAAGATTAATATTATTTATTTTACATCGATTGGGAAACCAGCGTTAAGCTTGTATTAATCCGACACGCTCGAATTTTGCTTCCGGGAGACAAAACCAATACTCGCGCCGTTTAGTGTGGTAAAATTCCAAAAGCAGAACCCGCTCATGAAGGGATTCGAACCCGGGACCTTTCGTACGAGAGGCCAACGCTCTACCACTGCACCACTGTTTCCAAATGACTTTTAAGAACAGTGGAGATCTAGATCAGCCTGTGCATTCCCTGATCAACATATACATAGTGCATACACTACTTACATAATCTTGTGAGAAGTTTCCGTCAATGTGTATATATTCAGATTAGGCTGTGCAGATGGACATTGTGATCTGAGCCTACACAGTACAGATATATCAACTTGTACCGCTTCGTTCGGAAGAGGCTCAAATACTCTGCATGTAAAACTTGTTTGTATTTCATTAAACTTTTACTTCCACGTAATTTTATTCCTGTCTGTTCTTGTCTTCAGGTAATTTCAAAAGTTTGAACATTTTCTATTTAGTTTATAAAACATTTAAAATCAAATGTCTAGATGAAGGCGTTTTACATGATTTAAACCTTTCCCTTATAAAGACACATTTTGACGCCTCTGCAGCAGATGACTTTTTGAAAATATTGTGGCAAAAGGAGAATTATCTCATTTTGCCAAAATGTTTTAAAACTATATTCAATAAATATGCTTTCTTTTGTTGAGATTTTCGATATATATTTTATTAGATGCTTTCGAATTCGTCTGATGCATTTTTGTTGTACGTTAAAAAGGGTAACACCCTTACTTGTAAACCCTATCGTGTGGGTAATCAAAACTAACGTCTCGGTGATAGTTTTCCTTTCAGTACTCACGGTGTAGGTTTGGTTGGCTTATAAAAGAGAATTTCTTTGACAAAATGCTAGTTAACACGCCCCTATCTAGGTTTCTACAACTTACCGTAATGAGAGCCACGCTAATAAGATCCCCTGAAAGTATATCCTTGCACACTGATTCTTCTCTTTTGAAAAGTCCACAAAGTAATTGAGAAAAGTGTCACTATTAATTAAATCCAGAATATATAGACGTGAAACTAAATCTGAGGGGCAATCGAGTTGCACATCAAAATCAGATTTATGGTACTCCTTTTTAGAACAAGCCCAATTCGACGTAAACGAGAGTGTTGCAATTTAAGTTTCAGCAACTATTAACATAATATCACATTTAGTATCTAAAACCTAAAAAATCGCACTAGAAGTCAATGAAATCAAAGAAATCGAACAGCACGTAACACTATTGATGTTTACCTGTATCTGAGTGAACGAAGAACAAGCAAAGTTGGAACAAAATTAAATTTTAGTTAACTTAATAAATCCAATATAATCGAATAATCACAGACCTAGCCGAAGACAGCTAAGAAATTACAAGAAAAAAACACAAATAACTATTATTATAAGTATGGTATGTATTATCCCACAAAAGTATTCGGTTTAAATGAGTAAAGAAAATCCCCAAAACTCTTTGCTATACAAACTATACAGGAAAGAGATAATAGGGAGAGGAAGATGATCGGTTTAGCTTTCATGGTCTGTTATCATTAGGGTGTACTGTTTTCTGTAAGTGCGGGCATCCCTTTGGGTGTGATCTTTCTTTACACTCAGTTCTTCGTTATTTCTGGGAAATTTAGATGTTTTTACCACTACTGTAAATCCTAGATTATTCTGCACATGCATTTATCGAAATTCATGTATGCTGGAATGTCAATTACATATATACGGTAGGGAAAGGAACGGAAACACCTATTTACGTCCATTTATAATCGCTGTTAAAAATAGTTGCTGACTTTTAAGATGATAAGAAAAAAAGTTTTCAAGTATTAAATGACTGATCTATTAAACTATGATCGATATATACTTTTCTTCCAAATTATCACTGACTTAATACGGATTTCCTTCATATATACATTTATGTACTTTGTTAGATTTATTATTAACTGTTAACATGATATGACACTTTAACATTTTTCCAGCATACAACAACTCTGCAGCAGACGACTTTGAAAAGATCTTAAGGGAAATATGGAAAGTATCTTGAAATGAATGTTTTATTATTGAATAAATGAAAACATTGTGACTAAAGGAGGAAATACTCACATGGGGTAATTTCCGCTTTGAACTGGTTACTTACAAATGTCGTTAGCTGAATATGTGTATAAATGCATGTACATGTCGGATAGTGTTAATAGGCGTCTGCTACACGAAACCTCTGCAGAGGAAAACTTTATATCTTAAAATTGGAAGTTTAATTTGATATGCTTCTGATGTTTTTGTCGAATCTGTAAAGTAACTATACTTTCAATTTTACTTGTGGCAAAGAAGAAATAGGGACATTTGATTATGACATGTCGCCTGTTTGCACAATGTTCTCATGAACTCGTCTGCCGCAGGACAGCGACTATCGACTGTATCTAGTCCATGGTTGAATTTCGAGCCTGGTCCGTGGAAAGTTGACCTTTGTCAATCCAAGGTTAACATTCACCTAATCCTGGTGTTTCCAGGGTAAATAAAACCGAGTGGGGCAATGCACCTGCTTTCTTAAAAGAAAGGACGGGAAGATGAACTCGAGACAGACCAAAATCTACCTGGTGATCTCCTAATTAATAAAACAGACGGCTTATCAAAATATCGGCGAATATGAAAAATACATCTAAAATGATCAACCCTTTCTCTGTCGTATATTAAATGACAGAGTATCAGTGGCTAATAAGTCATATTTTAAAGGATAAAGGATTATAAATTTTAACAGACACCCAAAATGATGAAGATTTTAAAAACACACACGAAAGAGAAGCTATTGTTCATGCCAATCAATGACTATATTCCAGGTGATATTCCCAGCGTCGTCTGATTTATGGATGTTTCACTGAAATCTATATGTGTGAAGGATGGTAACAGTGTGAATGTTTCCCTGAGTTCATAGAAGTTACACCAATTAGAGCTTAGAGCTGACTAATACGTGAATGAACGTACAACGATTTCCTATTTTTAAAACGTTTATTTAATATTTAACTTTAAAACATTAAAGAGATCAAATGAGATGTTGTTCGAAAATCAGAATACTGTTACGAGTCATGCAAAAACTAGTATAGTCAACTCATATAAAATACATTACAAATTACGGACTAAAACCCGTGTTAGGTCGTCGTTGCAACATTGATCTAGTATGGGATGTTGTATTTATTAATAATGGTTTAACAATTTCCTATATACAACACACTTTCAAAGTACAAAGGCAAACTATGGGTAATGTCTAGAAATGAAAGTATAAGTATTTAATCAAATTGAAAACATTATGGCAAAAGGAGACATTGCTCATTATTTCAAATTGCGTCAAAATGCGTCTGCAGGTTGGAAAGGTTTTAAGTTTCTGTTTTTCTTTTTCAGTTTTCATGACGTCATAGTACTTTTAGTATAACTTACAGTGGAAAAAACCCCAAGATCAAAATGAATGTAATAAGTCACCCATAGACGAAACAAAATGCGCTCGAATTGTTTGGAATCCAACAACACTCAGGCTAATCATATGTAATCGCTTATCCGAATACTATATGCAATACCAAGGTTGGTATAAATTTAAAACATCCGAGGAAAAACAATTCACATATGACAATTTAGAATTCAGATTGACACGGAATTGAAGACGTTAAGGAGGATGAGACACTTTATCCTTCCCCATCAGTGTTTCTAAACCTCGTCTGATGTAAACGCGTAAGACGTCATCTGCTTAAAGGGGAAGGGTTAATGAAAAAACGTATCAAAGTTGTCTGCTAATTAACCTTTTCCCACCTATAGACGCATTATAACACATTTGCAGCAGACGACATTTGAAAACATTGTGACAAAAGGAGAAATTGTTCAAAACACGCAATTTCTCCTTTTGTTACAATGTTTTCAACTTTTTTCAGTAATTAAACCTGCAATTAAAGAGATTTTCCATATTTTTGAGTAAACCTTTTCTAAGTCGTCTGCTGCAGATTTGCTGTATGTGGGAATGGTTTCGATGCAAAAATGTATCACAGCTGTCTTGCGAGCTATGCACTTATATCCAATGTTTGATAAACCTTATATTTTTTGCAGGGAAAAAGATGAGAAAAAAAGGCATGACCTACATACCTATAAATATTCAACAATCGTTTAACAATCATTTTTTATTCTAAGCGTTTAACCATTTTCCTCATACATACGCTTTCTGACGCCTCTGCAGCAGACGGCTTTTTGAAAACATGGCGACAAAAGAAGAAATTGCTCAAAACGAGCAATTTCTCCTTTTGTCACCATACGTTCAAACCTATTCAATAATTGTACTTTCATTTCAAGACAGTTTCCATTTTTGTTCGGGTATTTATTCAAAGTCGTCTGCTGCAGATTTATTGTTCGGGGGAAGGGTTAAGCTAAAGGATTCGTTGGTGCTTTACCTGAAATGATAGAAGTTAAACCGGCAGAAGTAGAAAGCATCTGTCTTACCGTACCTTAACGTTAAAAGACTGACTAACCATATTGTCTAAAGCTATGCCATGTTAACCCCTTCCCCCATACATACGCTTTCTGACGCCCCTGCAGCAGACGGCTTTTGAAAACATTGTGGCCTCTTGTGAGCAATTTCTCCTTTTGTCATAATGTTTTTAAAAGCCGTCTAAACTTTAATATGAAGATATTTTCCATATTTTTTCTCCAGACAATTTCAAAGTTGTCTACTGCAGATTTGTTGTATGGGGGAAAGGGTTAAATGTTAACAAGCAGCAAGTTGATTGTCGTCATAGATATTTGTTTTAACTTTACAACCGTCAACATCAGGTGATACCTTATACCGTGGACTCACACCAACTCGAATATATCCTTTTATTCGATCCAATTCTTTGAAAGAATATATAATTGGAAAACAGTATAGCAGCAGTTCTCAGGACTTTATCACAGGCGAGCTTTTCCATTATAAACACTATTAACCCTTTACCTCATATAGACGCTTTCTGACGCCTCTGCAGCAGACGGCTTTTTGAAAACAAAGTGACAAAAGAAGAAATTGCACAAAACGTGCAATTTCTCCTTTTGCCACAATGTTTTCCACTTTTAGTCATAGGTTATCCATTCAATTATGGAGATTTTCTATGTTTTGACAAAATACGTTCAAAGTTGTCTGCTGCAGAATTGTTGTATGAGGGAAGGGTTAAGTATAGATGAATAACGTGGCTGATAATGTGAAAAATGCATTTAGTAGATTTACTTAACGATCACTCGAACATGACGATTTATCGGTCCTTTTCGACTTCAAATTATCACATTTCCGCTGTTTGCACAAATAGAACAACTTTTTTAAAAGAGGCTGCACATTCGGGCACACACAAGATTTGCTGTAAACCTCTGCTAAAATATTTTTCTTAATGTTAAAATACATAACTAAAAAGCATGGACACACATATACAATTCTTTATTTGAGCCGTTCCACGAGAAATCCAACATTATGGACTCTGCGTAATGTATCGATCCAGATCAGCCTGCGCAGTCCGCGCAAGCTAATCTGGGACGACACATTCCGTCTCAGGGGATAAATGTATAGAGTAATGATTCCTGAAACAGAAAATCCACAGGAGGCGAACAGTGTATGTTCGCGTTAGCCTGCGCGACATGCTTAGGCTGGTCCGGGTCGATACTTTACGCACACAATGTTGGTTTTCTCATGGAAGGGCTCATTAGTAAATTACATGAATATGCCAACACCGTTGTGGGAGGCTGATTTCCAGCACAGGGCCACCATGGCAGATAATTATGTTAATTTATATTTCTTTAAACTCTCACAGTTCCTGACATGTAGTGTAAATTGGTTTAATTTCTGATTTATCAGATACTTTTCACTACGAGATAATACAATCAGTTCCAGCAGATTCAGATTTATTCTGATTGTATACATGATTTTTGACCAGAAATCGATTCCTCCTTATTTAGACGCAAACCGTTTTTAATTTTTTGAACACGTGTCTTCTAATTGATCATAGAAGCTGACATTTTGTGCACAAGTTATGCTTGGCATATCATTATGTTATCTTATTTAATAATTTCGTACTGTTATTTTGAAGTATATATGTAGCCATAACGTACACTGTTTCCCTATGCATTTATTATAATAACCTTATTCGAAACGATTAAATGGGGGCAATATGATCATTTCCGGAGACAGCTTAAACATAATTTGGTTCTTGTAAGGCAGCAGCATTTTGACGCATATGCATCTGGCAGATTTTTTAAAATAGTGTGATAAAAAGATAATGTGCCCATGATGAGCAAATTCTCCTTTTGCTACAATGTTTTCAACACTTTTTTCATAGTTTAAATGACATTTTTTCAAAGTCGTCTGCTGTACATTTGTATGTGGGAAAGGATAACTATTTGTATTCGATACGCTCCATGCATCCCCATACCTACCCTTGGATCAGTATACGTAATGCTTGTAGCATTTATAGCAGTCCCAGAGAGTATACAGGGGCGAAGCTCCCTTTAGGCACTCACGGTAGGCACGTGCCTACACATTTGTTCTCAAAATGCCCCAAAATGCAGCTGCGGCGATAGACATCTGCGTAATGTATCGACCAGATCAGCATGCGCAGTCCGTGCAGACTGATCCGGCCGACACAGAAAATCCACAGGAGGCGAAACGTGTCTATCCGGGTAGGCCTGTGTGGCATGCTTAGGCTGATCCGGGTCGATACTTTACGCAGAGTCCACAATGTTGATTTTCTCACGAGACGGCCTACACATTGATTATTGCAAAGCTACGCCCCTGGTATATGCAAGAGCTAACCTAACTTTGCGCTTGAAAATAATATCAATCAGTGTAAATGATTTAATATTGCATCAATCATATGTCGAAATAGATTATTTTCAAAACGTCAAAGTTTTCTTTTGCTGAGTATATTATTTACTCATCTATTAGCATTACTAGATAACATTTCCTATAAGTCTAGTACAAGTTGTGACATAGATATCGTGCGTATTATGTCATATATAAGTGTGGTGTTTAATCGCTGTTCTAATACAGTTTTCAGTCGTGCTCTACACACAACAAAACCCACAACAACGACAAGAAGACTACCCCACAACACGCATAGGACATGATTGACCAATGTTGAACCAGACAAATCTGCGTGTGCGATTAGTTTGATCTGGGTTTGAAACTGTTTGTCAATGAGTAACAAAATGTAAAAAGAAACTTCTGACAGATAGTTTTCGTTTGTATCAGACGACACTGATGTGCAGATAAATCTATATATTGAGGGCTTGGCGTGAAACGGTTGTAACTAAAAACATAATTTGAAAACCCTTGTTTAGGGGCAATTTTGACCCCTTTGTAAACAATGCAAATTTAGGTGCCATTGCTCGGAACGAGCAATGGCACCTAAATGTCAATTGTTTACCAAGAAAAATGAAATAACGCTTATAAAGACTTTATGGAGAGGTGATTAACCTTGGTAAAAAAAATACTAATTTTGATACAACCGTTTCACGTCAACCACCTTGATATACACCTTGTCTAGTACGCTCAGGTCGGGTTTCCAGTAGCAATGCCTCTTAATGAAATTTAACTTTATCAATTGTTCAGGAGGAAGGAAAACAATCTAGTCCGATTTAACATGTCCCGGCTTTATATCTAAGCAGACTCTTCAAAGTTAATTGCCTTCGTTATTTATTGTAAACATGTTTATCAGTGTATGAATACATCCTTTATATTTTGTTTTATTATCTTTGTCTATGATCTCAAGTTTATCATGATTTTATCATGATTTTATGTTTTTGTTTGAGTTGTTTCATTATTTTAGATAAAATGGAACGATCCTGGCCATTCAATTGTAAAGTTCTTCGATATTACAGTGATTTCGTACTTAATAGATCAACCGTACAACTAGTACTAGTATAGTTAGTATTTGCATGTACACGACGTCGTGTCCCTTTTCTACTTCTAGGACTAATGTCATGGCACGTATACTGCTACCATAACCGCAAGTACTTCTACAATAAGAACGGTAACCACCTCGATCATCAACACTACCACCACCAGAACTACCCCACCACTACTACTCTGACACTTTAACTTATACTGTTACACGGTTCACATCTATTGTAACTAGCGATTATTTTACGAGCACGTATACATACGGACACTACACAATGGCTATATAATCGAGGGGTAGTGAGTTCGAATCCAATGGTTTCCATTAATTAAAGGTCTTTATGACTAGTAGCATAAATATTAATTAAGGTACGGATAAGTCTATATGGGAAATGAATATCGACAAATGTTAAGTGATAATGATAAAGCAAAGAAACACATGCATCGGTGAATTGGCCATCGTCATTTGATTGCAATACTTTAAAAGCGCGTTAAATTCCATTCAATAAACTACTACTTAAAATCCTATTGATGGCATATATACCACCCTACTGGCACTGATATATACCGAAATCCAAATCGTTCACCGTCATCAATGGAGTCTAATCAAACGTATATCTCTTCTCTGATGAATGAATTAAACTAACGTGCATTATCGTCAGATAACCATTGAGACGACGAGTTACTAGTACAGTATCGTCAGATAACCATTGAGACGACGAGTTACTAGTACATTATCGTCAGATAACCATTGAGACGACGGGTTACTAGTGCATTATCGTCAGATAACCATTGAGACGACGGGTTACTAGTGCAGTATCGTCAGATAACCATTGAGACGACGAGTTACTAGTACATTATCGTCAGATAACCATTGAGACGACGAGTTACTAGTACATTATCGTCAGATAACCATTGACACGACGAGTTACTACAACATTATCGTCAGATAACCATTGACATGACGGGTTACTACTACATTATCGTCAGATAACCATTGACACGACGGGTTATTAGTGCAGTATCGTCAGATAACCATTGAGACGACGAGTTACTAGTGCATTATCGTCAGATAGCCATTTAGACGACGGGTTACTAGTACATTATCGTCAGATAACTATTGAGACGACGGGTTACTAGTGCATTATCGTCAGATAACCATTGACACGACGGGTTACTAGTGCAGTATCGTCAGATAACCATTGAGACGACGAGTTACTAGTACATTATCGTCAGATAACCATTGAGACGACGAGTTACTAGTACATTATCGTCAGATAACCATTGACACGACGAGTTACTACAACATTATCGTCAGATAACCATTGACATGACGGGTTACTACTACATTATCGTCAGATAACCATTGACACGACGGGTTATTAGTGCAGTATCGTCAGATAACCATTGAGACGACGAGTTACTAGTGCATTATCGTCAGATAGCCATTTAGACGACGGGTTACTAGTACATTATCGTCAGATAACTATTGAGACGACGGGTTACTAGTGCATTATCGTCAGATAACCATTGAGACGACGGGTTACTAGTGCATTATCGTCAGATAACCATTGAGACGACGGGTTACTAGTACTTATTGTCAGATAACCATTGAGACGACGGGTTACTAGTGCATTATCGTCAGATAACCATTGAGACGACGGGTTACTAGTGCATTATCGTCAGAAAACCATTGAGACGACGGGTTACTAGTACATTATCGTCAGATAACCATTGAGACGACTGGTTACTAGTACATTATTGTCAGATAACCATTGATATTACGGGTTACTAGTGCATTATCGTCAGATAACCATTGAGACGACGGGTTACTAGTGTATTATCGTCAGATAACTATTGAGTCGACGGGTTATTAGTACATTATCGTCAGATAACCATTGAGACGACGAGTTACTAGTACATTATCGTCAGATAACCATTGAGACGACGAGTAACTAGTACATTATCGTCAGATAGCCATTTAGACGACGGGTTATTAGTACGTTATCGTCAGATAACCATTGAGACGACGGGTTACTAGTGCATTATCGTCAGATAACCATTGAGACGACGAGTTACTAGTACATTATCGTCAGATAACCATTGAGACGACGAGTGTTACTAGTACATTATCGTCAGATAACCATTGAGACGACGGGTTACTAGTGCAGTATCGTCAGATAACCATTGAGACGACGGGTTACTAGTGCATTATCGTCAGATAACCATTGAGACGACGAGTTACTAGTACATTATCGTCAGATAACCATTGAGACGACGAGTTACTAGTACATTATCGTCAGATAACCATTGAGACGACGAGTTACTAGTGCATTATCGTCAGATAGCCATTTAGACGACGGGTTACTAGTACATTATCGTCAGATAACTATTGAGACGACGGGTTACTAGTGCATTATCGTCAGATAACCATTGAGACGACGGGTTACTAGTGCATTATCGTCAGATAACCATTGAGACGACGGGTTACTAGTGTTTTATCGTCAGATAACCATTGAGTCGACGGGTTATTAGTACATTATCGTCAGATAACCATTGAGACGACGAGTTACTAGTACATTATCTTCAGATAACCATTGAGACGACGAGTAACTAGTACATTATCGTCAGATAGCCATTTAGACGACGGGTTATTAGTACGTTATCGTCAGATAACCATTGAGACGACGGGTTACTAGTGCATTATCGTCAGATAACCATTGAGACGACGAGTTACTAGTACATTATCGTCAGATAACCATTGAGACGACGAGTTACTAGTACATTATCGTCAGATAACCATTGAGACGACGGGTTACTAGTGCAGTATCGTCAGATAACCATTGAGACGACGGGTTACTAGTGCAGTATCGTCAGATAACCATTGAGACGACGAGTTACTAGTACATTATCGTCAGATAACCATTGAGACGACGGGTTACTAGTACATTATCGTCAGATAACCATTGAGACGACAGGTTTCTGTTACAATTGTATTGTGATTGTATAGGGAGGCACGTTTTTTTTGGCTCTGATGTTTTCCAACTAATACGGAAAATTTTAAAATATCAAACTGGACAAAATTTATATCTATTGCAAGTTGAAGTTATTTCCTACAGTGTGGTGTGGAGAGGGGTCTTTGGCAAGGTACGGTTTTACTGAAATTTGAGTTTAAACTTGTGAATTCCATATCTAGAAAAGACATTAGCTACATGTATACCTGAGTCTACCTGTGTTTATTGAACCATTACATTACATTTCATGATTTTCATAGTTATCTGGTGTGGTTATTGTGAGTACAGTGAGGCAGTGAGTACAGTGTACATGTACTAACATTGGCTATAACAACTACGGTTATAAACTGTTTGTATTTGCCATCATTTTTGAATATGTGTTAATCGTTTCACTTTGTCTCATGGATTCTTCTCACACTTCTGGAAATGCATAAGTTTGATAAGGGTGAAGTATCTGTCCTGGTTGCCCGTATCGAGCAATCAGAACAGGTCGTGTTGTTGCAAAGTTGAACCATATGAGTGACTACATGGTAGAATGATGACATTTATACCTCCTTATGCAATTACGTAATGTTTATTTGTGTATATGTTAATTACTTGTGTATGGGCCGGTGGCCTGATTATACAATAAACAATTTGAATTTGTTACATCATCAAGTATCATTTTAACTGATTATTTATGTTCAAATCCGACTAATGGTATTGGTTTCTGATAAATTCATTCGACAACTCACTATATGACTGGTTGGAGTTATTTACCATTTTCGATCGTCCGACTGCAGTAGATGGCCTAGACTTTCTGCTTTTCTTTCATTATTAATCTGGTGATGGTTAACAGCTTAACTTATCACGAATTGTTTAACATTTAATGTCAACTTTCTTTACCTGCTGTGTCTTTCATTAAGGAAACTTTGCATATTCAAACACAGTTCGCTAAAATGTTGAAATTGCTTTAAGTTATTTCGGTTAACCATTTCCTTCATATAAACGCTTTCGGACGCCTCTGCAGCAAACGTCTTTTTGAAAACATAGTGATAAAAGAAGAAATTGCACAAAACGTGCAATTTCGGCTTTTGCCACAATGTTTTCCACTTTTAGTCATAGGTTATCCATTCAATTATGGAGATTTTCTATGCTTTGATAAAATACGTTCTGCTGCAGACTTGTCGTATGAGGGAAAGGGTTAACTCATTATTACTACGAGTATTGATAAGGCGACTGAATCAGTTCAATTCAGAAACGACACCGGACTCTAAACAATTGCTATCTATACATATTCGTCCAAACAACTTTGAAACCTTTCCTACATTGTTTGTTCATCATACATGTTCAAGTATGTTTCAAAACAAAATGCTAGCACATTGTATGGGTATTACGTAGAATGTTCCTGGAACAGTTGAAGATTCGAACATGGGCTGGATAGTCTTATAATAGTTGATACGCTCACCAACCAAACCAAGTGACTGCAGGCGGCAGATGCTGGTCGTCCAGAACAATGGTCCTTAATGCAATAGATTGATCCGAATATTCGTTCTGACAGGTTTCCTTATATCTATGTAGGTTATGAATTCAACAACCATGTAAATCACTGCCATTTTATCTAACCTGTAATTTTAGAATTCTTCTCAATGATAAAGCAGGCGTTCACCTTTTCAATTTTATCCCCTCATTTCCCACATACAGCCAATTTACAGCAAATGGCTTTGAAAACAACTAGGCGAAATAAAAAACACTCTCTATAAGTGAAAGGATTTATACTGAATAGAGTTGAAAACATTGTGGAAAATATAATTTCAAAAGTCGCCTGCTGAAGGGGAGGGGGGTTAAAACCTTCTTAGCAGACGGCTCTGTGGAAAAACTGTATAAAATCTTCAATTGGTCTTCGGGAACCATTTCTGTCCTTATCATTTGATTGTATTTATTCAAAACGGCATGTTATATGAAGTAAGTAAAATGAAGTTCTTATCATCGTTATAATCGATATTAAAATATATCATAAAGATCCCCAAAGAGTCGTTCAGCTTTGATGTTGACTTTGATTCCGTGAATTGTTGGAGTTTATCTCTATGTTTGATGGGTTAAACAGACACGACACGATTAGACGTTTTGTGTGTGAAGATTCTTCTCTATGTCGGATTGGCTTTATTTGTTTTATAAGAAGCAAGAATCATGAACCCAGACAAAGCATTTAAAAGGACTTTCTAATCTGTATAATAGTTACTAGAACAAAAGCTTAACCCTATGCTACATAAACCAAATCTGCAGCAAACGACTTTGAAAACATAGTGACAAAACCATGAAAAATCTCCATAAAAGATAGCCTAATGCGCTAATTATTAAATAAAGTTGAAAACATTGTGGCCAAAGGAGAAATTGCTCATTATGAGCAATTTCACCTTTGGTCACAACGTTTTCAAAAGTCGTCTGCTGCTATTGCGTCAAAATGCGTCTGCATGTGGGAAAGGGTTAAAGCACTATCTATACGCATCAGTTAAGACACGTCGATTCTTCTTTAATATTAACTTTAAGCAAGACTTTGTATACACAATATTTCATTAGATATATGTATGTTTAATGTTTATTATCAATATTGACATTAACCCTTTTCCCTCATGCAGACGCAGATCTTACGCATCAGCACCAGAATACTGTTGAAAACGCTGAGGCAAAAGGTGAAATTGATCATAATAAGCATTTTTTACCTTTGGCCACACGGTTTTCAATTCTTTTATATAAGTATGCTCTCATTTCTAGTAGGTTTCTATATTTTACCGATACTTTTTTTAAAAAACACGCTGTGCAGTTTTGTTTAATGTGGGAACTGGCATGCACTACCATCTACACGGTTTTGAATGATATCCTGTGGCAAGTCAAGCAAAGCTACAAGATTAGTTACATCCCAGCACATGCAAACCGACATTTGGAGCACTAACACATCATTGATAGTAAGATTAGTATGATCAAATCGAATATTTGTCTTGTACATGAGCGCTTTCATTGAGCAAGCTAAGAAGATCATGACCAGGCGTATGTATGTGGGAAATGGTGATATAAGCTAAGGTAGGTTTTCGTGTGCCGATTCTCAGACATGTTTATCCTCTTTTCTGTATAGGGGTTACTGTAAGTGATAATCGATGAGGCGTTAAATTGCAAAACGATATTTGATTGGAATTTTAAGATGGAACGACAAGTTTAAAGAGTGAACTATTTGTTTTAGATTTGATGTAATTCACAGAACCAGACTTACCGTTGCAGACAAGTTGATTTTCTTGCATCTGCTAACAGTAAAGACTCTGATAAGCCTGTGTTTCCGAACAGTTTCACCAGAGTTTTCACTTACAACATGTGCATGCAGTAAATAACAAAGTGTACCTTAAAACCCCGATTGAAGTCTAACGGGTGTGTCACTACCGTGCCCCTTGATGTGACGTTACGAAGATACAACAAGTCAACACAGAAAAGGTGTCATATACACACTGCATATTTCTTCGTCTTTAAAAAAACACAAAGCATCATTACCCTTTGATATAATAAGGATCGTAGATTGATGACTTTTTTGTTTTTGTTTGTTTTGTTGGGATTTTACGCCGTTTAATAACATTATTTCAGTTATATCACGGCGACAGTATCCTGGGTAAAACAACCAATACTAGTCTAGGAAATGTGCCTTTTCCATGACCACAGCGCCACGACTGAGGATCGAACCCGGGTCCCCCGGTCCCAAATCCCCGAAGCTAACCACTAGGCCACGGCGCATTCTTCCGAAAGACGGCAATAGCACTTGCTATGATCTTGTTACGGAGGTGCTATAAGACCCCAGATCGCGTGGCTTAATTATATATTTCACCAATTCACTGATGCTGACATACTATGATAAAACTGACGTACGACCTTTCTTTTCAATATAACAGGAAATGAGAATATTCTCCTACTTATTTAATTCTACATATCCCACAATGTTTTAAAATCGGTTCATAAAATATAAGCGTTCTTCTGATTTTTTCAATTTGAATACATTTTATTCCGATATTTGCATGCATGCGACGCTAACAAGTATCAGTTTGGTTACGTTTAGGACAACTTGATATCAGTTGTTTGATCCACATATCGAGGGCTTGGCGTGAAACGGTTGTAACTAAAATTGGTATTTAATTACCAAGGTTAATCACCTCGCCATAAAGTCTTTATAAGCGTTAAATAATTTTTCTTGGTAAACAATGGAAATGTAGGTGCCATTGCTCGTTCAGAGCAATGGCACCTGAATTTGCATTGTTTACAAAGGGGTCAAACTTGCCCCTAAACCAGGGTTTTCAAAATAGGTTTTTAGTTACAACCGTTTCACGCCAAGCCCTCGATATGTTTTAACGAACAATTCCATCAAAGAGTACTGTATGTAAAGTGTATATAATTGTACCATACAAAATCAATTCAAAAGTCATTTTACAGCAAGACGGAATACGGATTTAAAAGACTCAACTACATGTATTTTGTTCGCTTTGTTTCAGAAAGTTTCTTCAAAATGAATGTTTTGAAACTTGATCGTCATTAAACCGTTAGTTGATGATATTAGTTATCAAAAGGTTATTGTGGAGAAGAGACACACACACATGTGTTGGGTGTTTTCACTCCGAGCCAAACCTCCGCAGCTGTACGAGGAAGAGGCCACACAATTAGCGATTCTACACATAGATAGCCCATAAATCTCTATGATCTTTGGAACAGTCCGAGCTCGCTTGACATTTATGGCTTCATGTACATACATACTGATAGCTCACCGCTTACCTGATAGAGTCGTCGTCTACTTCAAACAGGGTTTAGATAAAGGACTGAAGGTTTGGGCAAAACCGATGCATGATTTTTGGATGAAGTAGAAAATAGTTATATTTTAAGACAAAGTACAAAACATTCAGACAAAGGAAAGGAGAACTGTACATGATGACGGTACATGTAGGTCTGTTTGCCCCTGGCCGATCGAACTACCAGAAATATATCCTGGTTAATGCATCCTCTTTTACCCATGTGAAGAAAGATACGTTTTCACCTGTTCATGATTTCGATAAATTAATGCGAAAAGATTGTATCTACTTTGAAAAGTTTATGTAGTTACAACCTTTTCGTTCTAAATCATCGACAATTCCATCTATCTTTCCTTCTTTTTTGTTGTGTACGCCTGGCCGTTTCACTGCATATTTCTAATTCAAATATTTCACCATTTGTGCATTTTTTCAATATTCCTAACTCATTAATATACATAAAATCTAACATTTCTGGAAACAATTTTAAGCTTGTTTGTGTTTTAAATCAAGAAAGTAACCTGTATTTTCGTACAGTAATGACTCAATGTATGTTGAAATTACCAATCACAATTACCTTGCCCGTACGTTAAAAACGGTACACATTGCTTTTGTGAACAGTCAAAGACCTACACTGTTCACATAATTACTTCAAAGTCGTGTAAGAAGGTTTTGACAACGTCTGTAGATTATAATTACATTGAATAGATGGACAGTCGAAACTGAATCTACACTATTCACAAGTGTCAACGTGTACCGCATGGGCGGGTCATCTATCATTGTTAAGTGATGTTAAGTTCAATGTATTTCCAAATGGATCAGACCACATATTTATAGAATATAGATTTTATTCAGAAAAATACCCGATACATATAACACTTTTGTTTTAACAAAGACAAATAGCAGACTAATTGTAAACAAAAAATAAAATCACCACGGACTCCGGTTAATCCGCCACTGTATATTTCACGTGACTTCTTTCGTGGGGTGGGGGAGTCGGGCAAGGGACCCTATGGGCCCCGCTTAATCCGCCACTACATTTGCCACGCTTTTTCTATGTTTACCATTAATTTTTCGACGCACGGGCCGGGCCCTACGCCCCCCCCCCCCCGTTAATCCACCACTGCATTTTTCACGTGACTTCTTTCTTTTTTTTACGTTCCTCTTCGCGAATGTTAATAATGTTAACAAGCGTCTCGGCTCATTAATTCCTAAAGCATTTCTTAAACTTATATTGGAGTACTCACGCCTTAAGTTTTTCACTGATGTTCCAACAACATTAAATGATATTTATGGGGGAGATCCTAACCTTTTAAATGCAGTTTTGTTGAATCCATGATGAACCTATTTTTCTCGCGCAGTTTCTCGTGCGTTGTTTGGTGCTAACAACTCCGGAAAAAAATGGTATTACAACTATGACCAGGGGCTAAAGCCCAAAAGGCCAGCATTGATCAAGACCAACCCATGTATCCAATTTTCCAATTAGTGACAAAAGTTCTCAATATTTTTTACCGTGCACACTAAGTGAATCAGAAAGCATCGCTCCACAGACAGATCTATATCTTCTAACACATACTCGAAATGTGGATTTACAGTAGCACAGTTCAGACAGCAATAAGTAATTATTAGTGTTATTAGCACACGTTCAGTTTTGTAATTTCTATCACCAATCCGCTAATGAATAATAAGGTGGCACATTACAGTTGCAGTCGGGATATTCGAATTTTGGCCAGGGTCAAAATAGAAATAATGATATATTGTAAGTTTTGGTTACATGTTTTGGTAAGTGGTTGATTTTAATGTTTATACATGTACATGTAAAAAGTAAGATCTCAGCATGGGTTTGAATGTTTCGGTTGAACCCTCTTCTGGTTCACATGTATAGGGACAAACGTGTGACAACACTGCTTGCGGATATGTTATGTTAATATGTGTGTACGATGATGATCTGGATTTAAGATCAAATCAATAAACTTATGTTCTGTTCTGTTCGTGAATTTGAGGTAAATTTGAATACCACCTTTCGCGTCCAAAATTGCTTGAAATGGAGCTGGAAACATGCTATTTTTGATTGCCTATTATTGTTTTAATAATCTAAGCAGCTCTTCATTTCTACACTATCTCCCTGAGTTTTTGTTGGGTGATTTTTGGAGTAAAGGGTAAGACTCATTTTGTCCTACCCTTTTTCACCCTGTTTCAGACCACTCGTGTTGCCATTTCTTTCAATAAAATTGACTAAGAGTGAGAATTTCAGTCATTTTCTAATAATTTTGGCTCTCCTTGATACAGAAAAATCCTTATGATAATACCAGAATAGTTATTACGAGAAATAGTGGGAGAAAAACGTTGGGGAAACAGAAACAGAAAATCAGCCTTCAACTGTGTATTTCCAGCCAAGACTGTTAAGGTACTCTGAGCGCCGTATAATTGATCAATGAAGACAGCCGGTTATGTGCGTTATTACCTGAGTAATACGGGGCTAATAGTTGAACTGTGGAGCAATTTGTCTAACTTAACACTGGGGCTTACGAGCACCGATTTTACTGTAATTCTTGCTGTCTTTACATGCATTTTATTTCTTATTTATGAACTCCTTTTCTCTGAGATATGAGACATATTCTTAGCAATATGCAGACAGTGTTCTCTAGAAAAAATAGATATTTTGTGTTATCTGCTTAGTAACTAAACAAATAGTGGTGTAAAACATTACTTTCTTTTTTTAAAATTTAGATTAAAGTTACTAATTATATATTATATCAAACATTATAAATATTCAAATAAATAACCATGAATGGACTTACTAGTACATACTAAACAGTGTGCTTTAGTAATTACTTTATACTGCTGTGCAATCGTTGTTACACGGACAACAACTTTAAAACAATGTAACAGTGTAACGTGAAACAGTGTAACACATAACAATACAACACATAACAATATAACATGTAACAATATAACATGTAACAATATAACATATAACAATACAACACATAACAATACAACACATAACAATATAACATGTAACAATATAACATATAACAATATAACATGTAACAGTACAATACAATACAATACAATTGTTTATTTCGGTAATTAGGCCTCCGGCCCACAATACATACATATTACAAAATACATACAAATTGAAATGTACCCTCGAAATATACACTATATACATGTATTTTAATAATGAGGTAAGTTTGAACATTTGTCTTACAGATTCGAATAAGGATTATAAAATATGACTATATATTTTCGAGTAGTTTTGACACATAGATAGCCAAGTTTTTTAAAGTAGTAGGGTTATCTGATTGAAAAATATTGTACATATTATCTAAGCTTGGTAGTCCTTTATACCAGCTATTTAAATAGATATGTCGAATTTCTTCGAACTTTTCACAAATAAAAAATGCGTGATATTCATCCTCAATAACTAAAATATCTTTTTGCAAAAAACAATGAAGACAAACTCTGTCTTCTCTATTTACGTTAAAATGCCTACCAATTTCAATGTTTAGCTTATGATTAGAACATCTAAAACGCGCTAAGGAGCGTTTATAGTAAGGCCTAAGATCAGAATTAAGGTATCTTTCTACATTTAATAAAGTTTTAATATTCCGGTAAAAGTCACATCTTGTTGAATTATTTATGTCACTTTGCCATGTTTGTAAAAAGCAATCCTTTAATCTCTGTTTAAATAATGTAATAAACTGGTTTGTATTACCTATTTCTTGGGAAATCCAAACAAATCCAAACCCGTAAGAAAATAAAAATTCCCTTACTTTTGAAACCCAATTTTTCCTACCTACAGCGTCTTGTGATTTAAGCATTTTGTAACATTGTTTGGGGTATCTGCTGGAATCCATTTCAATTAATCTTACCCAATACTTTATGAATTTGATATGGTAATTTATTGCAATAGGGAATCTAGCACATTCACCTAAAGCCATTGAGTCATTGGCAGAAGTATTAATTCCTAGAAAGTCTTTACAAAATTTAGTGTGTACCTGTTCTACCTGTTTATTATAGTCGTAGCCCCAAAGTTCTGCGCCATATGTTAAAATGGGCATGACCATGGAATCAAATATTTTAAAATATTCTTTGTGTCTAAATTTCCCAAAGGGATTTTGGAATTGTTTTATTTGATACACCGCTTTTCTTGCTTGATTTGCAAGTTTCTTAGTAGCTAAGGACCATGACAATTTCGGTGTGAATAGAAGACCCATATATTTGTAAACTGAGGTTACTCTGATGTAATTTTTTCTATATGTCCATTGCTCATATTTTCGAAGAGGACCTCCATTTCTGAAGACAATAATTTCAGATTTTTTAAGGTTTATAACCATGTTTGTTTCTTTACAAAAGGAATCAATAGTATTTAGTTGTATTTGGAGATTTATGGCTGTAACTGCACAGTTAGCTACGTCATCTGCAAACATTAGACAGAAAATATTCGGGATGTCTGTTGTAATGAAAATACCACCCTTACATTTATCCCTCAGATTTGCGCTCAATTCATTTATGTAAATATTGAACAATGTAGGCGAACTCAAATCTCCTTGTTTTAGACCAGTGTTGCAGAGCATGGATGGTGTTAGTTTTGAATCAATTTTGATATGCGCTCTGATATTAGAATACATAGATAAAAGAATACGAAAGAATTTTCCCTGAACTCCTTTCTTGTTAAGACAAGTAAATAGTTTCGTATGATCTAGGGAATCGAAGGCTTTTTGGAAGTCAACATATAAAACATAAAATCGTCCACCTTTTTGTGATAAATACTTTTGTATCATACATTGCAAGCAAAACGCATTGTCAATTGCAGAATAGCCTGCCCTAAAACCAGATTGGCATTCGTCTATAATATGAAAATCTGAAGACCATTTTGTTAGGCGATCATTTATAATAGATGAAAATATTTTGTATAATACATTTAGTAGAGAGATACCTCTGTAATTACTTGGATCGGTTCTTGGACCAGATTTGTATATGGGGATGATAACAGTTTCAGACCACGAATCTGGGAATATTCCTGAGTCAAGAATTCTGTTAAATAACTGAACGAGAAGGGGACTTAATTCATTTATAGTGGTCTTATAGAATTCTGCACTTAATCCATCTTTACCATGTGCTTTTCCAGACTTTAATTTGGATATACTTTTTAGAACCTCTTCTAAGGAAATTTTATCATTTAGTAACGTATCCATTTCTTCGTTAAAATGTGTAGGATCATCCATTATGTTCATCACGGAACATTGGTCATTTCTAAAAAGCAGAGTTTCAAAATATGCTAGCCATGTACTACCGGGTATTGTATTAAGCGTATGTGGAATAGAATTTGAACGAAATGTACCTTTAATAATTGACCAGAACAATTTTGGATTTAAACTTGCTTCAACAAGCGATCGTCTCTTTTGGTCTTGGTATAAATTCTTTTTCTTACGACATAATGCTTTGAATTCATTTCTACATATTTTATAATTAATGAAATCTGAGTTCTGGTTCGAGACACGATAACGTCTTAAGTTGGCATACTTCTTCTGTTTGACAACTTTACACTGTGAATCTGTACAACATGTAACAATATAACACATAACAATATAACATATAACAATGTAACATGTAACAATATAACATATAACAATACAACACATAACAATACAACATGTAACAATATAACACATAACAATATAACATATAACAATGTAACATGTAACAATATAACATATAACAATATAACATATAACAATATAACATGTAACAATATATCATACAACAATATAACATATAACAATATAACACATAACACTATAGCATATAACATACAACAATACAACACATAACAATACAACACATAACAATATAACATATAACAATGTAACATGTAACAATATATCACATAACCATATAACATATAACAATATAACACATAACAATGGAGCATATAACATATAACAATATAACATAACAATATAATATATAACAAATAACAATATAACATAAACAATGTAACATGTAACAATATAACATAACATAATGAAACATGTAACAATGTAACATGTAACAGTGTTACATGTAACAGTGCAATCACTACATGTTTTTCATTTAAACACCCCTTCTTCATATCACATTTGCAGCAGACAACTTTTAAAAAGAGAGTGACAAAAGGAAAAAATGCTCACAATGCATGTTTACCTCTTGCATTAATATTTTCATTTCTATTGTACTTTCATTTAGTTTCTTTTGTTATGCATAGATATGTACAAAGCCGTCTTATGTAATTTAGTTATATGTTGGGAAGAGCTAAAGACTGTAGTTTGATTGTTCGATCCCCTACGGTTAGGCAACCTACATGAAAGTAAACAGTTATTAAGCCGAGAGTTTGTAAACCAGGTACCACGCCGATCAGTTAAAGGTCTCAGGTAACTGTGTAACATCGCGCACCCAGCTACAAAAATATAAACCAGGAATTCGAACTCGCGACCTCCAGGTCTACAGCACAATTAATTAACCTCCCCTAAAGACACCGGAAACAGGTAACACAAAAAGGTAGTCGAGTAATCATAGGTATGAAAAAGAGAGAAACCTTTTAACCCTTGCCTTCATACGGCAATTTTGCAGCAGACGACTTTGAACGTATTTGTCAAAACATAAAAAATCTCCTTATTTGAATGGATAACCTATGACAAAAAGTGGAAAACATTTTGGCAAAGGAGAAATTGCACGTTTTGTGCAATTTTCTTCTTTTGTCACTATGTTTTCAAAAAGCCATCTGCTGCAGAGTCGTCTATATGAGGGAAAGGGTTAATTAATGAACCGTGGGCTAAGATGCGTTATTCTTTCGGAAGCAGTATAGCTATTATCCCTTCGTACCCTTAGCCGAGAGCGTCATGTTGCATTTTAGTCCAATTCGCAAAGGTTGAAAAATAATAGTTGATGTTATTTCTGACTACAATGTGATGAATCGAAATACAATAGTACAAGTTTGTACAAACGATGGAGACCTTTCCAGCAATGTTTCTGTCTTCAAATTTGCGCGAAAAGAAAATATCCGACATAAGAGATAAGGACATAACATGCATAACATCTGTTGATCGAGTTTCGAAGGCGAAAGATAAATCAATCATGATATAAGTGTTTTCCCCGGTAACTCCAAAACCCGCTACTCTCAGGTTACGAATATAGATCTTAGGTTGTTTCTTCCGAGTCACTGCGGCTCTTAAACGACAACGTAATATCTTACATGTTAATATTTCCTTTTATTTGTGTGTATGTACATCTGTCAGTCATATCATTGCGGTCAGTTTGCCTGCATTTCTGTGTTCAATATATATATATATCTGTCTGTCTGTCTATCTCCCCCCCCCTCTCTCTCTCTCTGT